>ML977648.1:10177-137630 GCA_010015725.1 Amniculicola lignicola CBS 123094 | reverse complement strand
GTCCTAATAAGTATATTTTAACTTGCTTAATCTTAAGGACTATTTATACACTCTAGCTATTTACTAGATCTAGCTATAGAAGCTCTCTATACTAACTTACTAACTCTACTAGCTATTTATATAGGAGCCTAAGCTATAAGGGGTGTAGACTAGGTACTAGAACTGTAAGATTTTAATTATTAATTAATATACACTAGTAAATTATATCTATATAACCCCTTAGTGGAAATAGCTTTTATAGAGAGCCTTATCTCTAGGTAAGATTAATGTCTAACTGCCCTAGATAAGGGTATAGATAAATTAGGTAAACCTTCCTAACCTAAGGTATATAAGGGGCTTATATAATATATAGGGCTAGTA
This sequence comes from Amniculicola lignicola CBS 123094, assembly GCA_010015725.1. Classification (NCBI taxonomy): domain Eukaryota; kingdom Fungi; phylum Ascomycota; class Dothideomycetes; order Pleosporales; family Amniculicolaceae; genus Amniculicola; species Amniculicola lignicola. The sequence goes on along the minus strand of ML977648.1, from coordinate 137,270 downwards.
AGGGAGGATATAGATTTGATGTTGTAATTAGGTATCTAGAGACTATAACTAAAGGAATGTATAGATAAAGTAACTTAATCAACAAAACAAAAAGTTGCTAGTGTCTATACATAGATAATTCAGGGGTATTAACCAGCCTGTGTGTGGGATTATATAAGCTTACCTCACATAATTAACCGCACGGAGGCTTGGCAAGGGGTACCTGAAAGCTGAGCTTTCGTCCGACTCTAGATAGATATGAATAATACCAACCCCTGATTGCGCACCACCTGGTTACGTCCTGTATATGCATATACACCACGGACACGTACGTTAGGATAGAGCTACCTATCCGCAGCGTACGTTGAAGTCCATTCAACACTTTTTGATATAGTCGGCATAGTCACCCAGACCGGTCCAAGGCTCGACGTGAGGATACTTAGATAAAGCGTAGTCGATGCTGGTGATGGATTTGGGAGGTGAGATATTGGCGATGTTGGAGCAGAAGGAGTAGAAGTCTTCGCCGCTGACGGCTGGATTCAAGCTGATCTCTTGCCAGGTATTCGTGGGGTAGAACATAGGTCTGCCGACTGTGTATTCTGTTAGCACATATATCTATCGTGCTAAATGATGGAGAAAATCACTCGGGACAGCGGTTGTTGCAGCAAAGTCACCTAGGCTGGTCAAAGCACCAAGGTCAAAGAGGTCTTTCAACTCTTGGATGCATTTCTTATTTTCTTATTTAATAAGATTGTCGATCTTGTCCACAATGTTGACAATGCGAGACACACAGTCTGAGGGGCCAAACTTGATGATGAGATCGTACCACTGTGGATAAGCAAGGGTTGCTTGAGCTGTGGCACTGCTACCAGTACCGCCAGCAAAGATGCGTTATAGGCCTTCATGGTAAACGCTGTCTGGATAAAGTTTGTGTCCGTATATCAAAGGACCTGTTTCTTTGCGATAGATGTCGTATTGGAAGTGTGGGGGTCTTAGAGGACTGGATGTTGAAAAGTGTGCTTATTGACGATGTGACGCAGCGGTTGAGGAACGGCATTAAAGAGGCTAACTGTGATGGGATACATCGTACGGCTCATCTATACCAAAAGCTTTACAATGAAAGGTATTGCCATCGTTCATCTCATTTCTCCACAAACACTTGCCGCCCTCTCCAAGCTCAACCCATAGCAGCATCAAATATGGCAAACATTCCCCTAGGCCCCTTTCCTCCCTCTCGTTGTTCCTCTGGCGCTCTTCCACCCAACCACATGCGATGATAATCCATCCCAGTATACGACCAGCCCGCATCCTCAAACACCTTCCTCCCATTCTCATTACTGCCGAATATCTCTGCTATCATACTTCCCTCGTCTTTTTCAACGTGACTCATCGCTCTGTTGAGAAGATATTGAGCTTGATGGATATCTTCTGCGTAAAGGGGTCCAAAACGGTGGCCTTGATCGCAGCGTCGAACCAGGATATAGCCAAGGACATTAGGTGGCATTGGGGTAGATACGAGAACGTAGCCATATACATCTTGGCGATTGAAGAGTGCTTCTTGTGTCCAAAGGGCGGATCTGTCCAAACCGGTATGCTCCAGATCTGATCTTGCTAGTAGTGTTGGATCTACTGATCGTATATCAACGACCGTCGCATTCGTTTCAGTCAACACCTGTTCTCCGCCATCCAGCGCCTTGTCGACAAGAGATGGCCGGGCCATGATATGAATGCGCCCCACTTCTGTAAAACCCCGACGTTGGTAATGAGCGACTTGTTCGGATACACCATCCAATCCGATTACCTTCATGCCAATGGCATTGTACCCCTCTTCCACAACGTTTATGATTTTTCTGCCGTATCCTTGTCCTCGGAGCGGAGCATTGAGGAGGAGTAATCCAATCCATCCGGTTTTATTGGGAAAAACAAAGGCAATAATGCAGCCTTCGGTTTTGGATGTCGATTTGGATTTGAATATCAGCCAGTCTGCGCCGTGGCGGGAGACAATAAAGTGCGTCTGAGCGTCGTCGTAGTTTCGGTTCTATGGATGGTCAGAGGATTAAAGTGGGACCCAGTAATCCGGGACTGGAGTTAATGGGCTGTGTTCGTACCCAGCCAAGGTCTTTCATCAAAGGGCAGGCTATCTCCTGCGCCTGCTCAAGCGACTCCGCAGGACCAACGATAAAGTCGTCCTCCACCTTTATTGTAGTGGCAGACATGTGAAGAAGTAGTAGTTAGGCGTATTCTCAGATATCACGGTGAAAACTTGTTGTGTTGATTCGATGCTGAAGATATATGGTGGGACTCGGGATTCCGCGTTCGCTATGTCGTTTACAAGTCACGATCAGCACCGAGCTTGCCCTCCGAGAATCAGAGTGTGTGCTTCGATAGCAAAACTATGTCAAGGTATGTAGATAAAAAGAACGTCTGCAGGTTCAGAAAGCTTTCGCAAAGATTTTCTGTGGCCATGGCATCCATCGTGTAAGCGGGGCTAGCGTTCAGCTGAGACAGGTCGGCCAGAATTCCATTACGTCCGTGTCACTGGCGAGTCTCCAGTTCATTTAGAGCCTTTATGGAGAAATTGAGACAGAATGGTGTGTCTTGAAGACTTGTATACATGGAATAGATTAGAAGTGGCATCGGACCCTGATCTCAAAGGTTCCGCCCACCCCCTTGTCCCCCCTCGGCTCCGAAGCATAGCTCCAGCAAGCGCAGGGGAGGGGCCGGGGGCAATTGGCCAAGAGATCCGCCTTCGTACAGCCAGTAGAAGTTGCGATTTCGTGAAGAACTGTGCAAAAGTTCATTCTCTGGAGCAGAAACGAAGTAGATCCGTAGCCTTTGAGCCCTGTGTTATTCAAAATGGTTTGAGTATGAAGAATCTGACCACTCAGCGCTTACGCCTGAGCCACAATTGAATGCGCCACAAGTTATGTGGCCGTGCACATACGAGTCATTGAACCCCAACCCTCAACTCTCAAGAAATTTCCCCACCATTCACACATCCCCCTCATCAAGCTCCACAATGCCCCCCTCCCCCTGCGCATTGTGCAAAATCAACCGCGCTCTCATCCTCCGCCCAAAGGACCACTCCAAGCTCTGCAAACCCTGCTTCATCTCTGTCTTCGAAACTGAAATCCACCACACCATCACCACAAACGCTTTATTTCACCGCGGCGAGAAGATTGCTATTGGAGCCTCGGGCGGGAAAGACAGTACCGTCCTCGCCTCTGTTTTGAAGACGTTGAATGAGCGCTACGACTATGGCTTGGAGCTGATACTGCTAAGTATTGATGAGGGTATCAGAGGATATAGAGACGACTCGTTGGAGACTGTAAAGAGGAATGCTGAGCAATACGAAATGCCGTTGACAATCTTGGGGTATGCGGAACTGTATGGGTGGACTATGGATCAGGTGGTGGAGCAAGTAGGGAAGAAGGGGAACTGTACTTATTGTGGGGTATTCCGACGACAGGCGCTGGATAGAGGCGCGGCGAGGTTGGGCGTCAAGCATGTGGTGACGGGCCATAATGCGGATGATGTTGCGGAGACGGTGTTGATGAACCGTATGGTTATTCAAATCTCCTAAAAAGAGTGCAGCTGACGGTATTAGTGCTTCGTGGTGACCTCCCACGCCTCTCACGAACGACGTCTATCATTACATCTACACCCTCGGCCGTCTCTGCGGATCCAGACTCGCATACCAATATCAAGCGAAGCAAACCGCTCAAGTACGCGTATGAGAAGGAAATCGTCCTCTACGCACACCACAAGAGCCTGGACTACTTCAGCACCGAATGCATATACTCACCGGAGGCCTTCCGCGGCAGCGCCCGCGCCCTGATCAAAAACCTCGAACGCGTGCGGCCAAGTGCCATCCTCGATGTAGTCCGCAGTGGAGAAGACATGGCCAAGCTAGTCCCAGGGAGCGACGAGGGATGTGGAGGAACATGCTCGACCTCCATCCCCCTTGCTGAAGAAGAGGAAGGCGGATGTGGAAGTTCAGCAGGACGGACAGTCGGCAGCGACATGGCCAGCATGGAACAGCAGCTCTCACAGAACGAAAACGTGTCCGAGGCTGGGCTTGAGGTGGAAATTACCTCCAAGCGCGTTGATGTTATGGCACAACGACACGATAGACTCACGGATGCTGTGCCGCTACCACCTAGGAAAAAGGGGCAGAAGGTCAAGGGCCAGGGAGCAGCCTTCACACCGAAGAAAGCGACAAAACAGGTCATGGGGCAATGCAAGCGCTGTGGCTATCTCTCCAGCCAGGACATCTGCAAAGCGTGCGTCCTGCTTGAAGGACTGAACAAGAGCCGGCCGAAGAACGCTATTGAACTCGGGTACGAAGAGCAAGAGTCTGAAACCCCGAAGGCGGAGACAACCAATATGACAAACGGTATGAATAAAGTGCAGCTTGGACCGGGTTGAAGTTTCCTCTCATGCCAGCTGTCGAAATGCAACATCACCATCACCACCAGGGGGGGGCATCAAGCCGCACACAACCGCCGCACACCTGATTCCATATGCCGTACCCAACGGCTCCAGGAAAAACTCCCTCTACAAAGCCGCATCAAAGCGCCGACCCGCCGCCAACACATACCAGTATACCCCTCAGTACCCGCCCGCTGCCAAACGCCCCCTCCGTCCTTCCTCATCCCCTCACACGACCTTCTCCATCCACCACAAACATCAAATCTCGTCCCACGCCACAGCGCACTGCTAAAACCCAATACCCAACTTGGGTAATTTACCAAGGCCGACAAGCGCCCCTTGCAGCCACGCATGTGCGATGCCCGGGCCGTGAGTCTCAGATGCAGCGACTCGTGGTTCGTGCATGGGTCTCACCCTGCTGGTCACGTTGCGGCGACACAACACGTGCATGGTAAAGCGCAGCGCATGTTCGACGCTGGGACGAAATGACGCACCGAGTCAGTCAGTCGGGAGAACCTTGCGGATGGGTCGCGGGTTTCTGTGATTTCCTTCCTGTGGTTTGGAGTTGGTGGTGGGGAGGGGAGGGAGTAGAGAGAGGGACGGTGGATCGGTCGGTGCGACGGTTGCATCAAGGCGTGGCAGGGTGGTACGTATCTTTTGGAAGGGCGGGGTACGTACCGAGTTGGAATGGGTTGGAGGGGTGCGGAGGTACAGGTACACGCTTTGTACCTTTGTCGATTTTGAGACACGTCTGCGTTGGAGTGGAGGAAAGAAGGCGCTGGCTTGCAAGGTTGTTTGGGGCCGTCTAGAGAGCCGTGGGTAAACACATAGGTAGAGCAAACACAGAACACCACCAAAGCAACCAAAGAACCATAATTAGGAATTACATTAGCAATACCCCTCAAGATAGCAGCCCGATCCCCGGACCGTCGCCCTCCAACTCCAAGAATGCCCATGCCAATACCAATGCTTATGCCCCGATACTTCCTCCCAATCTATGTACGCCATGGAGATGCAACCCCCAATCCAATGCCCCCAACTCCAATCATTTACCAATCCATCACGCGCTCAAAGACTGAACCCCCAAGTCCCAGTCAGCTTCCACGGCCCCTGCACCTCAATCTCATGCATGGCCGCATTGTACGTGCCCATCCCTGCCGCACTTCCCTGCCCCATGACAACAACCTTCGACACCGTGACGCTTTCTCCACTGGCACCACCGTACTCAAACTTGCCAGTCGTAGAAAACTTGCCGTTATCCCAGTTCAGTGTGATCTCAGAGGCGTTGGGCTGCTCGATGCTCTCCCCATCATCAAGGTACAATTTGCCCTTTGCTTTACCATCTTCCCCGGGAGCAATTAAGAACACAAACTCCTCTTTGCGCAGGAGGGTAGTTGTGTTTGCGGAGTTGACGCGTTGGGGTATGATAGTGCCGCCACGGATGTGGACTGGGATGTCCGTGTACTTGACGTTGGAAACGGTGACATTCTTGCCCTCGCCTTGGATGTACGCGTGCGTCCAGTAGTCGTAAAAGATGTCGTTGGGCAGGTAGTACGTCACTGAATCCGAGTAATCCGTCGTTACGGGCGAGATGAGTAGTGCGTCTCCGTAGAACCACTGGTGCTGGATGCCGAACGTGTTTTCGTCGTTGGGGTAGAGGAAGAAGAGCGGGTTGATCATCGGCACGCCATTTTTGGTTTGGTAATATAGGGCTGTGTAGATGTAGTCCATGAGTTTGTAGCGGGTATCGATGGCCTTTTGCGCGGCTTGGATGGTGATGGGCCATTGGTAGAATTCCTGCGGGATGGTGCTCAGTTCGGCGTGGTTGCGATAGAAGGGTTGGAATGCGCCGAGGAGGGCCCAGCGAGCGCACATGTATTGGTCGGCGTTCTGGTTGAAACCACAAACATCAGACCCTACGAGTGGCATCTGGTGCATGGAAACGAACGCTAGCATCTGGCGGATAGAGGCACGGTAGTGCTCCCATGTGGATGCGTTGTCGCCAAACCAGTGAGTGACTTTGCTGCCAGATCCCGCGAACGTGGAGCGAGTCAGCACAAAAGGACGCTTCGCGGGCCGACGTACTAGCATGGATTTCTGAGTTGTCGTGGCCATTGTGTGTCCATAGAAGTTGTGCGTGTCGTATTGGCGGGTACCGTCAATATTGGTATTGTTCAAGTTGATGGTAAATTGAGAAATTCGCCCCCGGTGGCTGCCAATATTGAATTTGGGGTAGTAATAGTCCCGATCGGGGAGGCCCTTCCACTGATCACCTGAAGCGTCGTCTTCCCTAACATTGACAGAATTTGCCTTTCTGGCCTCGAGTGACCGAGCCTTGATAGAGCGGGCCTTGGATGAGGTTGGCTGGAAGGAAGGCGGGAAGCCTGGAATGGGTCGACCAGTGTTAGGGCGTGGGACAGTAGTTGGGATTGGTGGATTGCCTATTGGGTCAGGAGGACAATTCTCCATCTCACAGAAATTCGAAGCTTCGTTCATGTCAACCCAGATACCGTCGATATCGATGCCTTCCTCGGGGTCGTAATAGTTCAAGAACTGGTCGGTCCACCAGTCCTGAGTGGCGGGGTTAAGCCAATCCGGCCACGCTACTACACCAGGCCACTGCACGCCGAGGTAATCGGTGCCATCTGCATTCTTGAAGAAAACACCAGCTTCCTTTCCAGCGTCGTAGGGCTTGTTTCCAGTGACGGCATGGATTCCGGGGTCCAAGATCAACACGTACTTCTGATCCCGCGAATGGAGAGTTTGCACAAGCTCCTGCATCTTCTTCATAGGAAAACGATCTGGATCGACAGTGAAGTCCTCGCGCAGATGCATATGATCGATGTCAGTCCACATGACCTCCAAGGGAATGTTTGCCGTTGAGTAGTTTCCAACGACTTCCGCGACCATATTGACGTCCCAGTAACCATACTTGCACTGGTGGAATCCAAAGGTCCAGTAGGGGAACATGGCAGAGTAGCCGACGATATCCGCATATTGCTTGGAAACCTGGCTTGGCTGTGAACCCGCCATGAAATAGAGGTCGATGACGCCGCCGATGGTGTTGTACTCCAGGTATTGATCGCCAGCAGAGCTAATGTTGAGATTGATGACCATAGGGTCCGAGTTGAGTAAGAATACGCCATGAGTACCCTTGCTGCCACGATGATCAAAGTACACAGGATGAGTGCCGTAGAGATTGGCATTGGTAGGAATACTGGGCGATTCCGTGTTCAACAGCACACGCCGGTAGTTCTGAGTGGGCAGCCGGAACGGATCACTGTGCTCGCCCAGGCCATAGATGTTTGGGTTCTGGGGAAGCCTCGTGCGCAGGCGTACATACTGCGTCTCGAAGACCAAATTCGTGCCCGTCGTATCGAACAGGATCTCGCCATTACTCTTTCGCTTTACGGAGAATGAGAACGGCTTCTCAACGAGGCTGAACTCTAAATCGGCTTCATTCGCAGCGGCTGTTCCTCCCGGTCGAGGCAGCACCTTCTCTTGCACCTGATACACCTGTTCCTTGGCATCGTAGATTTTGACATGAAGACGCTCGTCTATAGCAGGGTTAGTATTGTGTTCAGGTAGATGGTGGGGTAACATAAACAAAACATCATGCGCCAGTGGCTAATTTCTGAAACTTACTTGTCTGATACTCAACCAACAACTTCAAGTCAGCAAGGTCGTCGCTAAAGACATTGCAGGCAGAGCCAGCAAGCTTGAGATCCGCAGTGAGTCCCGAATCGCTCTTTTGGACGTTGGACGCGGCGTAGCCGGGGCAATTGTCAACGAGTGCCGGGTCCGCAAAGACCTTGTCGACATGTTCTGGGTCCGGGGGAACTTGGTCTCGTGGAGAGGGTAGCGCAGCCGTCAGGGCGCCACAAGCCAGAAGGGCGACAAGTTGATGCACGATCATGATCCAGAGTTTAGGGTTTCGTGGGTGTCTCGCCAGGTGGAGATGGAGGCGTTGGAAGTGGGCTGGCGTTTGGCGGTTTATATATCCCTAGGGAAAACAACACAGAGGAAAGCGAAGCTACTTGGCAAGGACCCACATGGATGATGGAATGGGGGGGAGCACGTAGAAAAACTAGCATCAGTGAAAGACCCGCATGAGCACCCTTAGTGAATCGAAGGCTGCAGTGCGGTCATCCCTCCAGACAAGCGGCTTGCCCCAGTCTTCAGAGACAGTGCGAGCAGGGGTCTGCGGCTGTCGATGTTGGATTAGCAGGGGGGACTGGGTGGGCCGGGCAGAGCGCATATGTACCTGCGTTAGGCCTGGTACAGCAGCCGAGGCAGCGATTCCGTTTGGCTCCCGGGTGGGCGCTTGACGGGATGGCGGCGTGGAATGATTGGAATGGCGGGGATGGGCATGCCTCTGGTGGGCTCGCCTTCTCCTCGTCCAGGAGCCGTCCATGGTTGGCCCGGAAAAGCATCTCTCCGTTCTGGACAAGTTCGCAGCTGTTTACCAGAAGCAGCGGCTGGTCATACCTTCCGGATGCGCACGCGCAGTCAATCAACATGTCGCTGCCAGGAGGCCTTTCGTCGGTCAGCAGCCGGGCGGAGGGACAGGCTAGTCGATGGGCTCATGATGGGCCAGACGAGCACAACTTGCGCTTGTCGGGGGATGAGAGCATTCGCACGCGTCTTCACCGCGCATTCTGAGTCTCCGGGGAGCCCCTATATTGAGGTGTGGAGTTGGGCGTCTCGAGGATCACCCGCCAGGTTCAGCGTGGATTGCGGGGATGAGACATGCAGAGCGCCGTTCTCGTGCACTGCCGACGCCAAACGCGCCAACATGCAACCATACAGCCCGCCCAGCGACTGAGTGGCTGAGAGAGGGCGTGCAATTTCACCGCTGTCGTGGAGATCTCGCGGAAAATAATAGTCTCGGGCGGCATCAGAGCATGTCACAGAACAGGCAGGTCGAGAGTGGGTTGCAGCCCCTGAGTGCTTTGGGATACCTACATGCTGCATGTCGTCCATCGGCTTGCAAGTCTTCACGCCTATGCAATCTAGGAGGGCATGCGATGCAACCCCTACACCCTTGGGAGTAGCTTTCGGCCAATTCTCCATGCAAAGCACCAGTGCGGAAGTATGTATGCATACCGTGTCCTAGGTCTAACGACATGTAGATGGCGTGTGCTGCCTTTTGCCTGTCTGGGAGGCGTGCGCCGACTATTGGCCAATGAGCGTGCAAGCCTCGTGTAGCCCAGCGCCTCATGAACGCCACACTCAACCTTCCTTCGACATCACCACTACTCGCCCGTGTCCCAGCACTGTCCGTAGTCCTCGCCCTCGATACGCCTCGGGTAGCACAACTCCTCCAAATGCCCCGCCGCAGTGCCCGAGGGGCGGCAGCCTCCGCCTCCGCCTCCAGCGACCCCACCACCTCGACCACAGCCTTGCCCGAGCGTGTCGCTTGGCCCTCAACCTTCACCGACGGCCTGCCACTCCCTAAAATCGTCGTGTTCGACCTCGACTACACCCTATGGCCGTTCTGGGTAGACACGCACGTCACACCGCCTCTCAAGGCGCAGGAGGGGGGGCTCAAGGTCAAGGACCGATTCAACGAGGGCTTCGGCTTCTATTCTGATATCGGCGGCATCCTCGAGGCAGTGAGCATCCCTAAATCCCAAATTGTGAAAATGGCCATTCTGACGCCATCCAGCTCCGAACAAAGGGCATACAAATCGGAATCGCGTCCCGTACCCACGCCCCCGAGCTCGGCCGCGAGATGCTCACCATGCTCAAAGTTCCCTCGTCTGCTTCGTCTTCTTCGCAGCGGGCAATAGACTTCTTTGAGACGAAGCTTATGCAGATATACCCCGGGAACAAGACGACGCATTTCCAGAGGATACACAGAGATAGTGGGATTGAGTATGAGGAGATGCTGTTCTTTGATGACGAGAGCAGGAACAAGAATGTAGAGGTGTTGGGCGTGGTCATGTGCTTGGTGCGCGACGGCGTGAGTAGAGATGAGGTTGATAGAGGGGTGAGGAGTTGGAGGAAGAGGAACAAGAGGGTGCCGAATGGAGATGCGTGATGTGGATATTACGGTAGACAGTGGATGTGATACCCCATTGCTATCCACGTGACAGGTGCCGATTACTGCACCGGTCAAACATAGAAAGAAGCAACAACATGGTCAGCAGTCTGGGGAAGACGACGCTGTTCATTGACGACATATTTGGATTTACGATATATCAGTACAGGCAACAGGCACTGCACTTCACGTCGGCCTCGAAATTAGAGGCCAGAAAGATACTAGGAAACCTTGCTTGAACTGACATATATAATTTACTACCAAGGAAAACACTAGATGCAATCTCCACTACGTTCTGCAAGACCATCCGCACTCCCCATCAACCCCCATTATTCCCCAACCCCTCCCTATCTCCTCCTAATACCCCTCATCCCCCCACTCCGCCCTAATCATCTCCGCCCCCTTCTCCGCCACCATGTACACCGGCCCCAAAATATTAACATCTGGCAAAACCGGCAAAATACTACAATCCACAACCCTCAATCCATCAACTCCATACACCTTCAACGTTGGATCCACCACACCTCCATCTTCCAACGGCATCATACGATTCGTGCCAGAAGCATGCCAGTTGGGAATGGTATTGGCTTTGATATATTCCAAGATGGCAGCATCGTCGTTATCACCAACAGCGGGCCCGGGAGACACTTCCCCCGCATTCGGCCCAATCGTATACTGTGCGAGCGCCGGATGTCTCAGTATCTCACGGAGATATTTAAACGAATGTACACCAATAATCGCATCCGTCTCATGCGCATAATAATTCGAGTTTATAAGCGGCTGGTCCGACATGGAGTTCGCTCTCAGTGTAATATTCCCTCTGGATAGTTGAACCATGCTACTCGCTGTCACCGAGATGTACGACTCGTTGGGTAGCGCGGCGTAGTAAGGCGTGGGGATCCAGGGATACCAGACTGTTTCAAAGAGATATTCGACGTGGGCGCGGTTGGTGTAGCCGGCGTCGATGACGGCTTGGGCGCCGATGGCTTGTAATTCTTCGTTAGAGAGTGACTGGAAGCCGTTGGTGATTCCCGAGGGAGCTGTGTAAGGGCCTGTTAGGTTGGTGAAGAAGGCTTCTTGTGCGGCTTGGAGATTGTCGGGAGAGCTGGACATGGTTGTTGTGGAGGCGGAGGGTTTGACTCGCGCCATGATGCTGAATACGGAGTGGTCGTCGAGGCTGGGGTGGTTAGGTATTTGAGATTACTGGGATATGAGTGGCTTACTGTTGTCCAATATTCTCGTTAACTAGAATAGGTGTTATGCCAACTCGTTCTAGTTCTGCTCGAGGCCCGATACCCTTCGTTCGTCAGTATAGTTTCTCGATGGCGGTGCGACGTATAACTCACAGACGTCATCAACAACTGTGGCGACTGAAATGCTCCCAAACTAACAATAACCTCTTTCCACGCTCTAGCCTGCCTCACAAACCCAGTAGCTTGCTCAATATAGCTTACCCCAATAGCCCGTGGAGCAGTACCATTCTGGCTTTGACTGAACGCAATACCCGTGACAGGAGCACTATGCAGCACCCTAAGATTTGTGCGATTCCTCGCTTGCTGGTAGAAGCTATCGTAACTCGAGCTTCTCCGGAGCCTGTTGTTCATGGTTCCAGTACCGAGTTTGATGCCGACCCCGTTTCCGGTGTTGAGGTCATTTACGATGGGAATGTTGGCGGCTTCGGAGGTTGCCAGGACAAATGAGTTTGTAGAGTCTGTCACGTAGCCTTGGAATGAGAGCTCGAGAGGTCCGCCGCCATATGCATCGCTAGGAGGTTTTTCAGAGAGGTTTTTTGAAGATTTTTGATAAAGGACTTACGCGTCAAATGTCTTGTATTGCTGACTGAATGCAGCGAGTTCTGGTGTTGAGTTTGCTGCTTTGATCTTCGTGCTCTACACCCTGGTTGTTAGTGACTATTTCATCAACGGTCAAGTGCTATTCGAATTACATTCTTAAAAAGCGGATACACATCATCCCACCCCCATCCCGGATTCCCCAACGCCGCCCAATTATCATATACACTTGCCGAGCCCCGTCCATAGTAGAGCCCATTAATAGCGCTAGATCCACCAAGCCCTCGCCCGCCTAGTGAAATTACGTTAGTAACATCTCTTATATTTTCCACTGAAAGGAGACGCACGGAGATATTGCAACGTGCGGTTTCCAAGATGTTCTTGGGGTTGCGTGAGGAAGCCCCAATCAATCAAACTTCCTATATTCAGAAATTTAGCGGCCATGTTCGAACTTTTATCCTGACAGGAGGGAGGCTCGTACCCTTGAGAAACTGGTTTCCTCCCGGCGTCTGGTACGCGTGTACGACCTCTGGATTCGGCCCAGCTTCCAAGCACAGCACTGAAAACTTTCCTGATTCCGTCAGGCGGTTTGCGAGGACTAACCCGGCGGTACCTCCTATATACAATCAGTCATATATATCTCAGGCATGTGATAATTAAGTATTGCCTCACCTCCAGCAATAACAAAATCATACTCCTCCTCAAACGACGGATCCTGCGCCTGAGCCGGCGGTGGCGTTCCACTATTCTGTCGTTTCCAGGCGGGCGTAGCAGTCGACGTACTAAGTAGCAATGCAACCGAGACCAACGTCCCTATCGAAGAGGACCGAAACATATTCAACAACATATCTACACCGATTCTCAAAACAACAGCGGGGATCGATATTAGTGGCCATGGAGACACCCGGTAATGCCCTGATTTATATACCTCTCATCTCTCTCCAAGATCTGCAATGACGACTGCCACTGCCTCGTCTGACACGGCTTCGCGGTGCCAAGTGATATTGCTTATGGCCTATCACATACCGGTAAGGTCGGTATTTCGTACTGCGTGCGTGTTTGGCTCGGGGCCTCAACTAGCGTAACCTGACCGTGGGTAACGTAGCGGCAAATCGCACTGGCAATGGTTTGGTATGTTCCAGATTTCTGCTCTCTCTAATATAAGGCTTCCAAAAACTGGCGTACGTGATACCGGGAACGGGACGATGTCCAAGCCGACAAGGCGGATTGACGCCACACCGCTGAGGACGTATTGATGCTTTTTTCTGGCCAGGCACTGCTCACAAAGGATGAACCACCGAGAATTTCGCCCGTGATAAACGTAAACATCTAAATCCGCGTCCCCATCTCTCCCAAAACACCATTTACTCCGGTTCCCCATCCCAACCCTCATCCGACTCCATCCGTATAGCCTAGAGTTCAAGCCGGCCGAGCCATCCAATTGGCAGAGGAGAATGCCCCGGTTGCTTGGCAATGCTCATCACCTAGAAAGCCCACGAGAAGTATTATTCGCATGCGTGGTCAAGAGCCGCTATCATCTTTCTTGCCGCCGTGGCGCTGGGAAGTGGAGGGTCTTGGAATGCGGGGAAGGCTTGGAGTTGAGCATTGAGGTCTCTACTCCGCAAAGTCTCCTCCCCCTACCTACTTAATAAACACATCTTTCCTCTCAGCACCATCATCTGCATTCCCATAAACGTTTTCTCAATACCAATTCAAGTGATACATACCCAACTGGGAGAAAGCCATGGCTTAGCTAAGCCCAGGTGCGCGTACACTCGATTGATATAATCCCGAGATCAACACTGGGCACAAAGCCACTCTCATTCCCTCCCCCGAGCCGGCAAGCCCCATTCTCACCGGAGATCGACATCACCACGAGGCTGATATCGCTCAATACGAGAGGAGAGCACTTTGTACCACTGTGACCAAAGAATACGCCTCATTGTGCTGAGCACCTTTGCTTCTTCTTTATCACAACCTCATTCTACCAATCAAAGAATAATAAATGTGAGGGCAAATGGAATTAATTTCCACCCCAGGTGCCATTCGCACAAGGACTATATACTACACTATATGCACACTTGCATCGTTCCGATCCCCCTGTTTTCACCACCATTGACCTACACCCGCCTTGACCGGACCTTAAACAGAAAACACCTTCCCCCATTTCCACATAAGAAATGCCCAATGTATGCCATGTAAATCACCTTGAGAAAGAAAATCCCAGAGGCCGAGAAAGCCATTTTAGACACCCCCTAGCATCAAAACAAATACATTTCGCCGACTACGAGCGCGAACCCTCCATCCATACCTCAGTCATTTCAATTACTGAGCTCCACCACCGCGCCCGCCCCTAACCCTCTTATTACCACCGTCACCTTCTCCCTCCGCTCCCGAATCCCTGGTACGCTTCTGTCCTCGTCCAGCGGTGTTGTTTGCAGGACCGGGTAAGAACTGCTGAGCGCTCGGATTCAATGGAGAGTTCGGGGCGCCTCCTCTACCCTCCGACCCGGGAGTTCCACCACGTCCACCGCGATCCCGGTTGAAGCCGCCACGACCGCCACGGCCACCGCGAGCGTTGCCGTCTTGGAAGTTGCCACCTCCATGGCCTTGATTGGCGTTTGCCTGGTTTCCGCCACGACCAGCAGGCCTAGGAATGCCTCCTCCACGAGGAATACCTGTCTGAACCTGTTGTTGAGCACCCTGTTGGAGATTGCGCAAGGCACCGGGTCCGGTACCGAATGCACCGCCACCACGCGCGCCGCTAAAGGTTTGCATGCCCATGCCCATGCCCGCATTCTGAGGCATCTGCGAATTGCCCACGAAGCCTGGTTGAGGCATGCCCGATGCACCTCCGAAAGCTCCTTGATTCGGTACTTGGCCCATGTTCAGAGCCTGTTGCTGAAAGGGATTCTGCATCGCGCTGCTGGGACGACCGAAGGCTTGCGGTTGGGGTATACCTTGCTGTGGCTGACCAAAAGAAGGTTGTCTAAAGCCGCCAGGTTGGTTAGAAGCATTGACGTTTGGTCCATTCGATTGGGAGATACCAGCAGTTTGTGAGTTCGATGCTACAGGGGCGATAGGCAGCTGTGTCGCAAAAGGCGATGCTGTCTGAGCTGTCGCAACCGCCTCCGTTGGCGCCTCGGCGGAAGGAGCAGTAGCAGCTACTGCAGTTTGAGTAACAACCGGCAGCTGTGGAGCTGGTTTCAGCACTGCTGGGGCGGGCGTGGCAGTAGTGGGCGTTGGTTTCGCAGCTTGCGCAATCTCCCAAACTTCTTTGACGGGCTTTTCTGGCGTTTCGTTCGCGGCCTTCTCGACGACATCGATTTTGGTTTGAGCTTTCAGCAGCTGGCTATCCTTCGTGCTCAGCTTGATCTTGTATTTCATTTCTATCATCTTTTCGGTTTTGGCTTGACCTTCCTTGACCTTCTCGGCAATGATCGATTCCTGGTCGCTGATCAACTTGGCTTTTGCCGTCTCCTCTTCTTTGAGTTTGGCCAGAGCGGCATCGAGATTCTCCTGAACCGGTTTCACCTGGTTCAAGTTAGTGAAGTTGGTGGCTTCGATGCAAAGGCCACTGACTGCTTTGGTTGCTTTGGTTGTGATGTTCCGGCCGAGGATCTCCAGAACATTCTTGTTCCGCGCAACCCAGTTTTTCACTTGCCGTTCATCCCACTCTGGATCCAATTCTTCTATCTCAGCCTTTACAGGGGTGTCTGATACAGAAGACGTAGGTTCCTTCGTAGTTTGGTCGTCAGGAGCTGCTACAGTACTCTCAGGAACGGAGGTCTGAGCTTCTTGCCGAACACGTTCGAGCTCAGCAATGGCGGATTCGTACTTTTGTTTCGTCTCCCTCATTTCCTCCCTCGCGTCCTTGACCATCTTATTGCACTTCTCTTTCAAATTCTTCATCCTCTCAGCAGCCCTGACGTCTGCTTCTGTGGAGTGGGTTTCTGCCTCTGCAGCCTTCCTCCTCTCTCCCGCGATTTCCACTTCGAGTTCCTTGACCCGAGCTTCCAATTCCGCGACCCTCTTCTCAGCCTCCACAACTTTATTATTAACTTGCTCCGGGTTCTGGCCAGCAACGGACTTTGACCCGTGTTCAGCAGAGCCAGAATCGGTAATATCAGCGCGGGTGCTAAGGTCGTCAATCAGCTTTTGAGAAGCAGCAAGCTGGTCTTTCAGGCTCTGGACTTCTTCAGATGATTCCGAGACTTCGCCAGACCCAGCGGATGCTGATTGTGCCTGCAACTGCTGTACTCGTGTTTCCGCTTGCTTTAATCGATCTTGAGCCTCCGAGCTTTCTTTGCTGAGCTCACCAATACGCTGTTGCAACTCGCCGACTTGGGTCTCCAGCTTACGGACGTTGGACTCCAAGGCCTGAGCTTTGATGTTCTGCTCGACCGTTTTGTTCCGCTCTGCGTAAATCTCCGCATTCGCATTCGCAATACGTGCTTCCAGTGCCTGCTTCTCTTCTTGTCCAAGGCCTGTCTCATTGACTTGTCCTTCTTCAGGTCCATTGGCCATGACTGTATCTGGGCGTGTTTCCAGATTCGCCAACGCTTCATCTCGGGCAGCAATGGCTTGAGCAAGTTCTGTTTGCGAAGATTCAAGCTGTTGCTGCAGTCCATCCCGTTCGAGGCCAAGGGCTTGAAGAGCCTCATCTTTCTTATTTGATAGCTCCCTTCGAGCATCCTTTGCTCTCTGAACAATCAGTGTCCTTCTGTTCTCGAACGATTCGGTTTCCTCGGTCAGCTTCTGGACAGCTTTATTCTTCTCGGCCTCCAGGGCAGGAATCTTCTCTACAGCTTCATCGCGTTCAGCCTGCAGAGTCGATATCTGGGTCTTGAGTGCTTCCAGTTCAGCAGGATCAATGCGATCATACTTCAAAAGAACATCCTGGTGACGCTTCTGCCAATGATCTCGGTCTTGTTGAAGGAGCTCGAGTTCCCCAGTCTTGGTCGCCAGTTGTTCTTCCAACTCTTGCACACGAGCTCGAAGCGGTTGTAGTTGCTCGTTCATAACGTCAACTTCCTTGGTCTTCTCAGCCACCTGGGTTCGTAGTTGGCGGTTGTCGTTGCGCAGGGTGCTTGTGCTCTCGCGGTAGAGATTGAGCTCCTCCACTTGCTTCTGCATCCTATCTAAGCTCATTGCATTTTGTCGGTCTTGTATCTGATCTTGCTGCAGTGCGCCCAGCTTCTCCCGAGTTTGGTCAAGTTGTTCCTGAGCATACTCAAGTTGTTGCTTGGTACGTTTGACGTCTTGTTTAGATAGCTCGTGTTCCATCTCGACAACTTCCTTTTCATGGCGCAGATATCTGATGACCGATTGAAGACCGGCTGCATCAACATTGGGGCTTGCCGTCTCACTGTCTCCCGCAGCAACAGAGATGCGATTGCTCTTGAGAGTGGCAATGTCCGCGCTGACGTTCTCGAACTGCCGATGGAGGATTCTGTTCTGCTCGATTACATCAGTGTGTTTTGCACGGTGATCTGCCAGGTCCTTTTCATGACGTTCGCGAAGTTGAACCAGGTGCTCCTCCATCTGCTCGAGAGATGCGCGGGCTGCTTCAGCTTCAGATTTGTATTGGACAACCTCTGTCTTCAACTGATTATACTTCTCGCGCGTGTCTTGGAGGTTCTTCATTGCCTCGCCGTGCTTCATCAGCTCGTGCTCGTAGTTTTCTTGCGCACGCTTTGTAATCTCGCCCTGGGCTTTGAGATCTTCCTTGTGCAACGCCGCTGTTTCCTTGTATCGATCTGCATCATCTTGGAGGCGTGCGATCTGGGCATCCAAATCCTCCTTTTGCTGCGCGAACTGAATATTCTCATCTTCGTGTGCTCTCCGGAGCTCTGAAAGTTCGGTGTTTGTCGTTGCTAGCTCCGCTGATATCTCACCAACTCGTTGCTGCAAGTCTTGAATCTTGACATCCTTTTCGGAAATCTGCTCGTCATACGCCTGCTGAGCCACTTCCCAAGAATTTTGGGCGTCTGCCAGCTGCTCCTCTGCGTCTTGTGCAATCGACTGGTACTTCTCGATATCTCCGTTGAGAACTCTGATGTTCTCTCGTGCAGTGGCAAGGTCGCTCTTAAGCATCTCCACTTCTTCACTCAGCTCCTCCTCTCGACTCGAACCATTTTCGCCATGCTCCTCGGCCGAGCCGTTCACTCGTGGCGCAGGTCGTGCTTGCAGGCTCCGCTCACGCTCCATCGCAAGCTCTGCCTTTTGCTCCTCAACGCGTAGCCGGACTTGATCGCGCTCTGCCTTCACGGTGGCAAGCTCCACTCGGATATTGTTCAAAGTTTGGGAGTAGTCGTCGATTGATTTCTGGCTCACGAACCGATCACTCTCGTATTTCTGAGAGGTGTGTTGATGCGCTCTGATTTCTTCATCGAGCTTATCCTTTGCGAGTTGAAGATCTTTCTGCAACGATTCCACAGTCGCCTTGAGGTGGCGTTGGTTGTCAGACGTCTCCCGGAAGATTTCTCGGTTATCTTCAACTTGCTTGTGTAATTGATCTCGTTCGTTCTGGAGCTTAGCACTCTCTTCCACCAGACGAGTCTGCGTAGTCTTCGCAAATTTCTCGTTCTCCTCCAGCAACCGGATTCGCCGCTCCAGGGTTTCTTGGGCTTGTTGAGCCGCGATCAAATCTTCGGCCGCCTTTTGGGTTAAGATATCCTGCCTGGCAGCTCGTTCTTGTTGTGTGTTGTAGCGGTTGTTGATCGTCTCGGCATTCGTTTGCAGCTCACGATATCGCTGCTGGAAGTCATTGAGGCGATCCGTGGCCAGTTGAATGCTACTACTCAGTCGGACGTTCTCGCTCTGTAGGTCGCTATTGGCTTTTGCAAGTGTGTCGGCCTGTTGCTTGAGAGCCTTGTAGTCGGTTTCGCTCTCCTGCTTCAAGTTGTCCATGTGCGCTTGCAATTCTCGGAGAAGTTTCTCGTAGTCAGGACCACCAGACTGAGAGGCTTGTAGAACGCTAGGAACCGGCGATGTTGCGCTGACCCTCCCATCGATAGATTGACCGAACACCGACGCGGCGTCTGTATCTTGGCCATGGCGACGGTCAGTCACGATCTTTCGGAACAAGTCGCGCTCCTTGGTGAGACTCTGACAGCGGAGTGTGAGGGACCTGAGGTCGTCCTCGTACTTGGATACCTTTTCTTCCAACGCTGATAGCCTCATCTTGTCTTCCTCAATCACTGCTGCTTTTTGCTGGGCCTCGCTCCCTTCGTACTGGTCCGCGACGTTGCGCATCATCTTCAATCCCTCCGCGTGCTGTGCTTGCATCTCTTCGACAGATTTGAACACGACCAAGTGACGACTAATGAGGCGACCGGTCGGTGTTGTGTCGTCTAGCTGCTCCTCCGGAACGGTGCCATTGATGCGGTTTATAAAGTACTCGCGCTCATCGGCCTTGAGTGTCTCCAGGCCCTCGTCACGGACTTTCTGGTAGGTGAGGAGGAACCTGACCTGCGCGGCATTGTCACGGACTTCCTGCTCCATCAGCTTGTACTGGCGTAGTAAGCCCTTGTTTTCACCCAGGTGTTTCCGGGACTCCTTCCGGGCGGCGTCTTTGTCGGCAAGGGCCTGGTCGAGCAGGGCTTGAATCTCGCTGGTGGCATCGGTGAGCCGCTCGTTCTCCTGGCGAAGCTCCTCGATTTCTGGCTGCCGGGCCTCCAGTTCGGAGAGCATCTCGGAGAATGCGGCCGACTGCTTCTCGTATTTGGTCTGCAGCTCGCGCAAGTCCACCTTCAGGGTCGCGTTCTCGGCGTAGAGCTGTGTCTGCGAGGGCCCATTCTTGCTGCGCGAGGGCGAGAAGATGCCCGGTGAGGCGGCGCGTCCTGGCGTGCCGAGCCCGCCGTTGAGGGTGCGACGAGGCGTTCCCGGTATGGTGGGCCGGCTCAGGCCGGCGATGTGTGTCTCGAGCTGCTCCACCTGGGCCTCGAGCTGGGCGACGCGCACCTCCGCTGCCTCTTTCTGGTTGCGCTCCGACTCCAGCTCGGCCTGCAGCTGGCCAATCTCCTGCGCAGCGCCCTCATTGGTCTGCTCGAGCTGGGCCTTGAGCTCGTGGATGTGGGCCTTGGCCGTGTTGGCCGCCTCCTGGTGGAGAGTGGCCAGGCGGCGCACATTGTCGAGCTCTGCCCGCGACGACTGCTTGTCCTGCACCGCCGCATCTTGCACGTGCTGGATGCGTCCGATCAGCTCCTCGTTGCGCTGGGCCAGCTCGTCGAGGCGCTTGCGGTGGGCCGTGTCGGTGCGCTGCAGCGAGTCGATGGTCTCGCTGGCGTCGGCGTTGGCGCGCTGGAGCTCGAGCACCTGGGCATTCTTTTCCTTGCGGAACTTGGTCTGGTCCTCCTGGCGTTTCTTGAGCGCGTCTTCGTAGTAGTCGTTGTTCTTCTTGAGCAGCTCAATCTCCTGCTTCAGCGTCTGCTCGCGGAACTTGGAGTTGGTGGCGTCGTTCTCGAGCGTCTGGACGCGCGACTCCAGCTCGGCCACGTCCTTGCGGAGGGCGACGGCCTTCTGATGCTGGGCGGAGAGGTCGTCGGCGAGGCGGTCGTGTGCGGCCGACTTGGTCTCGTGGAGGGCAATGGCATCGCGGTTCTGCGCCTCGAGCGTCTTGATGCGCGATTCGAGCGTGTGCACTTCGGACGTCGACTGCGATGCAGACGTCTTGAGCGCCTGGAGCTCGGCGTCGAGCTGGGCGCGGGCGGTTGCTGCAGTCGAGTGTTTAGTGAGGCGTTGCTGGGTCGCACTCCCCGCGGGGCGGGCATTCTCACCTTCCTGGAGCAGTTTCTGGTCAAGCTCGGCGGCGTGCTTCGACGCCCGGTCGGCGGAGGCTCTGAGGGCCCTCGCGCGGAGGTCGCCGTTGCGCACCTCCGTCTCAAGCTCCACGTCGATGCGCAGCTTGTCCGACTTGAGGTCGTCGAACTCGCGGGCTTTCGCCTCGAGCTGGGCAAGCACCGTCTGGACGAGCTCGATGGTGGGCGCAGACAGCAGCTCGTGCAGCGTGGGCTCGGGGACGTGGTAGGACGCCGCCAGGTAGCCGATGTCAACAGCGGCCGCCGCCATGGTTGCAGGAGTTGGGCGGGCGCGACAGCTCTAGGGCATGTCCAATGGGGCGGGCGAGAGAGGGCGAGAGGGGGCGGCGAGAGGACGCGACTGTCCCAAATGAGGGTCGGGGGTGGGGTGTCGAGGTCGCGATGGCTCTCTTGGGCGGGAGAGCAAGCGCGATTGTTTCTTTGAGCAGGAGCAGACGTGATGCGCACGGGCCCGTTCTCTTGGCGGGCGCCTGTCGCAGCAGCCGCAACCGGACCGGGGTCGCTTGCCGCGCCGCTGCCTTTCACCGGGCCGACCTTGCGTGCACTGCACCGCACCTGCCTTCACCTGTGATCGCGCCTGCCTTCACCTGTGGCCACGCCTGCCTCCAACTCTGACCGTGCCTGCCTCTGGCTCCACCGCACCTCCCCCTTCACCTCTCCACAACCGCAGCTGCGCACACACTCGCCGCTGCCTGCACCACGGCCTCACCCTCCTGGACTGCCCGTGTGCTCCTCTTTCGCTAGACCACGCACCTCCAGCTCCACGGCCGCCTGCCTCTTTGTCCTCACGTCTTCACGTACTCACGTCCTCACGTCCACACTTTTCCTCCACCCCACCATGTCCTCCCTCAAGCCCGGCGCCACCGCGCGCCTCGCTGCTCCCTCGCCCACGCCCTCGACCTCGTCCAACGGCGGCATGAAGCGCAAGCGTGTGGACGTCCCCGCCGCCAACATTGTGTACTCGCAGCCCACCGAAACGGGCACCGGCGAGCACATCTACACCCAAGTCACGTACACGATCGAGCATCTGCGCAACCAGCAGAAGTGGCTGACGCTCAAGGAGGTGTTCGACTACCTCAACATCCACAACCAGAAGCAGCGAGAGCAGCTGCAGGCCATCTACAGCAGCCCGCAGACGGACCGCATCGAGTACAACTACACCAACAACACGCTGCGCTACCGGCCCAAGTACAACATCCGCAACGCCGCGCAGCTCAAGGGCTACCTGCAGAGCCAGAAGTCGGCGCAGGGGCTGCCGCTGCGGGATCTGCGAGACGGGTGGGCAAACGTGCTCGAGGACATCAAGCAGCTGGAGGACAAGAAGGAGGTGCTGGTGAAGCGCAACCCCAAGGACAATACGGCGAAGACGGTGTGGATCAACGACCCCTCGCTCATGCACAAGGTGGACGAGCACTTCAAGGCAGACTGGCACCAGATCCAGATTCCGCAGGCGCCAGATGAGCTGCGGAACAAGCTGATGTCGGTCGGGCTGAAGCCGTCAAGTGCGCCCCGCGAGATTGTGTCCAGCAAGCCCAAGGACAAGAAGAGGAAGGCGGCGAGACGTGGCGGCAAGCAGACCAACACGCATATGACGGCTATCCTCAAGGATTTCTCCCACCTGAGGAAGTAGACGTTCTGGCCATGGGACAGCGGAGATGCACATCACAGGTTTTTTTTTTTTGCATAGCACGGAGTTGGGACTTTTGCATATACCAAAAATGCCGGCATCTTAGGGGGAGGTTTCTTCAGGATCGGAGGGAAGCTTGGATCCTTGCCCTTCACACCCGCATCTGCATTTTCTGACAGAGTGGATGCTTTGGAATCTATTATCTAGACATTTCATTACATTGCTTGGAATTTTCTAAATAGAATGAATGTTTCCAGTCTCCAGGTGCCTGTCGATCTGTGCATGACGGTCGGTCTGGTCTGCATCAGATTATGCAGTGTGGTCTGTGCTGAAAACTATTGTGACATCAACTTCAAGCTCCCTTGAGCTCCAAAACATTTCACAGCACCAACATCCACAAATGACATCCCACATACCCGCCAAAGCTCTTAGAGCCTTACCGCGCTCAATACGACAACCCTCACATCGCCTCGCCCCAATCTCAACAATATGTCCCATACCCTCCTCCGCCGCCCACTTCTCCACCACACCTCGCCGAAACCACACCCCGAGCTCCACCCCCCCACCCAAATCCTCCGTCGACCCCTCCGAAGTCTCCCACTTCAACGCCCTCGCCTCCTCCTGGTGGGACCCCCACGGCCCGTCCCGCCTCCTGCACCTCATGAACCCTCTGCGCCACACCTTCATCTCACGCTGTCGGTCCAGCGTTGCGCCGCCGCTCACACCCGCCAAACTCCGCTACCTAGATATTGGCTGCGGCGGTGGCATATTTGCTGAATCGGCGGCAAGATTACGAGATACGGAGACGGTGACGGCGATTGATCCTACGCCGGAGGTGCTGAGGATTGCGGAGGCGCATAGGCGCAGGGATCCGGTGTTGATGGGCGAAGGGAGGTTGAGGTATTTGAATGTGGGGGTGGAGGATTTGGGTATACCCAAGGAGGGAGAGGGAGAGGGAGAGGGATACGACATCGTCTCTGTATTCGAAGTCCTCGAACATGTTTCTGCTCCCGGACCATTTCTAGATACAGTGATGAAGCAGGTTCGGCCTGGGGGATGGCTCGTACTTAGCACAATAGCGCGGACGTGGACAAGTTGGGTGGTGACGAATGTGGTAGCGGAGGACGTGTTGGGGATTGTACCCAAGGGGACGCATGAGTGGGGGAAGTATGTTAATGAGGGAGAGTTGAGGGAGTTTTTTGGGAAGAAGGCGGGGTGGGGGGCGATGAGGACGATGGGGGTGGTGTATGTGCCGGGGCTGGGGTGGAAGGAAATGACGGGTGGAGAGGGGTGGGGGAATTACTTTTTTGGGGTGAGGAGGGAGGAGTGAGGCGGTGGGGAGGATGGGAGTTGTATGATATGCTAGGGGGAAGGAGGGAAGATATGGTACACCTGACGGCAGGATATAAGTTACCACCTCATTAAATTTGTCAACTCTGATGGACTGCAATGTGAGGGCTCGATTGATTCCATCCTAAACTACGATCCAACGCTGCCTAGCATGGCTACCATTACCCAAAAGACAAATTCTTCAGCCTGCAACATGAGTAGTATACTATAGACCACACCCTCAGCAAACATTTATCCAAGGCCGAGTGGTATAGACCCTACCTACCGAATTGAACATCGACTACATCTATTTTCACTGCATTCACGCAGAAAATGCAAAGCATCTCACATAGCCGAGCAATGGCAGCAAGCACCAAACGGTGTCCCAGATAACCCACCATGGCTCAGCAAGCATCAAAATATCCAGCACTTATCCAAGCCATCACCACATCAATCACGACAAACACAGCCTGGAGATAAAAGTCTCATTTTCTACGTATACTTGCAGACGAACCAAACATCCGAGTCAAAGGTTCCTCAGGCAGGATGGACAAGACAAGACAGAATTCAACCGCCCTGACGCTCCGTCCATATCCATATCCATATCCGCAAAAGGAGAGAGAGAACCTATGGGTATTGTCCGCCTATTCAACGCCATGCCATTCCGAAGATCCATCGCCGTTGCCATCGCCATGCAAACACCCCTCCATAGCTATTAAGATACAAGTGAATGATTGATGGCCCCAGTGAAGTGAAGACCCCAGTGACCCATGGTATCGTGAAACGCCATCTATCCCACAGCCTTGATGCAGGAATGTAAAAAGGGAAAATGCTTAAACAAGAACAGAAAAATTAAAAAGATATGAAAGATGTACCTTGTATCCGCCACACCAAACAGTCTAGTACTAGGAGTACAAGACCCGTGTTGAACACGTCTTGTGTCTAGCGGAGAGAAGGCCTCTCTTGTTGGCAAAGAAAAGAACTGCAGGGGGAAAGGGGATGTAAAAGGGACTGCCTATGCAAGAAGAATATCGCGCCGAAGGAAAGTCGAAACGCCTGCGAGAGAAATGCAGGATGCGTAGAGCATGTCGACCGATGGTGGCGAGCGTCCTTCAGCGTGGGTATGATTGCTTGATTGATTGATTGAGAGACTGATTGTTGTACACTGGTGGGAATATGAGCCAACGCCCTCCGCGAAAACAGTTGCATGTAGAGGAAGCGAACCTGAAGGGGGCTAAGGTCGACGACGGTCGATACCATGGAAGATGACAAAAGGTGTTCAGTGATACCGGGGTCGGAACCGAAGGGCAGTTGCAGAAGCAGCCGCTTACTTGCGTATCTTCTGGACCGAGCCCTTCTTAGGAGAGACGCGGGAAGACGAGGCCTGCGACTGCTTCATGGCCAACTGGACAGCTTGGTGGACTGGCGTAGACGGGGCAGACGCGACCGTGGTGGCCAAGAGAGGGATACCAGGCAGGAACTCTATCGACGGCACCTGCGAAGTCTCCTTCAGACGAAGCATGTCGAGGATAAGAGCGACTGTAGACTTGACCTCATCAAGAGTCTTGCCGTTACCAAGTGAGAACTCCAACTGGCGAAGCACATTGATAGGAGCCTGGAACGACTTGACAGAGTCCTTGGGAGCGACGAGAGCAGAGGCCTCTGCGAGAGACATGCCACCGGCGATCTTGCGCGCGAACTCGTTGAGGCGCGACTCCTCGGCCTTCTTCAGGCAGACCTGGTATGTGGTGCCGGGGAACTGGGCTTCGATGATGTCGAGCTGGCGGGCGATGAGGTCGATTTTGCGGACTTGCCAGAGGTCGGGCTTGTACGTGGCGCGCTGGTAGTGTTTCCTACAAAACAAGGGCCAATCGGTAATGGCGCGGGTGCATGCCTTGTTCCTACCGAAGTGGTCGGAGATGACTTTGCGGGAGAGACTGAGAGTGACTTGGCCAGTCTGACAGTGACTGTGTTCGTCGTTCATGCAGATGAACTCGCGCTCGTCCAAGGGAATGAACGCGGCTGCCTCTGTACCCTCGTCCTCGTCAATCTTCAAGCCCTCCGCGTAGACGGACGAGTTGTCGAAGCCCCCGGGGCTGCTGGTAGCTTGGGTCGGAGAGAGGGACTTGGTGTCTGCGGCGAAGTTGGCGTAGTCTGAAGAGTGAGCAGCGCGGGTGGGTGTCACTGGCAGAGCAGGCAAGTCGGCATCGGCGCCGCCAGTGCCAGGAGTGAGGATGTTGTCGATACTCATCGCAGAGCGGATGCTGCTGGGATCGGAATTGGAGACATACTCGTCCTTCTTCGGGGTAGTGGGGAGAGTAGGAGAAGAGGGGAGCTTGACATCGGCCATGTTGTCGGCGGACACTGCTAGAGTGAGGAAAAGAGAGGGCTTGAGAGCCGAAGACAGGGAATCAGGAGAGCTTAAGAGCAAAAGAAGCTTGAAGAGAGACTCCTTGCGGCTTCTTCGTGGGTGTTGGTTGTTTCGTGTGGGAAGAAAGTGGGAGGAAGTCTCGAGGGCGGTGGGGGGTGGTTATGAAGGGAGGGGGACGGTGGTCGGCGGAAGAGCCTTTAGCGAGGGTACGGTCCGATTCCGCCGATTATGTGACAATCAAACAATAGAATGACTGTTTGGTGGCGGGCCAGGCTGCTCTCTGAATCAGAAGAATAGCAAGCCAGCGTCATTCGCGCGTTGTGAATAGCAAGAATAGTCCCGCACCGTTTGAAACCCCGCCCGTCTTATCACCGCATCTTCTGACTCAATTTCCACCCCGCAGCCTATGGAATTGCCCAATCGCCCGCTCCTGGAGGGCGCTGGAGGCAGGGACATTTTCACTCCGGCCGGAGGCGAACATCGTGAAAGAGGCGGGCGGGAAGGGAAACCGGTCACGGGTGGGTCCAGCCGGGACACTTTACCAGCGCCGAACCAAAAGGCCCTAATATTGTGAGCAAATAGAATGAGAGTCCCGGGTCAACGTGACTGCTCCTGGTTCGTGACTACATCGGAGACGAGTCCAGCTCCGGCCGCCAAACGGATGCCATTACTTCACTGGAATGAATCCATGCTGCTCATCTGAGAAAGTGATGAGCTGGCTGCCAGCTGAGCGTGCACTGCCTCGAGTGCGTCTGACTTCCTGATCATCCGTTGGCCAACTGAGGAGGTTTCAAATGTGGTCACAGTTGGATAATCAAAGGGCAGACGGCGTCCCAAGGTCCATCCGGCCATCGTCACAGAAGTGTGACTGACCTCCTGTCACCGGTGAAGCCCAACAAGCTACGTTGGTGTGAAGGATGAGGCCAATACATCCCGACAGCGGAGCCGACCATTGTGACAGTAGCTGCGGTTATTGATCATCCATTTAGCTGATGTGGCACCGTTTAGGTAGCGACGTTCAAGCCAGTAGGTCTTTCCGAAGAGACATGGGTGTTGTCCAGAGAGTCTGATTGATGGAAGGGACATCCTCCAATGGGTTTTCGTAGGAGCATGTGAGGAACGTGGCCTGGCTTCATGCGGCTTTCCAGGACCCACAGGGGACGATATGCCTTGAAAAGCTCAGTCAAGGCAGAACATTGCCCCGTGGTAGAGCCCACATGCTGCTCTTCTGCTCTCAAAATGCCGAGACAGCCCTTGCGCGGTGGCGATGGTACGTGGAGTGCGGTTTAGAAGACCCGGATTGGCGTGTATAAGACTGCGGTGGGCAGTGTGACGGCAGCTGTGGGCTCAAATATACAGTAAACTCGAGCCCTATGACGAAAACCAAGAAGCAAACGAACGGATGCCCGCGTATTTTCTCACCGCTACGGAAGCCACTGTTCTGGGGTGGTGTACAAACACTCCCCGCACCGCGGCTCTACAATATATGATGGAAATATGAGCAAGGAATCAAGGGTTATCAAAGAACCGTCCAACATATATCACTATCAATAACCTGAGATGATGGTGATGAGCATTCAGGAATGCGTTTTCAACTTAAAAGCAGACTCTACTCTGTCCACGATATGATACATTGATCGCTGCTCATTCCTACTCTGATAAAGCAACCGTCGAAGCCTCGGGGAAGTCTTCAAGGACATCTCAACTGTCTTTATGTACACCTCCACTGACGTTCACTTACCGGATGCTTCACACTCTAAACCTTATCACAGTCCCCTAACCCACTCCTGTCTTTTCCCAATCAGAAAATACTAGCAGGACTCAGTCTTCATAACAAAGCTGGCTTAGTACCCATTCACCACACCAAGAGCTTGTATGAGGACTAGGGAATGTTATTCTAAGGAGCCCAGCGCAATATAGACTCTACACACCCTCTAGCCCCAACAACAAAACCCAGTTCATGCCCTTGACGTCGGAAGGAAGGGAAAAAATGCAATCCCAGACGTATAATTTGAGCTCGAGACATTAACCGCCCAAAGATTGAAACAAGTGGTTATATCTTATTGAATGGCTAGGCGATTTGAATTTTGGAAACTGGGTTTGAGGATAGAGGTTAGAACTCAGTAGGTTATTTTGGTGTCTTGTAGAGGATACAAATGTATCGTCTTTCTATCTGTACAAAATAATGCTCCCATTAGTCGGTTTCAAAAAAGTGTTTCCGCCAGCAGCTCAAATACCACCCTCTGCATTTCAAGAACAAGAATATATGTACAGTACATAGAAATCAACCAATCTCCAAACGTATATACCCCATCTCATAGCCTACCCCACCCACATCCATCTATATCTAAATCTAAACACACAGACTTTCTAAAACGCACTGGCTGGTCCATGTACCATCCCTATCATTCCCACCAAACTACCGGACCAACACACCCATCCACGGTACCGAACATAGCCCAGACCACCTACAGGCTCCACGTCAAGTAAGAAACTTAAGAAGTGTCCACGTCACATCAAGATACGAACCACTGCCTTTCATACACTATGATAAGTGCCAATGCAATACCCAGATGGGTTACATACACTGTAGAACAGCTAGGCTCCTACAAAGCCGTACGTACTCCAGTACTGTCACACAGACACCTCAAGGCGAGAACTCTGGCCTGGGATATCATCACCACATCTATCGCAACTTCACGCATCACATCGCCCTCCACTCATCCCTACACCCTCTGAAAGATGATATAAAGCTTCCGATTCTTAACTAATCCAGCTATCAAAAGAGACGCAAAGTCCCCTCCCCACGCGCCCTTTCCAGATGCAATCAAAGGGGATTTTAATCAAGATCTAGAGTTTAATTCCCAGACCATATACCGCCCCTAGCTCCGGTTGGTCATGGGCAGAGTCACTCCCACAGAGCGCGGACGTCGACCCGCCAGCAAAGAATCACCAAGAGCGAGCGCAGCAGCCCAGACCCCAAACTCCAAACCCCAGATCCCCTAAACCCAGACCAATCCGCAGAAATCCTTCGCTGTGCTCCACCTCACATCGCCAAATCGCGAGATGGTATCCAGATACACAAACAGAGCGCAAAAGAGTATGCACATACGCCTGCGCTAATTTTGCACCTCCACTAGTAGATCCCAAACTCGACACCAAAGTGCCGTTCCTGAAAGCTGCGTCATAATCTAATGACCCAAGAAACCCCTCAATGCATTCTCAACCTGCGCCTCATCCAAGTCGTGACCCTGCTGCGGTGGAGGTTGCGTTTGCTGCCCCTGCCCATTCGGTACCGAAGGCACCTGCTGACTACCCAAATGACTTCCAATACTTCCTGGTGCGGGGTTGGTCTGAATCGGGGCCTTGAAATTGGGAATCTCTCTCGTGGGGGGTTGTGGGAAATGGGGTGCTGGCTTTGGAGGCTGATATCCGACCTGCGCACCTTGATACAGCGCCTGTGGTTGACCAGCTACGAAACCTCCCGCCTGCATAGCTGCCTTGTCTCTATCTTTCTTCTTCTGCTGGACGAGTGTGCCCTTGACGCCGCGGAGGTATTTGAGCGCTAGTTCCTTGAGCTCGGATTTCTCGGGCGAGTGTTTGAGCGCTTCGAGCATCTCACGGACTTGGGTTTCGGATTTGATATGAGGGCATGTGCGAGCGTGGCCGAAATGAGCGAGACCGCAGAGACCACAGTGCTCTGGACCGGCGACTTTGAGGGGACAGGCACCGCGGGGGTGTTGCGTGTGACAGGCCATGCATATTTGCATCTGGAACTGTCCATGCGTTTCCCCAAGGGGTTGGCGGATGGGAAGTTGCACGCGAGTAAATGCTTTGGCTGTTGAGCGGTTGGCCGCCGGTGGTCGAACTGCAGGGATAGGTTGATTGAATATAGCTGCGGTAGGTCTCGCGGCGTTGACCTTCACGGCTGATTGAAACCCACCTGCAGCAGTTTGCTGCTTCTTACTAGCTGCAGCGAGACCACTGGGCTGTCCCAGTTCAGTGTGCACCTGAAGCTCTGCTGGATCTACATCATCATTGCCCGCCTTGTCTTCTTCGCCACTTTCGTCGGGTCCGGAATCATCGACCTGGAAGTCGGTATCGCTGTCAGATCCGGTGCCATTCTTCTTCTTGCCCACCTTCTTGCCCTTCGCAGGCTTGCTAATTTTAACAGGGGATGCAGTGGCTCTATCTCCAATGTCGGCTGCATCTTGGTCGGCGTATGTAATGGCTTGACGAGCACGCTTGCCTTTCCCATAGATATCGGACTTGCGAAGTTGCTCTGCTGCCAACGCCTCTGCTCGCTCCTTGAGAATTTTGTCCCACACGCCTGGATCAGGCATGACCTCTTCCTCGACCGTGTCTAAGTTGTCTGCTAACGCGCCTTGGTCATTTGCCCACACTCTAGCAAAGCTAAATTGGGACTCTGCTGAGTCGTCTCCAGCAGTTTTGGTATTCTCAATCTGTGAGCGATCGAGTAGCTTGTCGATGGAAGCTTCATCGTACCGGATGTCGTGATCGGCGTTATCGTCCTTGAACAACTCTGCGGCCCCGAACTTGAGAATTGATTCCACGTCCTTATCCTCGACGTCCTCGTTATCTAGCTGCTCTACGACAACATGATCAAGCGCCATCTTCTTTCTACCCATCTGGACGATCTTCTCCTCCACACTAGTCCTCGTCATCAGCTGGAAGCACAGCACCTTCTTCTTCTGTCCGATACGATGAGCCCGAGAAATGGCCTGGAGATCTTGATGTGGATTGAAATCAGGATCGAGAATGATGACAGTATCAGCCGTTGCAAGATTGATACCGACGCCACCAGCACGGGTTGAAAGTAGAAAGGCGAAGAGGGGAGAGTCGGGTGCGTTGTACTGATCAATCCTCTTTTGCTTTTCCAACGAGCCCATTGTACCATCAAGACGCTGATAGGCCAGTTGCATGCCATCCAAGAAATCTTCGATAATGTTTAACATGTCCAGAAACTGGCTGAAGATCAGGACGCGATGTCCTCGCTCTTTGAGCTTGGGTAGCAGCAATTCGAGAAGTTGCAGCTTGGCGGAAGCCTCAACGAGATTGCGGTGAGAAACAGCGGCGATGTCGGTGCGCTCCTCAATCTCGCGACTGTAGACAAAAGG
Source organism: Amniculicola lignicola CBS 123094 (assembly GCA_010015725.1). Lineage (NCBI taxonomy): Eukaryota > Fungi > Ascomycota > Dothideomycetes > Pleosporales > Amniculicolaceae > Amniculicola > Amniculicola lignicola. The sequence continues at coordinate 105,740 of ML977648.1, read as the reverse complement.
ATGGCACAAGCATTTGCGTAGTTGCATCAAGATGTTGCTCAAGTTGGCGCGTTCTTGTGACTTGATAGTCTTTGCATTTGTGAAGAGCGCCTTCAGGAGTTCGGGGTTTTTGGCCAGGATGCTCTTGTAAAGTTGCTTCTGAAGATGGCTCATGGACAGCGGAACGATGATCTGGCCAAGAGGAGGGAGGAAAGTGAGGACTTGGACCTTTGTACGACGAAGGATGAAAGGTCGGATTTGTTCATGAAGATCAAGAATGTTGTCTGGTGTGATCTCCGCATACTGTTCTTCAAGTTCGGCAGCCTTGATAGTATCGTCTAGAAATTGAAGGAGGTTGAAAAGTTCCCTCGCGTTATTCTGCAGAGGTGTTCCAGTCAAAAGAAGTCTAAAAGGCGCCTTGATAGCATTCAAAGCAGCGTAGATCTGACTCTTATCGTTCTTCAGCCTTTGGCCTTCGTCGACGATAAGACCTGCCCAGCTGACGCCGCGGAAGACCCGCCTGTTGGCATCGTCTGTAGCAGCTTCATAGGATGTGACGACTACATGACAACGAACCTCCTTCGATCCATTGGGATACATCTCGTATTTGTAGGCCATCTCCCGTCCTTGAGAGGATCCAAAGTATGTGACAACCCGTAAAGATGGAACCCATTGCTTGATCTCGCGACGCCAGTTCGCAACAGTGGCATTAGGCACGACGACCAAGAATGGGAAGCAATTGTGTTCTTGTACCAGTGTGGCCATGAATGCAATAACCTGGATAGTCTTTCCGAGACCCATCTCGTCGGCAAGGATGCCGTTCTTTTGGGAATACCACTGATAGTATATCCAATTAAGACCTTCGATTTGATATTTCATCAGCTCTCCACCAACCAGGTTTTCTGGCTGCTTCTGCTTCTCGAGGGTTGCAAAAGTGGTGGAGCGGGCCTTCTCTAGACGTGACTTTAAAGGGGTCTGTTTGGGGTATTTGACGTACTTGCCTGCAACCCAGTCGTTGTAAGCGGTCACAAAGTCAAGCCAGCGGTCCCCATCTTCAGGCGTAGGGACCGTTTCCCATACAGCATCCTCGTAACCAAGCCCCTTGTATTTGATGAGCGCCTTGTCGACTTCCTTGATCCTGGCTTTGAGGATATCCTCAGACGCAATGTTGACTTTGCTAGTGTACTTCACGTCGAGAACAATGTCGATGCGCAGATATTCTTCCGGAACGGCATCTTCAGTCCTCATCTTGGGCCCACCTTCACGCTTGAAAAACGCCTTCCTCATTGCGGATGCTGTAACACCCCAAGTCCAAGCACCAGACTGCCACGATGCGCGGAAATAGGACTGGTCCTCCCATTTGATGAGATACTGTTTTTCGTCTTCGCTGAGCATCTCGCAGGATACGCCGGGGCGATACGTCTCGAGATCTGTTGGGCGCCAGGCGACAAGGGTGGACGCCTTGAGGGATTTTGTGTCCTCGCAATCCTTACAGAGCCAGTTTTTTGAGTATTCCTTGTAGCGGTCATCTGCGGTCTCGTCATCGTCGTGGACGATATCCATGTCATATTTGGAGAGCAAGGGCAGATGGTGGTAATGATAAGCGCGGGAACACTTGGTGCATCGGAAGAGGACGTTGGATGGATTGTTGATCAGTTCAGGCGGCACCTCCGTGATTGGATCCTCACCGCCGTTGTCTTCGCGGTCCTTCTGTTCTTGTTGTGGCGTCTTTCGTTTCTTAAAGGGCTTGCAGGAAGATCCAGGTTTATGGCAATCTTGGCACAATGAGAGATCAGGGGCAGCAGGGTCCTTCTTCCGAGGAATATTGATGCACCTCCGGCATTGCAGAACAAAGTTCTCGTCACCAATCTTGGTAACGAGATGCTCCCGGGTCGCCCTATTTCCGAGGCAGTTCTTGTGATAGGCAAGACAACAGCCCTGGCAATAGACCAATGGTCCCACATTAGGGCCATCTCCGCACGTCTCACAGCCTTCCACATGGCGATGCCTGAACAGGTTGCTGCGGGACAGAACTTCAAACTGCTCACGCACTCCAACGACCTTTGCAGGTGCTGCTCGCTTAGGCTCAGAGTCAGAGCGGTAGATATCGTTGATTTCGGCCTCCTGCATGTTGTTCTGAGCACGGGTTGCGCGCTCAGATTGGCGAACTCCCTGTCGCGGGACCTTTACCGGTGCAAACGACGGATGTTCGCGCTTCCGCTTCCGCTGCAGTACATCCGAGCGCAGGATATCGATGTCATCGGAATCATCTTCGTCGTCGTCGTCGTCCTCTTCGTCGTCATGTTCCTCCTCCTCTTCCGCCTCCTGCCTAGTGGTTCGTGCCCTGCCAGATCGGCGCGGAGGGCCCTGGTCCTTGGGTTTGCGTTTCCTTCGTCGAGACTTCTTGCCGTCGCTAGAGTCCGCTTCGCTCGAATCATCGGATGTCAAGCCGACTACCCCCACTCTTGAACGAGTTCCAGACCAACTGCTGGTATTGCCACGCTTGACGGTCTCAAGACGACGTTGGCGAGGTTTGCGGGAGGTTGAATGATCGTCCTCGGAGTCAATATCAATGGCGGTGATATCGACAAACCCGTCCATCTTGGTCTGCCGAGCCCTCCGCGGCCTTCCCGCTGGCTGAGCGGGCGGGCTGGACATGTCGATTTCCTCCGCACCAGGTGAGTTATCCTGCTGAAAGTTGTCGAGGGCAGCTGGGCCGTCTTCTAGAGCTAATAGCTCGTCGAAAGATACCTTTTTAGATTGTTAGAATCTGTCTGGTGTTGTACTGAGGCGGATCGAGGTGGGTATATTGAAGGTTGTGGCGAGTGGAGAAGGAGAAGGAGAGAAGAGGGCAGCCCAGGTTTTTATGCGCGGGGTACTGGCTCCTTCACTCCAGGGTTTGAATAAGGGGAGATAGGTAGGTTACTTGCATCCTTCTCTTCGCCATCAGAGAGCTTTACGGTGTACATGATATCCCCTTTGAGGGTATATTCCCGCTCTATACTGGCCACAGATTCGATAGGCTCATAGTACGTATACTCGCTGGGGTTGACTACGGGGGCCACCTTGACAGCAATTGCCTTTCTCCTTATGACTTGGGCGGACGTCTCTCGCTTTGGCGTCTTCCTCTTTGCTGCTGCAGCGCGTTTTGGGGGGCTCTCTTCCTCGGCTTCTGCAGCCAAAGTCTCGTCCGTGATGAAGTTTCCTGGGGAGAAAGAGGCCTCTTTCCGCGACTGCGGGGGTTTTTGTGGAGTCGAGCGGGTGGTGGAGCTTCTCGGCAAGGCTCGCTCGCTGTTGCTCGTTCTGCCCAATGTGCCTGTCTTGAAGGCGGCCACAAGATCCACGCCATCCTCGTCCGAGCTCATGATGAAGGTGGTCGCGCGATTGCGATTGGATGGGTGGCGGAAATCGTGTATATTGGTACATGGAGGGTTGGTGTCGCGTCGGTGGGAGGGCAAGGATGCTTGAATCCCAGTGGGCGCGTGTGGTGGGTGTGTTTGTTTGCTTTCGTACCTTCCAATCGCAGAATTAGAAAGGGGGGGAGAATGAAAGGCCGGAAGGCACGGTGCGCTGCGAGGGCAGGTGTGGGGGGGACGAGCCAATGCATCGACCGGTGGATCGTGGGCAGCCTCCCGACGCGTGAACGTTGGAAGTCGCGATGGTGATGTGGCCCGAGCTCAGAATTTACTTGCTAGCAGCTTTTCTGTGCCCTCCTTCTGTTCCAAGGTCCCAAAAGGCAATCACGGCCACATTGACTGGTATATTACGCTTTCAAACTCCTCGCTGTCCTGTATCGTTATGGTACAGCCCTTCCTCGCTCGACTCCCAGTCTTGCACCCCGCCCGCATTGCAAACATTCCCTTGGCCTTTGCCCGCCACAAGTCCCTTACTGCATCCATCGAACGAGGCCTGAGGGACTCGCACGACCCATTCGGACGGCCGTCGTCGTCGTCGTCGTCGTCGCCTAGAAACACCCGCTCTAGAGAATCGCCAGCAAGATCACGCGATAGCAGGAACCCGCAAGACCGGTTCGGACGAGACGCCAGAAGCTCAATTGGAAAAGAGTCAAAAGATTCATTCGGGAGAGAATCGAAAGGTGGATTCGGGAGAGAGTCTAAATACACACCTGGGAGAGAGTCTAAAGAGCCATTCGGCCGGACGTCATTCTCGCAGTCTGGTAAACCACAAGCGAGATCAGATTTTGCAAAAGATTCGCGAGACCCATTCAGCAGAAATAGTAAAGATTCGTCTGGATGGAAGCCGTCTCGTTCAGATACTCGGACTGGTGATACACGAGCAAGATCAGGTGGTGGAAAGGACTCAGGGTACAAAGCCAGAGAGTTCAGTGGCCCAGCAGGAGAACGCGCTCCCCAAACACACGGGCAAAGGGGCTCAGATCGAGTGCCCAGAACCTACGGAAAGGATGGGGTACCAGCATCTCGCCCCTATCAGGGGCGGGTAGATAGTGACACAAACCGGTTCGAAAACCGGTATAGCGATCGCGAATCCACAAGATCTTCAAACAATGGAAGTAGAAAAGATTACTCCAGGAATGGGGTAACCGAAACCACAAGTGAGCCTCGGCGCATCAAGTCTCAGTATCCCGTCATCCCGTTCACCACAGCGGCTTCAATATTCCTGTATGGGCACTCAGTGGTCCTCGCCGCGCTCAAAGCTCGCCGCCGCAAGCTCTACAATCTCTACATACACCACCGAGCAGAGAATCGTGATAGCACTACGGCTTTGATAGCCCTCGCGAAGACAACAGGAGTACCGGTGCAGGAAGTTGGGGACGATTATCTCAACACCATGGATAGAAGAGCTGGGGGAAGACCTCACAATGCATGTCCACCACCAAATGAAACATTCGTTGTAAAAGCTAACATGCACAGGGCATCCTCCTGGAAGCATCAGAACTGCCTCGGCCTCCCATTGCCGAACTCAGCAAAGCGTCAATAACCGACAACACTTTCCACGTCGAGCTCCAATCCCAAAGCAAAGAGGACGCGCAAGTCAACGGAACACAAAATAAATACACCTACGACTCAGCCGGATGGAAACATCCCTTCGTCCTCTACATGGACGGTATAGTAAGTTCCGCCCCTTGCTCCCCTCTCCCCCCAACTCACACACCCAGCTCGACGAAGGCAATCTTGGTGCTGCCGCCCGCTCCGCCTACTTCTTTGGCGTCGATGCCATCGTAACCCCAATGCGCTCTAGCGCCCCTTGGTCCCAAATCGCCATCAAAGCCTCCTCGGGCGCCGCCGAAGCCATCCCCATCTTCGGCGTCACAACGCCCGTGGATTTCCTAGGCCGCTCGGCGCGCAATGGCTGGCGCATATATGCCAGCGATATTGTGCCCTTTGAACCCGTGTCCGTCCCGGAGGCTTCTACCGCTCTATCCGTCGTCAAACCTCCCGAGCCGGTCACCGAGGTGGTGTTTACCCATTCGAAGAGTCCGAAGAGGTTGCCCATCGACCATTGTCCCTTGAAATTGCATCCGACGATTTTGATGCTAGGGAGTGAGGGAGAGGGATTGAGACAGAGTTTATTGAGTGCGGCACATTTCAAGGTGGGGATAAGGGCGGGGAGGGATACGAATATCATGGGCGTGGATAGTCTGAATGTTAGTGCCGCGGCGAGTATCCTTTGCTACGAGTTTTCGAAGAGGCCGAGGGGAGCGGAGACGTTGGGAGAGAAGGTGGAGGAGAAGTTGTTTTAGGATGGGATGACGGATTGGGGAGCCGCAATGAAAAAAGTGGTTGGAGGGTATGTTCTCGGGATCATGATCTTTTACAGAAATGGGGTGTTTGGGGGAATCGGAGAGGGAACGACGAGTTCTGTGTATACTGACCTGTATGACTATTGAATCTACCGCCACTATGTACATATATAGAATGTACAAAGCACGAAATCGACGAGGGAAAAAGATACCATATACTGTACCAATACAAATCTAGACTTTAAATTTCCCCCAGGTCCGAGAAAACATATGCTGCCATTCTCCTAACTCTTCACCTACATGTCTAGGTACGTAGGGACACTGCACTCCACGTTTGTACACATCCACTCTGTATGTATGTATGTATGTGTGCTCTCCACTCCGCTTATCTCCCCCTCGTATTCCCCATGCACATCATGTCCGCACGCGTCAACCTTCGTTTATTCATCCAACAAGAATGTTTGTAGGGTTGGGTTCTGCAGCAGGGGTCTGGGGTGCATCTGCATCTGCATCTGCATGTGCAGGCATGGATCAATCATCGCTTCCGCTCAATTATATGGAGTGCGGGCTTGCGCTGGTGCCCCCGCGTTTTCGCCCATCCGCCGTGTCTTTTTCCACCCTCTCGCTAGAGTGCAGGTGAAGGCTCCACCGGAATGCATCACAGGGTCTTAATAATGGGTTTTTACTTTTTGAGATGGGGTAATGGGGAGGGATAATGGGATTGTGTGTTTTCGATAGGGGGATTGGCATGGGGGATGGGCGGGCGGTAGGGCTGTCGATCCTTCAATTGATCAATCAATCACACACACCCTGTTGCACCTTCCAAGAAACTCGATTTTGTTTGATGAGTCACCCTGGCTGTGGTGCGGTGTGGTGTGGGAGGAAACAGGGTGGAAGAATGGCAAGGCTGGCTGGGTCGGGGGTTGTGGTGTTGGTCAGATGATGGGTGTGAGAGATAAGGACTTTGGTGTGGTGGGTTGGTAGGGTTAGGGTAGGCAAAAGGCGGATATGATATCGGTGTAGATGTCTCACCGGACGGATGAAGGACGTGAGCGGCTTGCTGAAAGTTTGTGCTTTCGCGAGACGGGGCGAGAGAGGTCTGATTGCGTGATTGGGAAGGTCGAGAGAAGCAGAGAAACTAAAGCGGTGCTGGAAGCGAAATGCCGCAACACCCAAATACCTAGGTACATATACGAAAGTTTCGTTGAGACATTTGGCAGCATGGGCATAGATAGCATCAACGTGTACGAGGAAGAATGAGGGGCGTCGAGGGGCATCATCTCACAGACTCACACAATGGCCAACTGTCGCATCCTTTTTGCTTTTGAGTAACGGTGGGACGGCAGGCCACACTTTAAGCTTTTGGCTCGGGATGTTCGGTGCTGAGCACGCTGGGCTGGTATTGCTGGGGATGGCGAGTGGCTTTGTGGAACGTTGCCGGTAGGGGGAATGTGGTTGGTGGATCGACGACGTGCTGAACGGTAGACGGCAGCCGTGAAGGACCATTGACTGCCTTTTTTCAAGGGCTTTATTGAAAGACTTAATTTTTTGGAGGGGGGCGAAGGGGTGGCCTCGTTAGCATTCATTTCGGATATCGAGGAGCTCCTTGCAGGTGCTACGCGGTGGGCAATGCTGTGCGGAGAAGAGCGCTGCCATGGATGGGTTGGGAGGCACTCCGGCGAGAAAACGTTGGGACGAAGCGCGCAAGAGTACGAGCCAAAACCAACAACAGAATAGCTCTCAGACAGCTCCAATGCCGGCGCCGCTAGCATAGAGGCGACTATCGTGGGCGCCGGAGCCGCCATCATTGGATTAATGTGGTTCTGACAGCTCGACGGCGGTTGCATGTACCACATAGCGGTGAAGGGACCCATGGCCTCGGCGGGCCCATGCCGCTTGCCAAGATGATGTCACGATGCGCATCACTTCCTCGTTCAGACCGTCGCTTCACTGTTCGGAGGGCGGCACGGGCTCGACATGTTCATTTCTGTAGCCCCGAGTTCCCCACCACAGCGAAATTCCGTGCCCATCGCCCTCCATCTCCTCCGATAATCATCCCCAGCGTGCATACACGACACCCAACCCCGGCACCAGCGGCAGCGTCGATTCGCCCACGCAGCCTGGCCAAGCGCGCAGGAGGGCAACACTGCACACACAGCGGCCAACCTTCTTTCTGGCGCGGCAGGCCTAAAACACCACACCTCCCCGGCGCGACTGAGCGCCGCCGCCCTCCCCGCTCGTTCTCGCTCTCTCCTGGACGGACAATTGTCGAAGAGACGGCGTGCGGAACAAATTATTCGCCATGACGCGCCGCGTAGTATACGGCCTGGGCATGCTGCTCACTGTGGCCTGTGAGTAGCAGCATCGAAACATGTCTGGGCCCGGACGGGAGACTGACGCAAGCACGCAGGCACGATTATGACCATCGTGAGCATCGCCACGCCGAGATGGATCAGTTACGCGCCGGTATGCACCATAGTGGTCTTTGTCCTGGCCAGCGCCCGGCTAACAACAACGCACAGAACGACAAGCGCGTCGCCTCCATGGGCCTCCATAGCTACTGCTCCAAAGTCACCGGTGCCTGCGAGCGCTTCCCCAAGTACAAGGACTGCGAGGGCGATAAATGGGGCTTCTGCAGTATGTGGCGGACCGTGGGCTTCCTGATGTCGTTCGCAGTCGTCATCGAGCTCTGCACCGTGGTGTCCTTTATTGTGATCATCGCCGGCGGCGTGCAGCGGCGCACTCAGGGCTGGCAGGTAATGTGTTCCATACTGCTGGTCGGCGGCGTCATCCAGTGTGCGGGGATGGCTATTGTGGTACGTCATGTCGGAAAACAAATTCTCGCCCCAGATATCCTGACACTCCCAGGCCTTCCTCTTCGACCACGACGACCGCTTCTTCTCCGGCTGGTACCTCGACTCCTGCTTCACCCTCTGCACCGCCTCGTGGACCACCCTTGTCCTGACCAGCGTCGGCATCGCAGCCACTGCCATGTACCTCCCCGAGGAGGGCGACTATGAGCTCATCCCCGACGAGCAAGTGGAAATCACCCATGACGACCAGTAGGCTACTTATTAACTTTTGCTGATGGAAACCCTCTTATGCCCTCCAGGTTTTTGTCCCGAATTAGCGGCTGGAACGACGGATATCAAAACGAACGCAATGATAGCAACTATTGGAGCAACGAGGACAGTGGGAGCATAAAGTCGAATGTTACAAGCGTGGCGGAGAGGAGGTGATGCTAAAGAACGATATAATGATAAGAGGCGGTCACGATTTGGACGCTGCAGTTTCGAAGTTCGGTCCCGGAGGTTTACAATTTGCATCGGCGTTGGTTCGTTCAGTTTAGCTTGGAGCATGAGCTTGGTTGTCTTGGTTTACTCGACATGGTTTGGCCTTTTGCGTTTTCTTGGTGCGGCATCGGTGATTGACCACAGTATTGATACCCCTCTGCTACCCTGGTGGTTGGGCTTTGCGTTTTGGGCGGTTTCCTGAGTAACAGACTTGTTCATCCTAATTGATTCTCTTCTCTCTGCAACCCGTCCTTCGGGTTTGAACTCTATTGCGTTTCTTACCTGTTTTTTCATCTATTGGGGGTCTAATTTATGACCCGTGGGTTGACTAAATAGCTAGGAAATTCAGTCTGGATCAGGATTCACGTCTGTCCATCTCAAAAATCGGTGTGCTCTGGATGATGATATACCGCCCATCAATCTGCAACAAGATACCGGCCAGCGTACTGAGACTGGACCTGAGAAACCACAACCCTGCGCTTTCCTCCAAATAGCGTCAGGTCAGCATGCGTGAAAGCACAACAAGCATGCCGTTCGGTGCTGAGCTTGCACTGTCAGAATTCCCGATATCGGCGCACGGACCACCTCCCAGCCGAGCACACAGGTGTTTCTAGTTACCATTGTTGTTTACGACCTCCCGCTCTTCCTGCAACACTTACTCACAACAACACCACGGGTTTTGGGGTTCCGCGTCTAGATACTTGACGCCTACACCACTCTCTCGCCTGCCGTGCTCCCATTTGCTACTCAACGCGGCCACAAGCGTCAGATTCGCAGTTTCATTCTGCTTCCGGTTTCTTTGCTGCGTTGCTCAGTCAATTCTTTTGCCTGTTGTCTTCTGCTCGAAACGAATCCCTACGCTGGCATGTCGCTATTCGACACACAAATGGATACGATACGCGGCCTATCCCGGACTTCCCTGACTGCGGAATACGCAGAGGGCGGGCCTGTTGGCGGCGCGATGGAGGGGCACGAGAAGTATCATGGGCGTGAAGGTCTTAATGGTATGTCACACTGTCTGCTGTTTCCATTTCCATATCTGACCGTTTCTGGAGTAGCAGTGTGCGACAGGTTTCCCACTTCAAATAGCGACTCTGGCTCCGTGCCTTCGATCAAGGGCTCTGCTGATAGTTACCACTCTGACTCTGCCTTCGTCGCCTTTCAGCAAAACTCCGCCGGAGTTTGTCATCAGACCGGCTCCCTCCCAGTATCGCTTCATGCTTCTGCCACCGCCAAGTCCAACAGCACTTCTTCCCCCTCCAGACGCTTTTCCTCCAGCTTCGGCGAGAGCGGTGAAGAGATGACGGGCCCGGAGCAGTATGGCCGCTACAGCCGGGGCTTTACCAATGGCGCTACCCATCTTCAGTCTGCCACACAGCACGAGAATATGTGTGCTGCGACCTCCAGTGCCTTCAGGTACCCCTCCATCTCAAGACACTCCCCAAAGTCCACCAAGCAGGAAGGAAATACATTACATCGAACTGAATATCTCGGCTACTACCACCATCCGACCAACTCGGCTTTCTATGTCCCATCTGAGATGCCGTTAAGGAACATTACCGCCGACTTCTCCGTTATCCCTGGGTACCACTCCGCTCCACAGACCGACTATTATGCAAAGTTTCCCCAGGATGCCACCCCCATGGCTAACAATGGATGTGAACAAACCTATGCCAATGAAATGTACGGGCAGTCACAAAACAAGTACCACAACAGATACTTGTCGCAGATGAGTTCTCTTTCTGGGCATATGGCGCGTCAAGTTCCCATTCAGGTGGCATCACAGCATGCCCCATATTACGGTCACCATGAGACAGAACAGAATCGGCTTTATGCTCTCGGCGCCGATGAACACGATGACATGACCACACCATACCTCCCCACTCCCACCGGTGCCCCGAGGTCTCTTTTCAATGAGGGGCCTTCGCAGAATGGGACATACGGTGAGCCCACCTTTCCACAGTGCACCCAAGTCCACAATTATCACGATCGCCGGCATGGCGTTGAAAATATTACGCCTTCGCCAAATTTCGCCAATACGTCAGATTCCGAGAATGATTCCATCGACATCCGAAACGAGGCCGACTCTGGATCACCTGCCTACGCCCACAGCTTAGACTATAGCTCCCAAGATGAGCTAGGCGACGATCAAGGATCCACTACTTCTGGTAGCAGATTCCGCTATCAGTATCTCGGGCTCGTTAATAAATCTATCCCCATTGAGCCCGTACAGGTCGACGTGTCAGACTTGATGGCTCCTAATCTCCACATCACACAATCAGACGCCGTTCAAGCTTATTCCGAAGAGGAGCAAAAGTTAATCCATGCTGCGTACGCCCAACCGACTGGCTCCTCTACCATCTTCGAGCAATTGGAAGGTAATCTTGATTACAACTTCCTTGCCTATTATCAAAGCAACCCCAAAGTATTCCCCAAACATCCACGCGTCTTTAACAAGTGTGTTGTCCCGACAGAATTCTGGGTGCCATACGAACTCTCTCCTGGCGAGACTCTGCCTTTCCCCCCAACCTACGTGCCAAACAATCTGCAGCCTTGTTGGCCGTCTCAAGCGGTTCCCTTACAGTATGTGAAGGAAGTCATGGGCATCAACCCCGAGGCCGAGACAGAGAATCTCGATCTTCCCCCTCGCGAGCCTTTCTTTGTAGCCAAAGAAGGAATCACCCATATCACGGCTCAACCCCTCACCATCTGCGAGCCTACCACTCCCGGAACCATTCCCTACAAGATAATGCCGCAATACCTCCGGGGCAACGCCAAAGAGTGGGATCTCTCAGATGTCCCACCCCTTCCTTCCGAACCCGCTCTTCCACCACAGTTCCCTGCCCTCTGGGAGGCGTGTGGCGATGAGCAGAAGCAACCCTTCTTGGCCTTGATTGATAGGGACAAGCCTGTAAACACCAAGCAGTGGTTAAAGACAGTGGCCCACGAACCTGGGTGGAAGGAGGCGAGGAATGCCCGCAATGCCCGCATTGGAACGGATATTGCTGCGGTTATGAATCCGCTTTTTTCTGAGATCCCGAACATGTTGAGGGATCACCAAGAAGCGATGAGTAAGGGGATTGTCGGATCGCGGGAGATCGAAGCGATTGATGCTGTGAGGGCGCAGTTGGAGAACCTGCTACTCCGCTTTCCGAAGAAGACTTTGGAGGACTTGGTTGTGGTGGAGAGTAGTGGCGTGAGGGAGGCCATCGAGAAGGGAGGGTTAGTGATGGAATTCCAAAAGAGGGTTATTGGCGGAGAGGATGTGGACGCAGTGTTTGAGGATCTGTACAAGGACGAGGCTGAAGCTGGACATGATCAGCGAAGCGAGACCGACGAGGGCGGCAGATCCACCGGGGAGTCTGCCCATGAATCTGCTGGCGAAGCTTCCCAGGGATCGCCTTCGACCACTCCCTCTACAGCTCCCACGCTGTCTGATGACGAAGGTCTTGATCTTGGCGAGTTTGGCTCCGTAAGCGTATCTGGATCTTCCACCCACAGCTTCAGGATATCGCAGATGGCCATGCCCCAGGCTCGGCCAAATTCTACGGCCTCTCCGATTGAGGAGCTTGAGCGGAAGCTCAATGGCTCCTTCGCTGTTGAGCTCGCACCCATTGCCACTCTTAGTGCCCCACCTAAGGAGCTTCCTGTGGATGACAGCACGGAGATTCAACCCGTGGCCACAAAGTTGAAGATGAAGGATCGCGTCAAGGCGAAAGTTCACCGCCTAAAGGCCAAGTTGTCTTTCAGGTCTAAGAAGGGTTGAGTTGCTTGTGTGGTGTTTGGGTGGATAAGTATTTGCTTTTTATATCTTTGTTTCTGCACTGTAAAACTCATAAGTATATTTTCCCATATATGTCCTCCTGTTTTTCCTTATGTAGAAACTACCCTGGGTCCTCTGAGGTCTCTATTTTGTGCCCATCTAAACGGTTGGTCGTTTTTCTATATCTCACATTCCAAAAATGCAGATTTCATGTGACATGTGTTTCCCAACTACTACTCCTCACCACCCGGAGAGACAATCCATCTTTCCCTTTCCCTCTTAACGCTATAGCACAGCGTAAATAAACAGCCTTTTTGGTGGGCATATTCTTCTGCCTTGCACCATCACAACCAGTTCTTCTCTCCTCACACTCACACGCCAACATCTACATACCCACATCTGCACACCCACTCTTTTGAAACACAATCCTTCTACCTCTACACCATGGATATACCTCCACTGCACTTACCCCCAAGCTTCAAGATGGACTTCACGCTTCTCACTCTCCGCCTGATCAATCAGTGTTTCTGCCAGAAACCTGTAGTGTTAACACCCAACGCAGAGCCGACTGGGCCTGTTGTTGTTGGGATAATCCGTCCGGGGAACGACCTGGGGAGCGTTACGGCGGCGATTCTGCAAGCTCGGTCACGAAAGCGGCATGGCCTTGTAGGTCAGCTTTGCTTTAGGAGTTAAGAAGACGCAGAACAAGAGTCCACTGCCCTAGACAGCAAGTCACACTGCGCTGACTCCGACAGTGACGCACCGGACTCGGAATCGGACTCAGACGAATCCACACGCATCGCCAGAGGAAGATTCGCGACCACGCCCATCCTCGGGGTCCAGTTCATGCCATGGTCTGAGATGAACCCTGCCCGAGCCCCTGTGGGGCCCACATTCTAGGACAACGACGAAGAGGATGTGTTCGGCCTCGACATTCCACACGTTGGGCACGAGAGTGTGCGGTGGATGGCATCCGACTTCCTGGGATGCTATGAGAATCTGACGAGCAAGATGTTGGGTGCTGCGACGGAGAAGAGGGAGGAGTTGAGTTTGAAATATGAGTGCTTCTAAGATCCTTGAGTAGGCAGTAGGGACATTTAGTCGTGTGTTTGGATATTGCGGTCGTTTTAGGGTTTGCTAAGTGGTTTGGGTTGTATGATAGATTGGTGCGGATGCTGTGTATATCTGAGCATTGCTGAGCTTTGGGCATGTCCGAAATTACTTCAATGTCGCCAGACACGACTTTTATATCCAGCAGCATCTTTTCTGTAGATTTTGAACCTGAGGTTTGCTGTATGTTCGCACGAGATTCATTTGCGGCACGGTTTTACAAGTCACATTTCAATGTTTTTGTGCGTTTGGGAGCCGTTTATAAAGCCAATGCCCCACTGCTAGTTTGCCTATCTTCATGTCATAGATTATTTGGCGGTCAACCATGAGGCATCTTTCGGCTTTAATACTCATTTCCTGAAGTTGGAATAGCACATTCGATATGTCATCGTCAACTTCGGGGCCAGTGGTGAATCACAGGTTCTCGCGTTCTCCGTCGACCTTGCACTGAAGTATACCTCACCCAAATGATATTAAAAAGCCACCGAAGCCTTGGGAGGCTGTCTAATACTTTTTCCTCCGCCTTCTCAAACAGTTTGCAAATATTTCACACCTCAGTTGGTCACGCGAACCCCCCCTTCAAGCGCAGTGTTCTCGGTGAATCTCAACCACCCACAATTGGCCCCCTCCCCCTCGCCACCCCATCCACCAGCACCATCCCATCTCTTTCCCTACGAACAGAATCCCCGTGAATAACAACCGTACCTCGCCGTCGCCGCCTGCAGCTGCGCTCGGGCCAGCACCGTTTCCATATAAGCCCGCACCTACTTCCCACCCTCGACTTCTTCTCCATCTCCCCCCCTCCCCCCCGCCTGCACAAAACACAACTGCTGTCAACACAGGTGTCTTTTAGACTAAGAGACATCACTACTTGTTGCTGTGTGATTGAGATCACCTACCCACGAGCCCTCGCTGTCTTCAAGACAAGCATTTCGCCAAACACTGACCTAGTGTTGCTCAAAAACATGTCGCCTTCCATAATGGGTACGTTTTTCTTTCCCCGTGCTCTCAGGGATATGCTAATATGAATTCTCACCTTGTAGCTTCCCGTGCTTGCATCAAGCCTATCCTTGCCGCCGCCGGCGTCGCCATTGGCGTCTACACCGTCTTCAAGGTTGTTCGCGACTTCAAGGCTGTCTCCAGTGCCCGCCAAGGCCGGAAGCCCGTGAAGTGGCCGTCTCTATCTTCCATCGCTACCGGCACCTACCAGCGTGTTCGGCATCGGCAAGTTCTTCGCCTCACATGGTATGGCTATGGCCAGGCTGTGGTGCGGGACTTCGCCAACACAGTCGTCATGGTAGATGTGAAAGAGCATAATGTCAGCGTCGTTGAGTATTTGGATGGTGTGTGGTATCTGCAGATGCCGCAAGAGCTTGGGACCATTTGGTCGATCGGAACAGGTGTTCCTCGCCGTGTGTCTTCCTGCGAGAACGCTGAGAGCAAGCTTCTCTTGACCACCGCAGTCGTTCGTCGCATGGTCGTAGATCTTTTGAAGACTTCTACCCCCCGGAACCATCTCCTGCGCATCACTGCGAATCCCGCTCAGCTTCTCTTGCCGTGGTATGGTTGCGGCACAGATGCAGTCTGTGACCCAATCCCCGTCGCGGCTAACCCCGTTCTCCTAGAGCACACTATCGAAACCATGAAGTACCTCCAACAACGCTTCTACAACAAGCACCCCAGGGACTTGCTTTGCTTCCTTCCGATCTACCCCTCAGTCGGTAAGCCAATGAAAGTTTGGATGATCATCTATCCAAGCTACGCCATCTGGAAGTACGGGCTCCTCTCTATATTCACCACATCCACCGAAGCTTTCGTAGATCCTCTCGAACAGAAGGTCAAGTCCAGCTCACGGATGGATTTCAAATATACCATTGAAATGCCTGTGAATAAAGCGGGTCTCCCACAGTCTCTTCCTCGACGCATCAAGTTCAAGGCGGTGCCGGAATACGAGAAGTGTCAAGGCAAGATCGGATTCATCGATGCTGGTATCTTTAGGAAGTTGACGATACGGACTCTCCAGCAGTGCACTACCCTGAGTGCATCTCGCCTCTCGCAGCCAAATCCCCCAGACTGGCCACACATCTCCGAGATGGAGGACGCCGAGCGACAGTTGCGCTACATCAAGCCCGAACATCCTCTGGAGATGGATGAATTCAAGCGGCGTTGCGACTGCCATGTCACGAAGCATGGCACAGTTCCTGACTACGCCGCCATCCAAACCGCGATGAAGAAGGGCGAGGAACAGGGGCGCAGCTGGTTCATGAAGCGCCTGAAGAACACGATGACAACCTTGGCCAAGAAGAATTGGGACATTACCGACCTTTGCGATATTGATCCCTATGCACCACCCGTCTACGAAGACTATGCCCCGGCAATTTACACCCCGCCCGCGACTGGAATGACCGACGTCGACGAGTATGGGTTCGGTCCAACTCTGGAAGAAGAAGAACAAGAGCTAGCGGAAGTCCTTGCTGTGGCCCTGCGCTGCACTCTGAAGCAGGATAAGAGCATGACCAAGGCAGGCCTCAAAGCTCATCTTCAATTCCTTGTTCACCAGATCGAGTGGGACTATGTAAAAGTCGCAGAGCCTCCTCTTACCGTCGCCCGAGCTTCCTCACGGTACAAGGCCGTTCAGATTGCCGGCCCGGTCATCGACAAGGCGGGTGCCCAGCGTCTCATTGTCCAAGCGATGAACTGCTGGGGCCGCATGTGCGCTGCGCTGGTGAAGAAATACTCCATTGTTATCGATGTAGTTGAGATGTGGTGGAAGTACCCCGGACTCATCGAAATCTTTGCGTTCGCCACTGGCACTATTCGCCCAACGTACGAAGCCAAACCGGGATCAACGCAGACTCTCAGAATACTCCCTCCGGCAGTCTTTCCAGATGACGGCCTTCCACCGCCTTCGAAAAACCGGAACATGTTCAATTTGGGCTTTCGCATCGATGAACTGCCGCCTGTGGATGAGGATAGTCCAATCCACGAATTTATGAGACAGAATCCTTTTAAGCCCGAAAAGACCACTCGTTTCGGCAACAAAACCTTGGCAGGCTCTCAGCGCCACATCTTTTGCAAGGCTAGCTTTAGGGAACTCATTATTGGAGTTACCAAAGGCCATGTCAAGAAGTATGAGCGGGGCACTGGTGCACCATGGCCTCCTATCGATGAACTCTTGTCACAGCTATTCGGTAGGGATCGGGACATTGAAGATTACATTCCTCTCGGTGCCCCTAAAGGCTGCAACCTCGACTATTCTCCGTTCATCCACGGATGGATGAAGAAGCTCTACACGGAGTATATGAACAATCACAAGATCGTTCCCGCCCTTGAGAAAGTTTTCGGGGATGCGGAGCGTCTTTATCATGAATATGCCGAAGAACTGGTGGAGAAGATCAAATTTCACAACTGGAAGTTGTGGGAAATTGACGGGGTCTACGACGAAGAACATCGGCCTACAGGCGATCAGGACAGCCAAGCCACTGACGTCTCTCACGACTCATACGACTCTTCGAATTCCTGGGATTCAGACGAAAAGCGCTTGAAGGAAGTCTACGACCCACGTTACGATAGTTACGCCAAGATCCTATACAGCGAAGTTCGTGGTGCGGGTAGGAAGATGTCGAAGCAACACCTGCTCATCACGATGATGGAGCTTGCCACTTTCATCTTTGGTATCGCCCCAAGCAATCCACGAGGAACCCAGTCATCGACGCCTCCTACGTCTGAAGGTTCGAACAGCGAGAATGACAACAAGAAAAAGATTAAGTCTCAGCCCGTACCAAAGCGTGTTCCGATTAGCGAGCTGCTTCGGCGCCATCCTCTGCCAAAGCCAGATCAGCAGAAGTCTGGATTGTGGCTGGACAATGGAGACGATGTTGTTTCCAGGGATAGGAACAGTAATCCCTTCGTGCCTCTTGTTTCTGCACCAGCAGTTGAACACCAAGTGCAGTCGCTCCTCTCGCCTTTCGGACCAACAATTCCTTACCCATATGCTCCACGAGGACCAGATTCCCGGAGTTTGGGTGTTCATACTCGAGAGCAGATGTTAAAGGCCAAGGCTTGGGAGCAGTATACTGAACGACAAGTGCGACTGGGATACAATGGAGCTCGCCGGGCAACCGCTGATGCGAAGCGCCCACCCCCAACTACTATCCTGCGAGCACTTCCGACAGAGTACGTTCGCCGTGAGCGCCAGCTCGTCGCTCAGCAAAACCTTGCAGCTGGTTATACAAATGGGGAGCACTACCTAACTATCTTTGATGAGTTTGGTAGGTTGTGCGATGCGGCAGGGCAACCGCGCATTCCCTGGATCGCTGAGGCAGCGCTGATCCACGAGGATGCCTGCGAAGTTAGGAATCCCAACCCCTTCATCGATATGGAGGCGGAGCTAAACGAGGAGCAACTTCGTGAAGCTGGAGAGGCGCCAATGACCCCCATCAACAAGTTTTTCTCGGACCATGAGGCCGAACGGTTGTGGGCAAATCTGCCAGTGCCCGCAGTGCACCAGCCTCAACTTGTCGTTCCCGCTTGGGAAGACCAGCAGGGTAACCTTTGCGATAGGCACGGCAGCCCTATCCACGTTCAGCAGTCAAGTGAAGAGGTCCACCGCGTGGTTAAGGAATTCTTCGCACCTCAAACCCATGGGGTGCGAGGTCTTGGACATGTCGATATTCCTGCTGATATGTACTGCCGCCCGGTTCGCACTCCAACGCAGGAAACCATCCAGACTGCCAACTTCAAGAACTCATACCAGGGGCGAGTATTTGGATCCAGTCCTGTGCGTCCTTGCCCTGAGCAGCGGCAGATCTGCAGAGAGTGGGCGAATCGTCGAGGTTGGTGGTAAGTTGATCACCATTTTACTCTTTACTACCATCTACTAATAAAGTTTAGAAGGGATGTCAAGCACGAAAGCGGTTGCTGTAGAGATGGATTTTTAAATTGCTATAGCCAGGCGTTTTGTAAAATAGGATTTGCATGTTTTACCTGTCAAGCATTTCAGTGGTGTCTTATACCCGGTTTATCTTGATTTAGCGATGGAGTCTCTGGAGTTGGCTTTGATTTATCTGCACCTCCTTAGCAGAGGCACCTGGCATTTAGGGAATGGTTTAATGTTTTTTTTCTTTCTAGATAATTTACAGAGTGCAGTTGCTGGTTGGCGAATAGAAGCTGGAAGCAGCTTGTTATGGGGTTGGCTGAAGCAAATGTCGGATTTGTTATGCATAGATTCTCCACCTATATCTAATATACTAGATATGTTGATAATTTTATCCTAATACTCAGCTTGTATTTCCTTTTCTTATCCAGCATTATCTAGAGGTGCACTCTTTTCGATAAGTGTTGTGATATTAATGTACAAACCCCATTTTGTTCAATGCATTTCTTGATCGTTACCATGGAACATCTGTGAAAAATGACATCTATCAAATGCTTTAAATGTACCTTGATCCTCATATATAAATGGTGAGCTCTGGGAGACAGAAATTGGGAGAGATGTCCCTTTCTCCTTCACAACCCCAGCTACCACAGTCTCACAAAAACTCTCCAGTGCTTGTTTATATCCACAACACCATATTTCCCATTAACAAAACAGAATATTCTTACATAATGGAGACAGGTAAGCTGTTTCTCAGTGCAGAGAGTTCTACCGCTAACAAGCGACAGGACAAAATGCTCAATGCGCCTGCTACAAGTGCGCAGAAGACACCAGGCTCGATCAACTCTGGTTCCACAATACCGTCCCGAATGGCGCCATCCCTGAGCTCGCTATCTTCTCTGGCTTCAAGGAGTAAATGGAGCAGAAAGCCCTCCTCAAGGAGGAAATGCTCCAGGCGCGGAAGAATAACATCCGCAAATGGATGAACAACCACCTCATCCAGAAGGGAAAATAGCCCTCCTTCTCTCTTCCCCTTCCCAGCCGTCTCCGCAGCTTAAAACTCACAATTCGCAAGGCGATCAAGACCCTCCGCCAACGCATCACACAATTCTGCCTCTTCCCGGAATACAACGAAGAGCTCGCCACTAAATACCTCTTCAAGGCCACCACTGCTTCTCCAGCCCAGATCTAGACTAACGCTTCCGATCCAAACACCTACCGCCTTGAATGCTTCAAGTACTATATCAAGGAAAATTTGAGCACGCGCGGTGGGCAGCAAAGCGGTTACCGCGCCCTCGTAAGCGTCATGTTGCGCCGAGCGGCGACGGCCTGGTCGTTAGGTTTCGCGCAAGCAATTTCAACACCAGGAAGATGACGTGGTTGAATGCGGTACCGGAGAGGCTTTGGAGGCAATATGTGGGGGTTTGGAGCGAGGATCTGGGATGACCTGAGCCTTCGAGAAGTCGGGGCTTGTTTCTCATGGTTGAGGGTGTGGGTTTGGTTGTAGGTTGTGGGGTTGGATATTGGAGGTGATGGCTGGGTTCCCTGGAGTTGAAAGAGAGATGTTTGGCAACGGCGATAGGTTAGGGGAAATGGGGGGAGATGGGTATGGGCGTTTTGTTTCATCATCAGATCAAGATACTTTGACGAACTGGATTGTACTCAATCAACACAGTTCATATCCTAACATTTTATATACCTAGGTGCATAGATCACTTCAAGGTGTGTGAGCCATTATGGTGAGAACAAAAACTAGCATATCCATGAGACTCCACACTATGAACCATCTTTAAACATACGTATCAACCATGCCCCAATCCAGTTCATGCATTGCTCCAAGCTCAACATCTTCTCGTACACCTACAAACACTATACTTATACTACTTCCGGCTAACCCACTTAAGCAATTCATTCACATCCTCCTCCCCCAAGCTCCCCTTCCTCCTCTCAGTCACATCCGCCGTCTTCTCCGCCACCGTCTGCTCCCCTTGGATCTTCTTCTCCTCTTCAACCCACTTCAAAATATTGTCATCACGCCGCTCCTCTTCCTTCACACCATCCTCCGCATCCCCTTCTCTTCTCGAAACCCATCGCACGAGCTCATCAACATCCTCATTCGCAAGGCTTCCGTTATCATTCGAAACCCTCAACAAACTCTGTTTCTCCCGTTGTTCCTTCTGAACATTCTTTTCCTCCTCGCCCCAGTTCAGGATACCCTCGTCACGCTGTTCTTCCGCTTTAGCTCCCTCCTGCGCATCGCTTTCGCGTTTTGACACCCACTTCACAATCTCGTCTAGGTCCTCAGGCGCCAAGCTCCCGTGATCTTCTGTCCTACCTAATGTCCTTGCTTGCTCGTCTTGACTTATTTGTATAGATTTGGACTCATCACTCCCTATGGCATCGCGCTGTTCTTCTTGTGTGTTGGGTTCCTGCTTGTCATCTTCTTTCCGCGTAACCCACCGTACTAGCTCATCTACGTCGTCTCCTCGTAGGCTTCCTCGCTCTGTGTCAACGTCTAATCGTTTACCATCTACTAGCTTTTTCATTGAGCCGGGGTCTGCTTCTGGCTCTTTGTCGTCCTTGCGAGAAATCCAGCGCACGAGATCATCCACATCGTCGTTTGTGATTTCCTCCTTCTCTTGTGTAGAGGTGGTTTCGGAAGTCTCGGCTGGCGCGGCATCTCTATGAGTGACTAACCGAACGAGCTCATCAACTTCTTTTTTCTCCTCAGTTCGCCTATCTTCGGCATCCATGTCGGTCGTTGTCAGTCCATCTCCCGTTTGAGACTCCCCGCTTGTAGAATCCGCGCGTGTTATCCATCGCTTGAGGTCTGGAGGGTGATCTGTGTCGTAATGACTTCCGATATCCGTTCCAGACATTGTATCTTCGTTTAAACCTGGTACAGGTGCGGCTTTGAATGCCGTTTTTGATGCCTCTTTTAGACTAACCCATTGCGTGGGCTCCTCACCACTGTCAGAATCATCGGCATCTGAACCGGGGGAAATAGCGACTGGTTGCCGTTCTACTTTTCGTTTTGCTTTGGGCTCATTTTCTCGCACCGGTCCTGCGTTGGCACCCTCCTTTCGACTAATCCATCGCATGAGATCTTCAACATCTTCATTGCCAAAGGAGTCTCTCCTCCCGGCGCCATCGGAATCTGATGCAGTTGATGCATCGCTTAAGCTGCGATGCTCTACTTCTTCCGTTGGTTCGCTCCGTCGACTAACGTGTCGCACCAATTCCTCTACATCCGAGTTTACAAGGCTTCGATTCTCATCTGGCCGCTCAAACGGTCTGGTTTTCTCGCGTCCTCTGGGGGCTTCGTCGCTGTTCGGCGTGTCTCTGCGACTCACCCATCTGACCAGCTCGTCTACGTGGTCCTGTCCCAAGCTTTCTGTATCGGAAGGCGGGTCTTCGGTGATGTTTTTCAGGCCCGGGCTTTCTTTAGATTTTTCCACTTCAGAGCCCTCACTCGATTCAAACACCTCGTTCTCGTTCATTGTGGGCATCTCGTAGACTTCTCTGCTCCCAATTCGCTTCAGTCTGTTGACTGCCCTATGCGCAAAGCCCTCCTTGGTCGGAGATCCCTTTGGTGATTTTGGTGAGGGTGGTGTTTTCGGTCTGGTCATGCTGAGTCGGTTCTTGTGCTCCTCTTTCCATTTGGCCTCCGCTCGCTCCTGTGCCTCCCGCTCCTGGATCTGTGCGATACTCTCTTCGATGCGCGTTGAGAACAACATACTTCTCAGTGAATGGAATCGTGCTAGATGCGGATGTCGGGGTCCAGGCCTTGGAGGCGCCAGTTTCTCCTTTTCGCCCTGGGGCAAAGGCGAGGTTGAGGCTTTTCGTAGTGGCGACTGTCCCTTCGGTTTATCTGCTCTGATTTCGCGTTCTTCCTCGTGACCACTGTCCGAATCGAGCTCGTCGTCGCTTGATGAATGCTCATTTCCTAATTCGTCCAAGATACTCGTGAGTTGAGGTGTCAACATGCTTCTATTCCCCAACGCTCCATTTCCAGGGCCATCTGCAGCACCCGTGGCATTTGGGCGCTGGGGAAGGTCGAAATATGAAGCCATTTCGCCCCTGGGGATTGCGTCGTCTCAACAATTTCCTTGGCTGCGATCCTAGCGGGACCGAAATCAAGGGTTGTTAAGTGTCATGACGGAGGTGATGTCTCCAGAGTCTGCGTGTCCAGGGAGGCAGTGCTCTGGGCGGCGTTCATGTGTTCTTGAAGGTGTTGCTCGTGGCTTGGCTAGCACGCGCGACGGTTGGAAGAGCGGGGTCCAGAGTCTCGAACCCGGTGGAGCTGGCGCGTTTCATTCGCTGGCTTGTCAGGGAAGTTGCTTACTCATGCTGCTTTGTGTTCGCCTGCATCTGCATGGAATGCTTCAACGACATCGTCGCTTGACATATCGCCACTTGTTGCCTGCTGAGGAAGCTGGTCAAGCTGTCGAGGGAGGCATTTTTACCACTTGGAAGGTGACGATTGCGAGCGGTCCTCACAAGACTTGGCAAATCCGGCTAAGCATCATGGCATGAGCAGCACATCCATTTAACTGTGATCTGCGCTCTTCTGTTAAAATACCCCCGCCGTTTGTCAGCTCCATGATACGAGCGCTCTCCGTGTCAAGCTGTCAAACTCAAAATTAGGCTTTGCCGTATCCGGAATCGTGATTGGAGCCTTTCGATGGACGTTTGCGAACAAGTCACGTGCTAAGCGAAACACCCCCAATGATGGGCTGGCTGGCTCGTAGTTTACCAGCGGCCTTGGAATGCACCTTTCTGATCGGAGGTGGGCTACCGTTACTAAATACCATGCCTACATAGTACAACAGCTCTCATCGCAATCTGTGTTGAGTTCAAGGAGCTAAGAATCAGGTAGGTAAGATACCTGAGGCCAGGTTACAGCTTGAAGCGATGTGTTCCAGTCCTGTCTTTCAGAAAAATTGAAACCGTATGACAATCGGTTAGCGGGGAATATCTTCCCAGCGAGGCTCTACCACAGCCGCCAATGCGGTGAAATGCAGATTGGAGGATGAACGTTGCGCCAAGGATGAAGGACACACGAAGAATGCAGGTTACACGTGAGCGCGCATTTCAGGCCACAGAGTCACGCAAGGCTGAAAGTCCTTCCTCACCCCTCACCTCTCACCCCTTCCTCTCCCATCATACCCTAGCACACACCACTCACGCTTCCATCCCAAGCACATTGTCTGTCACCATGGAGTCTCTGCCAAATGAACTGCATGCCGAAATCGCTGAGTATCTCAGCACCGAGCAGCTTCGCTGCTACCGCCTAGTCAGCACCAGGTTTGCCTACATCGGCGCTCGACGCCTATTTCGTGTGCTTCCCTTCCATGCAAGCAGCCCTAGCTTCGACAGAATCGTAGCGGCCTCGCAACACGAAGTAATCAAGCATCAGGTGCAGGCGCTTTTGTGGGACTCAAACTTTTGGGAGTACGCCATTTCCGACAAAGCGCATCTATCAGAAATGATAACTTTGGACTTCCTGGAAAGTGCTTTCAAAGAGTACTGCAATCGGATAGGGCTGGATCCCGCAACATTTCCTTCTGATGAAGAGGATACCGTCTACATCATGATCGTTTCAGCCAAGTACGAGGAGTGGCTCGCACATCTAAGAGACGAAAAAACTATGCTCGAAACAACCCTTCAACCACATGAACTTGTGAAATTAATGGACTGTTTCAACTCTCTTCGCAAAGTCTACATCATGAACGGGAACTTCATATGTCGTGACGGGCAAGTCCGGCATCGAGCTTTTGACGTAGCCGAGCCTTCATACCCACACGCTATTGCGCGAGGCCATAGCAGGGATGTAACGGTCAACAGGCCATACCGATTGTAGGATAGCGTCTTGGCTCAGTGATCGATATATAGTCGACTTGATAGCCTAGCTCCAACAATCAACCCAGTTCTTCTCCCCAATATCTGCCTCATCAATCCACCGTAACAGTTATGAGCCCGGGAGCCTTCAAATAGGCTGTGTTCAATCAATATCCACTCGATCAACCTACCCCATCAACCATGGACGATTCAACTAACTATATGATTACGAGGTCGTCAGTGATCCTCAATAAGCCAGAGGACTGGCAGACGTGGCTGCAGCTCAGAAGGAGCTCAGCTGATCGCCATGGGATATGGGACTATGTGGATCTAACCAAGGAAGAGGCAACTCTCAAGAATCTGGAGGATGAGGCTGAGAGCAGTCAGCTGAGTGAGCCAAAGATTGCAGATCTCTATGAAGGAGATAAGGCAAAGACAAAGACAATAAAGGACCTAGCAACAGACCCATTAAGATTCCAGGTGTATCAGTTTATGATAGCTTAGTACGATAAGAAGCAGGTAGGCAACCTAGCCAAGGAAAAGAAGCTGAAGGACCTAGCTGATGAGATCCAACGAACAATCGCGAAGTGTTACCTCTACCTAATTGATGAGTGCAGGACTGCGTAGGAGATGCTGAAGACCCTGAAGACCCACCTTAGCCAGTCAAATCTTGATTAAGAATATACCCTGCTAGTAAGATACGAGAAGCTTAAGGTTATTCCAAAGCAAGCTAACCTGGAGGATTGGCTAGCCTAATGGCTACGTCTCATACTACTGCTTAAGGCTGCTGACCTTGCTGAAGCGTCAAGATATCAACGGTAGAAGGCCTTCCTACTAGCAGTGAGGCCTCTTAATAACTTATGGGTAACTCAGCAGCAGTTGGAGCTCCTCTGAGCTGAGATTAAGGGCTATGCCTGGACGGAGATAGTGGAGCTTATTACAGAGTACACTGCCTTCTATAGGATGAACTACCCTGTAGCAGTAATGATCAGAGGCAGCTTATACGCAGCAGCAACACTTAGCGTAGCTACTTAGGATGGGAACCAGCAAGGCAACTAGTGAGGTAGCCAGCGAGGTGGCCAGCGAGGTAACCAGCGATCGAACCAGGCCCCTGACTGCTTCTGTGAGAAGACCCACTAGTGGGTAGACTACCTATACGTCAATCCTGCTGTGAGGAATTAAGGATGGAAGCTAAAGCCCTTGATTAAGCTAGCGTATAAGGCTATTATTGAGTCAGATTCGTACCTAGGCTATGCGCTAGCCCGAACTGTCAAGCAGTATGCTAAGGCATTACCTACTAGGAAGAATCAAGGCCTAAGAGACCTTAATGACAACTCACGGCCACCAGCAACAGTATCTGGATATGCCCTGAAGGTCTTCAATACCACCACTTAGGAGGTCCCGCTGACGCTGAGCAATTAATGGGTAATGGACCCTGGATTAGACACCCACGTAGCGAACAGCAAGGCGTTTAGATGGGAGACTACCTTAATAGGCAGCCCCAATGACAAGATTATTGCTGGTAGAGAAATCAGATCAATCACTAAGTGGGGAACAGTGATCCTTACTGTTGATACACCTTGAGGTAGTGAGACAGTAAAACTCAATTGGGTCGCCTACGTCCCTGGATTCTATACAAATATTATGGGCCTATCCAGATATAGGAACAGTGGGATACACTTCAACTTAGGTTGGAACCTGCTGTACGAGTGATTAGATCAATTAGAGTAATCAGCTTGATTAGCTTAATTAGCTTAATCAGCTCGATCAGATCAATCGGATCAGAAGAGGACGGTAGCCAACCTCGAGTTCACTGGAGGTCACTGGCTGATCAACTCCAATCCAGCTGCTAGGCCTCAGCCGCAGCCAGCCCAAGTCTTTATGGTAGCCTTAAAGATGGATAGAGCTCCACTTTAGCTGACCTGTAAGGAAGCTTATAGATTGTATAGGCACCCCAGCAAGAAGGCCATTAAGAAGCTCCCTAAGAACATTAACGGCATTGAGCTTGTAGGACACAGATCTACACCTATGATAACAGAGTGTGAGATATATATCTATGCTAAGCTACATCAGATTATCAGTAGAAGATTAGCTAGAGAGCCTGCTCAGGCGCCGTTCAAGCGTCTTAGGATGGACCTGATCCAACTGACAGAGACTAAGAAGTAAGGATATAGAGGAGACAGACTCTTCTTCTATACTATCTATGAGAACTCTAAGTACTATAAAGGAGAGGGGATACCAGATAAAACTAAGGTTACCCTTACTTATGTAGTAAAGAGACTTCTCGCCAAGATCCTCACCTAGTATAGTATAAAGGTGAAGAGCGTCTGGGTGGACTCTAAGAGAGGCTACGCCGACCTGTAGGGGATACTTAGAGACCTAGGGATTATTGCTGAGCGCAGAGCCACTGAGGCTCAATTAGGCCTACCTGAGCGAGCTGGGAGGACAATTGTTACTCTAGTAAGAGCAGTTCGCATATAGGCCAACCTACCTAAGGAGCTCGCTACGGAGATCACTTAATTAGCGATCTACATAATCAACTGAACGCCTACAGAGGTACTAGGGTAGAAGACTCCCTATGAGGTTGTGTGAGGCGTGAGGCCTACAGTAGCTCACTTCATTACTATTGGTACTTGAGCGTATGTCCTTAACACCAAGGTTCTACGCGGAGACAAGCTGGAATCAAGAGCACTGATTGGCTATCTAGTGGGATATAACTCTACCAACATCTTTAGGATCTAGATACCCTTACTAAGGAAAGTGATCTATATAAGAGATGTTATCTTTGTAAAGGGTGCTGCACAGTATAATTAGGAGACTTAGTATAGTAAGAGATCAAGGATAGAAGAGCTGGTGGAGGTGATCGAGCTTGATAAGCTAAGCGACTATACTTAGGAGGTGATCAATTAGCTGCTTAATTGGTCTGCCTAGCAGTTGCTAATACTAGGATTGATTACCCCATTAAGAGCCCGCAAGGTATCAAAATCCAATAAGCTATTAGATGATACTATAGATGATACTAGCCGAGATACTCTCCCAACACTAAGTTGCACTCCATCACCTAATCAATTAGATTGATCCAATCAACCTGATCAATCTAATTGATCTGATTAACCTGATCATCAGATCAATACTAATCAACCTATTAGACCTACTGGCTATGCTGAGCCTAAGCCTAAGCCTAAGCCTGAGCCTAAGCCTGAGCCTGAGCCTTAGCAGGAGCCTCAGCCACGGAAGCGTGGTGGTAGAAAACGAGTAGCTCCTTGAGATTAGCCTAAAGGATGGGAGATGCTACCAGCAGACGCAGTAGCACTAGATTGAAGCCAGAATAATGCATTAAGAGCTGATGAGATAGGAGGCAGTGTCACTGTGGTGGGGAAGAGATCCTGGAAGCCACCCAGCCGCCCAGGCTATGTGGTACTAGATGAGAGCTATAGATTCTACGTACAATTATTTCTAGCTCAGCTGTATCTAACAGCCCTCTCCTTAGCCCTAATGGGAGAAGCTCTACAGTACAAGAGACACTGCACTAAGATACCAGTTGCACCAAACCACTTCAAGAACCTTAAGACTTACTCATTTGGAAAGGAGTTCTTAGCAGCCTGCTAAGAGGAGGTGGAATTAGTCCAGTAGAGGGGTGTTCTAGGGAGATCAGTGAGCAAGCCAATAGTAGGAGCTGAGATACTCCTACTATGATGGGTATTCATATACAAGTTTGATGAGGATAGGTATCTATATAAGTTCAAGGCCTGCCTAGTTGTACGTGGTGATCTCCAGCAGAGCTGGAATGATACCTACGCAGCTACGCTGGCTACTCAGATATTTAGATTCTTGATGGCGATTACAGTAGCCTTTGGCCTCAGAGCCTTCTAGTACGATGTACGGAACGCCTTCCTCAACGCACCAATTGATCGACTGATCTATGTGAGAGCTCCTGAGGGCTTTGAGAATCAGCTCAGCTAGATACTAGAGCTCCGCTACGCCCTCTATAGCCTCTGAGATACACTAGTGCTGTGGTACAAGTACCTTACAGCAGTGCTTGATCGAGCAGGACTGAGTAAGGTTGCTAGTATCCCCTGTCTCTACACCAGCCAGTACCTAATCATCTTCTTCTTTGTTGATGATATAGTGATACTAGTACATCCAGATCACATAATACATTAGGAGAGCCTAGAGAAGGTCCTCCTATCTACCTACGATGTACGATGCCTAGGAGACCTAAAGTAGTTCCTAGGGATAAGAGTTGTTAGAGACCTAGCTGCAAAGAAGATATGGCTAGTATAAGACTTATTTATTAATAAGGTGGTTGATAAGTTTAATATTACAATACCTAGGAAGGTAGATTAATTAGCTTGATCAGCTCGATCAGCTCAATCAGCACCAATGTACGAATCCTACCTATTACTAAGCTTAGAACCACCAGATACAGATCGGACGAAGGAGTACAATCAGCTAGTAGGATCCATGGCCTTTCTCGTATCTATGACGAGACCTAACGTGGCTTATACCCACTCAGTCCTCGCTCAATATCTACAAAACCCTGGCCAGCAGCACCTATATACAGCCCGTAAGGCGTGGGAGCACATAGTAGCTACTAAGTACCTTGCCCTATGCGCTACTGGAGATCAGGCCGTACGTCAGATGTACGTAGGCAGAGATATTGATTAAGATTAGGGAGACCCATATCCAGGAGAACCTATCTTCTTCGGAGCATCAGACGCAGCCTTTGGTGATGACGTTGAGAGCAGAAGAAGCTCTCAGGGGTATCTGTTTAAGCTCTATGGGATGATAATTGACTGGAAAGTGACCCTGCAACGTTGCGTCACCAAATTAACTACTGAGGCAGAGCTGATCGCCCTATCCTCAGCCTCCACAGAGATCGAATGGTGGAGCAAGGTATTCAGATTGATTGACCTCAGGATCGATCAGAGACTGACACTGTACTGTGATAACCAGCAGACAGTAGGAGCCATTACGAAAAGTGATGAGAAGCTTCACACGAAGCTAAAACACGTGGATATCTATAGCCTGTGGTTACGTCAAGAGTACGCAGAAGGTCGGATCTACGTTGAGTGGAAGCCTACTTCAGAGATGCCAGCTGATGGCCTCACTAAGGCACTACCTCGTCAGAAACACCAAGAATTCGTGAGGCAGCTTGGTATGGAGGATATATCCAACCTGATCACCACCACCAATCGACCTAGCCAGGCCTCAGAGGGGAACCCTGATCCTACCGACCTCGGCCGCTGGTACTAGGACCTAGGGGGTGCTACCACACGGAGTATCACGGATTTCCTATTTGGGTATAGTATATAGCTTCAGAAAACAACATTAACAGGGCTCGTGAAGGCCAGCTTTGGTCCCACTTGCAGCTGGGGGGGTGTGTAACGGTCAACAGGCCATACCGATTGTAGGATAGCGTCTTGGCTCAGTGATCGATATATAGTCGACTTGATAGCCTAGCTCCAACAATCAACCCAGTTCTTCTCCCCAATATCTGCCTCATCAATCCACCGTAACAAGGGATGATAGAATGCGATACCCCGGACCTCAACAAAAACAAGGCTTTCTTGGACAACTTGCGATGCAAAGAATCATGGAGGCGTCCCTGCTTTCACAGAGCCCTTTGACCAAACTCCGTGTCTCCGCGTTGGACATCATGTTCTTTGATCACCTTAACTGGCAAAAGGGGTTTGAGCAATGTCTACCAAACCTAGTCAGTTTGAAAATGACATTGCATAATCACGGATACAACGGCTGGTGGAGTACCTCTGATAGAAGCATATTGTCCGCGAAGGCGAGGTTCTCCACCAGCCACTTCAAACAGTTTCTCGTGGGGCTGAAAAGTCTGCAATCTCTCTCCCTCGATTTCCCAACATCGACCAGGCTCAGACAAGATCATCCAGCCGGCATTCCCACTATCGCATATGTCAGGACAGCCAACATGCCCACTATCCCACAAATCGGAGCGGTTATGCCTCTTGACCACAATTGGCCTTCACTTCGAAAATTATCACTTCAGAACATTGCCTGCTCTGTATCAGACCTCAGCTTGCTTCTTCAAAACCAGAGCAGTGCTCTCAAAGCTCTTTATTTGGGATCGATTCAGCTCCATAATGGGACCGAGCCGTTAAGCCAGAGTGTTCGGGATTTGGGCAAAGTGCTCATGCTCGGGAAAGCTGCAATAGGAGGACTTTGGTTGTACAACTTCACACATCTTGGGGCTTTCGCAACTGATATGAACGGCAACATGAATCCCAACATGGATCCTCCCGTAGGTGAAGCATATGCTGAATGTCTTGTTGACGGAGGAAAGCTGGGATCAGCAGCTCTTCGATATGAAGAACACACCGTCTTCCGCGCCGTGGATCTTCGGGGAAACTTTGTCTGATGGTATGAATATAGAGATTTCCGTTCTCAATTTCATGTTCTCAAAGGGTTTAGAGCAAGATATCAAATTGTGGTAAACAATCAACAAACCCAACCTTAGATTTCCCCGTGTCCACATCGTACCATGGAATTCAAGCAACCCGAACGTACCAACAAAACCCGAACTTCTTCTCATTACCGCGGCCAAGGCGAACCATCCACACTCTCCCCTGGCACTTCCGGGAGCGGGCCATTAGTCTCGAGCTCATGTTCCGAGAACGGACCATTGGTCTCGAGCTCATGAGGGACATGTTCGCGGGAGGCAAGGTAATATGAATAGACATCCTTAGACTGGGCGGACTCGCTCTTGATCCCGTGTCCGTGCCAGAGCTGCCGATTCTCTCCTTTTTGAGCAAGAGTGGATTTCCTTCTTGCGAGGAAAAAGCCCAACCCAAACATGACAGCAGCACCTGCAATCACAGCAATACTGATACCACCGATCGCTCCGCCCGATAATTTTGTCGACTTCTCGTTTGCTGGCGTGGGAGTTGGCGTTGAGGAAGAGAATGGGGTGGATGAGGGCGTGGACGTTGACGAATATATGGACGAAGATGTAGAGGTGGACGACTGCGAGGCCACGAAAGAAGACGACGAGCTTATCGTAAGGTTCGTAACGCCTCTGAAGACCCGGTTGATCCCGATCGCATCCGGATTGAACGAAGGCGTACAGCAAGCAGTTGTGTTTCCACAACACCATGTCGTTGACGAGTTCGTTCCATCGCATGGAGTAATCTGAGCAGTCACTCCCGCGTTGCCCTACTTCCAGGTCAGATCTGAAAAGCAGCACTTCTCATCAAATTAAAGGCGGCTTACATCCGTTGAACAAACATCCAAACACTCCCCCGTATCCCAGTCCTGATTCGTACAGTACACCCGATAGTATCTTATATACGGCTCCTGCTCCTTTCCCTCCTCAGTCGAAAACCCACGGTTCTGACACAGACCGTTGGGCAAGCACTCGTCCTGCGTAGAACCGTATTTGAGATCCGCACCGGGGGGGTTCTTCCAGTTGGTATGGCAGCAGATGGTGTGTAAAGGGTTTGTTGGGTCGGAAGAGCAGGGCTTGGCTCCTTCGTCATTTACTTGGGCGGTTCCGTTCGGGGCGTAGCACATTCCGTGGGTGGTTGTGAGTAGTGTGGTGCATATCGTTAGAAGAGTAAGGAGATGGATGGATGTCGCTCGGCTTGGATAAAAGTTTGACGCCATCTTTGTTGGAAAGGACTGGAATGTTGACTTCTAGATTTGTCGCAACAACAAGCAGGAGCAGAGCTAGGGAAAACAGTGACGCCTGGGGGAATACCGCGATGTATACAAAGCACCCTTTTCACCCTTTTCCGCGTTGTCGCGTTCTGCATAACGCTCTGTAGCATTCTCTGCTTCAAGGCTGAGATGGACGCCTTATTTCTATATCCGCAGGTGCAATCTTGGAGGGGGGCGGCCTTGAACTAGATTGTGTGGTACAGTAGTAGTTCATCCTCGGAGCTGATAGTCCCCGCAGCCAATCCGATGTGTTCCGTGAGGAGGCACGTATATGATTCGCGAGGGGATGGGCACGACGGGGTCGAAAACAGTTAGCTGAATTTGTTGAAACCTTGGGGGTAAGCCACAGCGCGAATCTTCTATAAATGTTGCAGTGCGTTTCTCTGGCGCTTTTGTGGCGCTTTTGTGGGACCGTGAATTACCAAAACGTTGCGTTTTCTGTCGCGTTGAGGCTACAAGGAGATATTGCTTCCTCCTTGGATCTCATAGAAAGTGACATTTGTATGAGGCTGATGCAAATGTAACATCCCAGGACAAATTATCCCTCTCAAAATCAGGTCCAAAGGGCAGAACAAGCTTCCACTTCGCGGCCGCTAATGCAAGCTATCAACAGTAGGAAAATGAAGGCTGTCAGATCTTCGCCCGATCGACCATATTTTTAGTTGGGGTCCGCAATGATAAACGGACCTACCAATAGGAATGCGATAAAGCTCGAAAATGTAATATTTCCTGGGTGGGTGTAAGCTCTCGGTTACTTAAGCGAGCCAGAGAGAAGGCTGCAAAATGCCTCTGGTTGGGGGCTGGGAAAAGGATGGGATGATATTGTCTCGGTTTTTGTAAGACGTTGAGGGTGTTGTGTTAGAGGTACGGAGGGAAGATGTAAGTGTCTACTCAAGCCACCGTTGCATTCGTTACATTGTTGCTTTTGTACTGACGGATCTGATAGCCTTGTACTTGTTACGCTAATATATATCTCATGGCAATTTCATATTCGGCACCCACCGCTCTCCAAGCCGCTTCCCTAAACCTTTCTAAAGGATACCAGACGAAATTGGGACAAAGGAATAATTGATGTATTGCATCCTAATCCAACGGCATGGCCCTTAAAGTGACTACAGGTACAGAGAACGCCCTCCCTTCTGGCCTCACAACAGGTTCCAAAACTAGCCTTGAATCTACAAGACGTAGCAAGCTCCTCCATTCGTCCAGATCCCTCTCTCGGCCGTTTTTATCGCCTTCATAGCAAGACTTGATGCTCGCACATTGCGCTGCTCCAACACTCCGAGAGTATCATTCTCTGAAAGGCAGTGTCGTTGATCATGATACGTTTCTCGGTTACAGTCTCTAAAGCTGGGATTAAGGCTCGCAAGATGTTGGTAGCATATTTGTCGCTCCAGTCATGGAGGACGAAGCGGAGGAGATATACATATGCGCCAAGAACAGGCTGAGCGTGGAAGAAATCGTGCGTTTGAAATTCCACACGAGTGGCTAACTCGGGGGGCTACACGTAGTAATGGTCAATCACGAAGTTATCTGCACCAACTCAGCGACGGAGCTGCTGACCTTCTGCGCAGCACGATTCGAGGGGAGGAAGAATTTCAGTGTTGAGAGCTGTTTGAAGCCCTGGTAATTTACAACAACGTTTCCATCAACATTAGCGGCATAAATTAGCTTGTTCTACATCTTTAAAGTCTGGTCTTTCTAGTCAAGTTCACAGCAAAGCTATTGAACATGGAAGCATTTCTAGGAAAGGCCAGAGAAGGGTAGTGCGTTTGGCAAACTCAACAGACGATCAGCTGCGAAGACGCACTATCGATACCTTGAGGGATCTGCAGTATGCCCTCGAACCACCTAAAAAGAACATACAGAGGCTCATATATGCTGTAAGTGTGGAATGAAAACTTCTGTTCGTTGGGCTAACGCTTGTACTCGAACTTGACTCCCGCATCGGTAAGAATTAGCCTCGACCTCAATATATTCAATATCGTATCTGAGAGTACTGGATCAGTGACGTTGGGAAGTTTTCGGTGGAGAAAACTGGTGCCGACCCGGTGGTTCTTGGTGGGCATGAAGCTTTGTATCCATCCATCATGCTGGATACTAACATATTTGTTTCTAGGGCGCCTTATTCGTCACCAGGCTTTGATCGGAATCATCAAAGAGACCAACAAGAATGAGTTCTTAGTTTCGAAGACCACGAAAAACCTGTCAGTCCCCGAGATGCAAGCCGGTCTATACTCTTGGTTCGTCCAGATAACATCAAGTCCATATCCTGCATTCGCACTAATTAGCGATCTCGCACTGGTGTGCTTAGTCCAACTTTCCAGGGACTTCCAGGTTTCCTAGCAGAATGGAAGTACAAAAGTCCAAAAGGCCTCGCCAACACATCGTTCAATACAGCATGGAAGACAGAAAAGCCAATCTGGCAGTGGATCCACGAGAGCCCAAAGTATACGACCTACTTTAATCGCTTCATGTACTCCCAGCGCTCCAACACGAAGAATTGCTTCTCACTTTTGCCTATTACGGAAGAATGCAAGGACTGGCCATCTACGAGCTCAGTCTTTGTTGATATCGGAGGTGGTACTGGCCAGAAGTGTGCAACGACCAAAGAAACCTTTCCAAATCTGAAGGGTAAAATCATCTTACAAGATCTCCCTGCAGTCACGGCGGAGGCAAAGTTGTCTCAGGACATTGACGTAATTCCCTATGATTTCTTCACACCACAACCCATCAAAGAGTCAGTTTACTCCATCGATCCTTTACTCCCCCGAGACTATGTTCATCGCAATCCAGGTCCGAAGAACTACTATCCCCGGGCCTCCATGCACGATCACTCTGATGACGAATGTTTGAAGATCTTGCAAAATATCGTCGACGCGATGGCCAAGGACTCAACTCCTGCTTCTGGATGAGATTGTAGTTCCTAATAAGAATGTGGACTGGGAGGTCATGCAAACCGATCTGGCCATGCTGACCCCGTTTTCATCCACCGAGCGGACAGAGGATCAATGGCGAGAGTTTCTTGCAGCTGCGGGACTTACAGTGAAAAGCATCACAACATACACATATGCCTTCCAGCTGAGCGTAATCAGTGCTATAAAAATCGATGGCTAGTTGATTGGCCAGGATGAGAACTGATGGAATCCAAGCTTAGATACATGTGTGCTGTAGATTGAATGCCATGTCTTCGCTAGTCTTGCAGCTCCAACGCATCCACAATATAATTTGCACTCAGCCACGTAGCATCTCCACTGCCATAAGTCCCAATCACCAACGAGTTCTGTCCAGCCTTGAATGCGCTCGCTGGCACATTCCACGTATACACATCGCCCCAACCTCGATATGCACCCCTAGTGAGACCCCTGGAATCAATCAGAACCTGAAAACACATTACTGTTAGCTATCTTGATGATCACGTACTACGCAGGTATTGGATACGTACTGGTGCCCCAGGATCGCTTCCCGTCCACGTTCCAATCTTCACACTCGGTCTTCCACCCTTGAATGACAGAGTTGTTCCAATCTTCAGCACGTGCGCTTTGACTTGCGCTTGTGTTAGCGAGAAATTGACCGTCACTGTGCCACTTTGTTTTGACCAGAGAGCCATGGGGAAATCCTTTGCCGTCGAGGTTCCAACGGTATATGTGCCTCCCCATGTCGCCATGCGCACGTCTGAAGGATGCATTCTCTCGATTTTATCTCCATTTCTTAATTCAAACGGCTGGCCATCAAACTCGCCGATACGCCAAATAATTGGGGTATTAGGTTCTTTTGAGGCGATGTTTTTGGTGACTGTCTGCCCAGCTGTGACAGTGACGGTATCTGTAGCGACTAGAAGTTCCTGCTTGTAGAGTTTGACGGTGTACGTTCCCGGCTTCATCAAAGGTGACTGATATACGCCATTGACCGCTTTTGTCCAGTATTGCGCATTAGTATTATGCCAGTGGACGACAGTCTCGAACTCTTTTGGGACGCCCGATGCGTTGCCAGTTACGGAGCCGCGGCCGCTGGTAGGAACATAACCTTGGATACTAAGCGTGCTGAAAAAGGATGTGTCGAGCGTTGCAGAAGGTTTGGCGTTGGGTGCGCTGAAGTTGAGTCAGTCACAAATACAATAATGCGAGATGATGGGGAGCAGTACGTAAAGGCCATTGCGTAAGGTCCCTGTAACCCAAACCGCCACGGCTCAGTCCGCACGTGTCCGCTGTTCATGTACCAATAGAGCTCTTGATCCGTACTTCCAGTTTGACTATTGATGTCGCGCATGAAAGGACCGCTAGCGGAGGTCTCGTAGGCGGTGCCGGGCATGATCATCCAGACGGATGCTTTCTGGTCCGTTTCAGTGTCTGGCTTAGACGTAGGTAGATTAGGGCGATACTTACAGAGCCCGTCACTCCGTGAACGATATCATCAATGAACCGGTCGGAGGTATACATCTTACACCTAGTTTGTCCATTGGGACATTTGAATGTATCCTTGCCCTCGAAGGCCTCACAGCCACGGGTATCACCGACATCCCCATGCACACCTATTGGTAGCTCGGACGTTTTTAGCCTCGCGAGGAAACGTAGCTCTCCGGGGTCGATTTCACCGGTAATATACGTCGCCATGTAGATTACGGCCTCCTTCGGCTTCGCGACGAAGTAGTGCGTTAGAGGGAGTGAGGATGCTTTGATGGTAATTTTGACATAGCCGTTGATGGTTTCGCCGGTTACGGTTGAGGTCCCAAGGCCAGAGTTGATGGCCGTTGCCTTGGTCGTTCCTTGATACTCAATATTGTTATATTTGAGGCTAGTGATGTCGCCGTTGGCCCTGAATTCTTTGTTAGTGTGGGGTTGTAAATGATGTGGAGTTTTGACTGACTTGTTGACTTCAAAGACCAACCCGGCATCTGTGTCTACTGTGAACCGCGTGCTAGTCGACGAAAGGCCAAATACAGCTTGAGCTCCCCTGCCAAAGGCAGCTCCAAAGATTGCAAGACTATTTTTGCGCATCGTGGATCGCGGCGTTCTGAAGTTTTCTGGCCATAATTATTGTGAAGGATGGCTGCTCAAATATAGGATTCACAATGACTTTTAGGTATTTAGCCCGCGCATATTGGAGGCTGTTTCCTTTAGCATTTTGTATTGCGGCTCTTATTCTTCCAGCTATCATGTCTCGGTTGCTCTCATCAACCCCAGACGGCAATTTATGGTTCGTCCAATCCGGTACTCCAAGCGCAACTCTGGTTTTCGTTTAGCGGATGGACTACCTTTCTCGGATTCTGGTTACCTTCCGATCTTTGCCTCTTCAAAGTTTGCAGTGCAAATCTTGAAAACTTGAGAAAGGAAGCATGTACTCGTAGGCAGAGGGTTGGTTGCAGGATGATATTCCCTTTCGGCCCCCAATTGTGAGTGACATAGTGTGGCGTGACCTCATTCGCCAGTCACGATGACCAACGCCAGCTCCGCATTCTCTCCCAAATATTTTCATCGATTGTTTCCTGTCCTCGGTCCTCTTTGGCATTCCTCCACATCCCGAGAAAAACATTTGTTGGGGGTAACTGTCAACAAGGAGCCTGGCAATGAAACTAGCAATGATGATACAGTACCTCCTACAGATAAGGAGACTCTCAACGTACTATGCCGCATTGAAACAGAATGCTGGAGTGGTAGCTGGGGGGGGAAAGATATAATGGGAAGGCACGGATCATTTCCATTTCAAACTGGTCATATAGTGAGTGTAATCTATTTTCTATATCAGGGCTCTGCTAACGATGATAGTGGTCTCTGCTGGTGATGTTAATGATTGCGAGTAACGGTGAACTTTGGATGAAATCATCTCTGGATGGAAGGTGCCAATTGTCAAGTCTAGCAACACGTGTTCCGATCTGGATGACTGACTTCAACTGATGAGTAAGGAGGACAAAGGCAAGTGAAAGACTTGCAGCTCTCCATTGGTTCCGACGGCAGCTACTTTGCGAAAAGTGGCGCGTCTAGGAAATGCTATAACCTTCCGCCCAACCTTTCCGATCTCACTGCGACTGTCACACCAGAGCGTCCGCCAACGTCAGTGACAGTCGGTAGAATTGACGCCTGGATAGTCCTCCGGTCGGATGGAACCAGATATTGGGATCTCCGGCATAGCTATTCAACGCTGTAAAATCAGGGCATACTCGAAAAATAGAACCGTGTCTCTGTAGCGTTGGGTGCATACCAGCACAACGAATGGTTTTTGGGTGACAGAACTAGATCTATTGCTTATAGATGGTTATCAGCGACAGAGAGTAAAGGGAGGCGCTGAAAGGACTGACTACTGAATACTTTCTGCCGTACTTGGAGAAGCCTAACAATCATGTCACAGGCTCTCTTATTGAGAGCCGAAGGACTTGGAAGACCCGGGCGACACCGAATTCAACTGCTTTTGTGCCTGAAGGCAATAGATTTCGAGATAGTGGAGGAATGTTATTGGGGATGTGGAGGCTGAGGAGAGTACATCTCGTGTGGAAGGACAACGCTCTCATAGTGGTTGCAGTAACAGGTAGTTTTGGATCAGTAGCGAAACTCTCGGGGGCAAGCACTACGAAAACACTAGCACTTGGGGGAAGTGCTGGGGTCGGCTCCACGGTGCCGCTTCTATGTCACGGATGGTTTCCGTGCTGGTGAGGGCGTCGTGTGTCGGCAGGTCTCCAGTGATAGAGGCTATTAAAGCGTTCAAAATTTCGTCCACCGCCGAATGCGGAATGCTCAGCCCGCAGATCAGCCTTCAGGAAACCGTAAGTGTCTCTCTCTGTGCAGTAGCTGCACATACAGCGGGTGCGAGGTCCCATTGAACGGAGAGAGTTCGCGTAATGCTTACCTTCACTAGGCATATCTGGCAAAATTGTCGAGTCCACCCACAGTCGTAATCTCACATGGTAAGCTATTGATTGTTGCTTTCCTTTGGGTCCATACTTACTTTGAAAGGGCATTTTCTGAAATGACTGCTGAGATCACCATGCTCACCCAGCAGCAAAATGTTGGACAGTATTACGACAGGTGGATGTACGAGGCTATCAATCTTGTTGTCGATCGAGCCTACCCGTACGGAAAGGCCGGAAACTCTTGCGAGACTCAGAAAATTGTACAGATCCGAAAAGTTCAATACTACGATTATAGGCGACGCAGGGTATACGACGATGCCACCGTGGGAATGAAAGTTACCGCGGGCGACTTCCCTTACGGATCCCATGGCTTACGAGAAGTCTTGAAGGATCATGTCGCGGGAATATATATGGCGCAGACTAAAGACGAGAAGAACTGCCATCTGAAGTTAAAACACAAGATTTGCAACGTTGGGACCTCAGTTCAGATCTCAGTCCCGCAGATCTCTGCCATCATTCGGGTGGAGCTGAGATTCAGTCGCCAGACGACACATCCTATCATTGACTGCATTGCCGTTAAAGGAGCTGCTGTCAAGTATTTCGACTCTATCAAGGCCAAGTATATTCAAGCCTTGCACACCACAGAAGTTGGTCATTGGGTACAATGTTGGGACAATTTTGCTGCTGTGGAGCCTGGACTTGATAGCAACACCACCCATGACGAAATTTTTGGGTATTCAGTTGGGGGTTGTCAACGGAAAGGAGGCTGTTGTGGTAGATGATGCCCCGAGCCAGGATGGTTCAGCTGAAGGACAGTAAGTGGTTTGGTGGTCGTATCATCGGGGTTATGGATGGTACTGGGTAGTTCGAGAGGAAATACAACTGTGATCTTATCAACCGCAGTATGCATACTGTGGCGTATATTTCGTATTTGCTCACGACAACCTTAGGCTCAAGGATCTCCTCGCCTTCAAGACATCCAGTATAGCGGCTCCGCTCACGCCTAATAGCTACACTGACAGTAAGTGCACTACTCATTGCTATTCTGTTTCATATTATTTCCTCGGCCAAGACGTAGGCACTGCTGTCAATTCTAATAATCCGGCCACGAGTTTGCTGAGAAGATCTAAATCGGTTTCCGTCATCGAGCGTTCTATATACACAGGTTAGAACACGGTTCTCGATTCTCCTGATCTACAAACCAATTCATGACAGATGGAGACTCTGTCATTAAGACCACTGAGTCCATTGTTGAAGCTGGTGGGCATGTGTAGTCTTGCATGTCTTTTCGCTCAACTCAGGCCTTAAGTAAACTACAGATTCATGCTCGCCACAAGTACCGAGATGCTCATGCACACTCAGAAACAGCATGTCGGCCAAATCCGGGACCGCTGGATGTACGACAACGGCGAATGGGCAATCAGTCGGACCTGCCCCAAGGGCGGTCCGGCAAATCTTGTGACTATCGCAGAGTCTATGAAGTTCACGAAATCAAGTACTATGACACAAAGAATGACTGGATCGCTGAAAATGCCCACATTACCATCAAGATCCTGGAAGGCAACTTTCCATACGGCTACGGAGGGCTGCGTGAAGTCGTGATGAAAGCTGTGGCAGGCATCTACAAGGAGCAAGCAAACGATCTCAAGAATTGCTATACCAAGAAGGACACCCTTCTCTGCAATGTGGGCCAGCTGGTCCGCGTCGGCGTTCCTGGTGTCAAAGCAATCCTCACCGTCCAGATCAAATTTGACTGCGTGGTTGTCAAGGAGGCAGCACTCCGTGTTTGGGATGGACTTCGGGCTGATTATGCTTCGGCATTGCATCACAATGATCTTGATCGTTGGGTAAGATGCGGCGAGCCTACCGATATCAGCGAAGAGCCAATCCTCGACCCCTGCATCCTGCGAGTCCGCCCGGTAATCATCAATGGGGAATATCTCCTTGTCGTGGCCAATGATAAGTTTGAAGTCCCCCTTTCATAGAACTTCAGCACATCCTTCAACTCAAAACCTGATAAATACACGCCGATATTCTCACCTCGGACTTCCTTACCAACCATCATTCTAACCCTCAAGGGGAAAATGCTGAGAGACGGTAGATATCGTTCGTGAATAAATCGGAACACCAAAGAGGTAGAAGAGAGGGCGTTAGCATGTCGCCAAAAGTCAAGGAATTCGGTGGTAGAAAGACCGATAGATTATTGATAATTCTCTGACATTGAATCATGGATGCAACTATTAGGAACAGGGATGTTTATTGTAATACTGCCACCTAGTATTCACTATTGCTAGTCTACAATGAGAGCACTGGGCGGGATGGCACACTACCCATTTGTAGCAATGATCAAGGCTATGATTTTCTGACGAGAAATAGATCGCAGTACGCCCTCATATCAGACTCCAATGGCATCTCAAGTTTCGGTAGTCTGAACTTTGGCTCGTAGTAGCTTTCAATTGCATCGTCCATCGCAGCCACAAATAGTGCGATTAGCTTCACTCTCTTGTACCGCGCTTATCTGACAGACAATACGTAGTGAAAGGGATGAAACCCAGGAACTCTCTATATGTCTTGGTGCTTACTGAGATACTTGGTTCTTCTCGCGCAGGCGTTCTTGATAGTGGTTGGCCTCTTCATCTCCATCTCTGTCTCCATATTCTTGCGATGAGGCATTACGCTTCATGTTTTCGTACTGCACGTTGAGCTCCTTCCACCTCTCAGGTCCAAATTGGAGGGGATCGGAACCTACAAAGAGAGTGCTATGATGGCATTTTTCGATATCAGCCTTCATTGGCTCGACCGCCGGATCATCGCTGAACTGGCGATGTACACGCCGGCTCGGGGGATAAAGTCTCAGTGCCTCTTTCACAATGCCTTTCGCAGACACAACAAGGGCATCCGCTTTCGTGTCTAGCCCAATCTTCTTCTCAAATGCACCGCGCCCAGCCCCTATCGGGTCCCGGATATTGTCAATATTACGCTTGAGTACGAGCCGCCATTTGCGACCTTCCATATCCTGATTTCGATACCGGATTTCCAAAAAAAAACACTTCTGCACCACTCTCCACATCGTATCGTAAGTCGGCAACAGCCAGTTCATCAGATTCCGTCTCGGATCCTCAGGATCCCTCTTTCTCTCTGCCAGTACAGTTATCCGCTTGAAATCATCCATACCAGCAATACTTTTATGAAATTAAGCATCCTCAGGAATGGGAGGTATGATAGTCCGCAGATATCGATGCATTTCCACCTCACTTTCCCACTTGATCGTTGATTCTTTTGCCTATGAACATGATGGCATGAACAGATTCAGAAGATGCCAGGGCCTTTTGACAGATTGGATCCGGGTAGAGATATGAGATTGAAGATTTGAGCGTTACATACTGCGCCATCTGCACCAGGTCTATCTTACCTAATGCCTGGTCATCAGAGTCGCGATTGAGTAAGTATTCCTCGCAGTACTTCATCGCGGAGGACTGTAACCATGTCCAGCCCTCGGTTTGGCTGGGTCCAGGTCTACTGTCTATGCTGATGGTGGTTTACATTTTCTTCTTGGCTTGGTTCACGAAGTGTCCTTTGTACCTTCCCCCGGGGTCATCGTTGATGAACGCGTGTTCTATGCCGAAGGCGACTTTCAGACGCAAGTTTGGGGTGACTCGCGCCTTTTGTTGGCCGCCAGTTCTTCCTATGCTGCCTATGAAATGGTTGCCTCCGGGTCTGAATTGTATTATGTCGATTTGGTCCTTCGCGTATTGTAACGGAGAGTTTCAATGCTGTGACATGCCGGACTTGTTGTTTCGGTCCGCCATCTTGCTGAGATGCTGATTATGTGGGGTCTACATGATGAGCTTATGTACCAAAATATTCAATGTTTGCGGTTGACGGTCACAGAGGGACTGTTTGGAGGAACAAATAGCGAAACCGGGTTTCAACCTTTTGGAACGTTCTGCCCTTCGCGAAGCTCTACTGACGACCAACTTCTGGAACAAATAGCCACTAGAATTTTTCATTTCAACGGCACACGTCTCTCTAAACTACCGCATTTTGAATATACGCCTCTTGGGTATGTTTTTCTTCTCTTAATGGGAGCCGCTTAGAGCTTTCTGCACAACCGTGTATTATAGTCAATGACCTCCCAATCCTCCGTGCCCGGCGTAGTTCTAGCATAAAATATGCCCTTGGGATCCCACTTCTTCTTCAACATATACAACCTGGGATAATTCGTGCCCCAAAAGGTTTGTTGCCAATTCGGTTCCTCAAGGTTCCCCTGGAACCGTCAGCCTCATCACACCAACGACAATACTGATCACATACCTCATTCACATACGCAGCTCCAAATGGACTCGCTGCCCTCAGCGGCGCATCAACCCTGTTCGTGAGCAGATCCTGAGCAGCCTCTTCCTCAGCGATTGTTGTGTTGACCGGCAGTATCACCACCGTGATACTAAACGACGACCCATCTCTCCATCGAGGATGAATGGCATTGTCGACCACCGGCGCGCCAGTCCCCGGTCCTACAATATGTCCAATTATTGATCCCTGACTCGCAGCCAAAGATTCCCTCACAGCAACTGCAATCCCATCCGCATTGGCATCCATATCCTTTTTGGTGAATAGACGGCCGCCTACAAGCATGTTGGCACCGGATCCTTCGTCGTCAAAGAGGTCGATGTAGAGCTCAAAGACGGTTGGGTAGTCTTTGATGACGACGTCGTAGGGGACTCCTTCGCTTTTGAGTTTGTCGAATAGAGGCTTGAGTACTCGCTTGATCTTTGCCGCATCCATGTTAGGGCCTACAAAGGGCTTTACTTTGAGGCTGCCGGGTGTGAGTTCATAGTACACGAACATGCCATTTTCAACATAGAGGTTTGCGAGGTTGTGGAAGGCGTGGAATCCTGTAAATATGGTTAAATCAGATACCCTTACCAAGTTCTGAATGGTAATTACCTTTCC
This sequence comes from Amniculicola lignicola CBS 123094, assembly GCA_010015725.1. Taxonomy (NCBI): domain Eukaryota; kingdom Fungi; phylum Ascomycota; class Dothideomycetes; order Pleosporales; family Amniculicolaceae; genus Amniculicola; species Amniculicola lignicola. Next base: position 61,670 of record ML977648.1, on the reverse strand, counting down.
AGAAGAGCTCAATATCGGTGGTTAGCGTTGAGTTGATGTAGAGAACCACCCCTGCAGATGGTGTTTCCGGGAAAGTCTTTACAGTGACAGTTAGAACGGCTGCAAAGGTGGCAGGGCCCCCTCCCTTAAGGGCCCAAAACAGATCGGGATTTTGTGCCGCATTTGCGGTCCTAAACACGCCGTCTGCAGTGATGACTTCAAATGATAGGGCTTGGTCTGCCGCCATGCCGTGAAAGCTTGCGAGCGGACCATGACCTCCGCCTTGAATGAATCCACCAGCAAAACCGACAGTCTAGTCATTATCAGTTGTTTACTCATGCGTTGGGCTTCCTAGGGAAGGCCTTGGGATTACTTACAGGGCATTCACCCGTGACGACGGCGACCTTGGGTGTTTGTGCAAACGCTTGCCTCAGCAACTCTCTTCCTTGAACACCTGCACCAACCTTAACAGCACTACCCCTCCAAGTTCCAGGGCCAGTATATCTCTTGATGAACTCAACATCCTTGAAGCCATGGGTATTGATAGCCAGTGAGCCAAAGCCAGTAGAGCGTCCTAGGAAGTCATGGCCAGTATTCCGAATGACAAGCCGAACATTGTTGTCACGAGCGAAGTCAATGCCAGCTTTGATATGTTGCTTAGTCTTCGCGAGGATGACATACTCTGGGTAGAATCCCAAAGTACATTGGTCATTCGGGTTTGCAGTCGGAAGGCAAGTGTTGTTCGTCCAGAATAGCCAGAGATTGGCCACGTCGCGGTCAGTGGTCCATTGCTCGCCGTTGAAGTTCTCTGTAATGTATTGACAGGCGGCCGCATTGTATGTCGGCTTTCCCTCGAAAGTGTTATAACAAACGGCAGCATCTGGGACGACTTCCTTAAGGTTTCCTCCCACAGTGGTGTTCAACCATTTCCATTTAGTGAAACCGGGCCAGCAGGGGTCTCCAGGGTAACACTTGCAGTCATACCGACGTCCAGAGAAGTTTATCACATTGTCGCGAGTCTCTACCAATGGGCTCGCCAGAACAGAGATCGAAAATGTCGCAACATAAATAGAGCGGAAGAACTGCATCTTGATTGTCAGCGGACCGAGCCGAAATGGCGCAAATAAAGCCAAACACAATGAACTTTCGCCAGCCTTTTATCTTCACTATCTTGTCAGCCTCGTGGAAGCGCCAAGGTTATCAGTATACCCAATCGGTGTTATACCTCTAGGATTATATGCATAATTCCTGAGGTCTGGTCTTGGCACCCCAACCAGAACACTTTTGACAGGGCAACTTCGACTTTACTCAGCCCTGGCGGTACCTGAAGGATACTCCCGACCCGCCACGTTCTGACTCAATATTGATGCTGAGAAGCCGATCTGCTGTGCGACCTTTCGCATTGTAGTAATTGGGAAAGAAAGCGAATAAACCTAAATCAAGTGTGAGATTGACGCACAAGGGCAAGCGAAGGTCCTGAACCAGGCTACGGTGAGGGGTACCTGATTCTGTACATGACCGGCATTGCCCACTCTGGATATGATGCGCTAATATCTATGCGAGGTGTCAATATTTTATGGTTTCTTAGGTTGCCCAAGTTGTCACGTGTCCACCACTGCTCTACCTATGTATTAATTTTGAGTTAGTGAAAGAGCCCAAGAACCCGGATCTAGTCCGTAACGAGTCATCTGTTCTGGAGGAAACGCTTCTTTGTGGTGATGAGCCATGGTCCTGGACCTTGCTTTGGCGCTGGAGGCGTATGCGGGAGGGGTTCCCGCGTGCATTTTGTCAGCCTCTTGCATTCGGCAGTTCATGCTCCGCTTCAGATCACAAGGCTGGGATATGGTGGTATGTCCGAAGACATTCCTGAGGAGTCGTCTGAGGCACGCACGAGGACATGGTGCAGCGGCGAATCGTAAGTGGACTCAAAAGGGAAGAACAAATACTAAGAAAGTGGAAGGAACTTTGGTTGAAAAGCTAGAACAATTATACCTACATAGGTTCGCAAGCTACAACTTAGCAACCACACTAGTGGATTCTCCCTTCACGGGCTCTGCGATGAGCCCATGATGTTCATCATCCCATCCTGCAATTAAATCTTCAACAACGTTGGTCTCATCCTGACCCCAAACAATACCACCAACACTCTCCCAGCCTCTATTGGACGAAGACTGTTTGAAAACTCGATAGCTAGGAACACCACAGATGCCAGCGTCTTTCGCTTCAGCTGTGAGCTCACGGAGCCTAGCTTTGATATCCGGTGCCGATGCCTTCTTCACGAGGTCTTGTCCGTTATAGCCTGCCTTGTCCAATACTTCGGCTAGAGTGGCATCATCTGCCATATTTTTGTTTTGTTCCCAACATGATCGATCTATTTATTGTCAATATGACGAAATGGATTTCAGTATAGACACAGACTCACAAAGAGCAGGCACGGTGGTATGATCCACAATAGCAACACGAAGAACCGCCGGCGTACGAATTGGAAATATGTCAGCCCAGTGGAAGGCAATATTCTCATCTTGAGACCCTTCCTGAACGTTGATAGCATTCCAGAATCGGACCCAGTCGTTATGATCTTGTCGTGACCACAGAGCTTTGGTCGGCGACACTGCCAACATGGGCATCATTGGCGCACCAATCCTAACAGCAGCAGTTAGAGAGATGACCTGAACAGTAATTGATTAGAAAGAAAACATACTCTCGGAACAAGGCACCCAGCAGGAACGGCTTCATGACAACCTCCAGGTTATTCCCAAAAGTTCTCTTAAGACGATCCAGTTGCGTCCAGCCCAGAAAGGCCCAAGGGCTGCTGAAATCATACCAAAACTCCATTCTTACTTTTCCCGATAATGTGTTCTGGCGAGTGAATCGTGGAAGCAGAGCCTTCAGTCCCAAAACTTTACTCCAATCACCTTGCTTCTTTAACGCTAGCAAAGATGCTTCAACGAAGTGCATGTGATCCTGGCCCCAGTAGAACCTCCCAGTCTTCTTTTCTCCTGAGAAATCGGTCCATTGTTCTTCAGGAATCCAAAAACCAGGAACCCCGAATGCACCCCTGCCAATGGCCTCCTCGGTCGCATCCTGCAACTTCTTCCTCGCCTCCGCATCACTAAAAACAGCTGCACTCAACCCTTCCGCCCCCCTAACGCCGTATTCCCTCGCAATCTTGAACAGCTCCTCATCATCATTGACATCCCTCCCCTCCACCCAATAGGCACTAAACAAACCCCTCGTCAACTTCGCCCTGTCCGCCTCGTCTACAAAATACAACAGCCGTAACGCATTAACCGTCTTCCTTGGATGCTGTGGAGGCGGATTATATGCTATCTGATATTTTTTCAATGTTCTTTGCATAGAGCGTGTTGTTACTGCTTTCTTGGTTGGATTGAACACATCCGAGGCTGATCCTGCGGCGCCCTGAGGTGCGGAGGTGGCCCGGTATATGGCGCCTAATAGGACGGGTCGCCATTTCAATGTTGCGCGTGTACGCTGAGCGAGGGCTTCTACGCGTGTTGAGGCTATATATGCGAATGGGCAGGATATCTGTGGCGCGTTAATAGGTGACGTGGGTAGACGATGGGGGCACAGACGTCATAGTTGAATTCGAGTACTGGGTTCGCCATTCTGAATGAACTGGTAACTGTGTGTTTACGTAGAGCTGAAGACGATCGTTGGGCTCTCTCAAACTTTTTGTTCATTCAACGTTGCTAACATGAGGTACGGACTTTGAGGTATGGTCAATTGTGGGGTAGCCGAGGTTCGTTTGGAGACATGAATCGAGACTGCGTGGCGAGATGCTTCTGAGGTTTTTTTTTCATACATCACAAGAGTTACCATACATTGGATATATGTCAACTAACTAGCCATGAGAAGGCATCATCTAAGATAGTGATGAACCAGGTGTGGTGTTGATGCACACCTAGGTATGGTGAAGAAAGCTTGCATGTCACCAACATGGTCATGCCAAGATACTTACCGTGTCCGTGCGCGTGATGCGCGGATTCGCGTGATGCGCGGGCAACACCATTAACGCTCTATTGTAATTATAGCTATTGAACCACCCACAATTGGTATTATTACAAGATATTCTAGCGGAGTAGTAAGTTGATAGCTGCGATCAATTTGCACTATCTATATCTATTTGGATGATTGACGTTGCGGCCGTGGCGTGTAGAGATAGTTGGGGCAGCAGATGCGCCTTCTAAGACCTCTGTAGCATCTGCAGCATCAACAACACGTTTCTGACGCTTTCTGCTCTGTAGAGATGGCTGAGAGGCTTTCCTCTTACCCTTTTGGGATAATTGTAGAGCCTTTTCAGCGTTGCGAGCAGACTTCTGGGCAGCGCGCTGAGCTGCCTTCTTAGCTCTCTCCTTCTCTCTTGCCTCCTTAGCTGCCTCTCGCGCAGTATGCTTTTCCTGCTGGATCTTCTCCTTGTAAAGCTTAGCTGCCTTCCTCAGCTCTGCTGTCTCTGCTTTTTGAAGCTGCTGCTCCTTTTCTTCCTGCTCTCTGATAGATTGACGTACATGCGCTTCTCTTATCTTCCTTAGCAACTAGAAGACTGCCCTACTATAATACTCCTCACGCTGTTGTAGATTAAGAGCTTTACCCTTCTTCTTACGCTTCTGTTTAGTTGCTAGCACCTGCTTAATCCTATCTATCTCATGCCTAAGCAGCTCATTTTGGACAGATAGATAGTAAACTGAGTGAGAAAGCTTCTTTGCCTCTTGACTACTCTAATCCTTGACAGCTGATTATACTAGCCTATCCATCTTTCTCCAGTCATAATCACTAAGTCCTGATAAGGAGCTATTGCCTGATTCCTGATTATAGGTGAACCTATTAAGGATAGGATCTGGATTAGGTAGTGATATACCTGTCGATTTAAAAGAGTTGAGGATTGTTGATTCCTTGAACAAGGCCTTCTATGCCTTCTAGAATAGGGAGAAGAAGTCGTCCTTAGTAATAGAAACTAGCCCCTGGCCTATTTGAAGATATCTTAATAGCTCTGCTAAGTAGGCTGTTGATAGAGGCTTAAACATTATAACGTCAAGTGGCTGCAGCGTATAAGTTGAATAAGGAGGTAGGATAGTAAGCAGAATCCTATTCTAATCACAGTAGTTAATAAAGTCCATAGTGATATGGGATCCGTGGCCGTCTAGGACTAGGAGTTGATATGATTATTGAGTCTTCTCCTTAGTGCAGCGGTTGAACACCTGTTCAAGCTAGGCTAGTCTGATATCATTGTTCGTCTAGCCAGAAGGGGATGAGGTGATAAAGACCTTATGTTCTCCTGCCTTGATTGCGTCCACCTAGGCTGATTGAATGCCCTTGTTGGCAGCCTTATAGATCAGGCTTAGTGGCAGAGCTGATCCGTCCGCGCAGATACACGCTAGGACTGTAATCTACGCTCAATTGCCATCCTGGAGTAATGCTTGAACCTCCTTCTTCTCCCACATTCATCTGCTGAATATTCTCTTTGATCTACTAATGACACCAATAAGGAAGCCTTTCTCATCCATATTGTAGGTATGACGAGGATCTATCTAATATTGATTGATCTTGCTGTGCAGCAGGTCGAAGTAGAGGCGATATTTATCCCCTGAATCAGCTCTGTGGCGATTACTGTCCATGCCGACTGTCCATTGCGAGATGAGATGAATGCTATGTCAGTTGATAAAGCGCGTAACCCAGCTCTCGCTGACTGGCTCTTTAGCTATTGCAGAGGCGAAGTTCTGTACTATCTCTCTAGTAGGAGGTATATGTCTCTCTGTAAGGCTTTTGATATATTGTACAAGCTCCTGCTCTTGCTGTAGGGTGAGCTTTTGCTGGTTAGAGTTCTTGACCTCTGGAGGTTGCGTTATCCCTTTATGCCTTTGGATCAATGTAGACTGTACAACACTATATTTAGCAGCAGTTTTTGTGTACGATAAAGTTTCGCCAGGCGGTAGGGATTCAATATCATCAATCGCAGCTTGAATTGGATCCATATTGGTGGAGTTGTCGCGTATTGAAAATGGGGTGTTTTGGTGTTGCCCGCGCATCACGCGAATCCGCGCATCACGCGCACGGACACGGTATCGATAACGCTTCTCTTCACAAAGCCCTCCCATTCTTCAACCATCACCATCATCAATACTGTTTCAGTGTCGCGGTGCCATCAAGGCAACCATGCTTAACATTAACTGTGGAGACAAGAACCGAAAAAATCAGAACACGCAAGATCCAAACGCCCGGATCAAACACGCAACAAGGTTCCTGAACCCTCACATCACACCTTCAAAATCCCCCAGACTCTGCGGCGCGGCTATCGCTCCACCCTGCTCTCCATTCACAGCTGGAGCGTTATGCGTGTCTCCGAATATCGTACCCTCCCCACCACCCATCAACTTTCCAAACACCTCTCCCAGCTCCCCCAACAACTCCTCTCCCACCTCAATCCACTCTTCAAACGTGACAATCTCAATTCTAATCTTGTCTTTCATGATAAAGGCCTGACACTTCCACTCCCTCAAAGATTCCGCGTGGGGATACAGCGTCTCAAACTTCGCCTCCAAGCCGCCAAAGTCCATACTCTCAACCCAAGCCGGAGCTTGATGGACAACAGTATCAAACCATGTGATCTCCTTCGGGTCCCAATCTGTGCAATTAGTCACAATCTCTGAGAGACCCATGGACTCAAACGCCGCGGACTCAATATGTTGGTTCTGGATGTGGTAGAGTAAATCTGAATATGTCCAACCGGCCTGGAACTTGATGCGCATGGGAATGTATTGCCACGTCGGACCTACGATGCGGTCGGCGGACGGACAGTCGATGTTACGTCCCGAGACGACTTCACCGAAGACTAAATCGCGCTTGGCGATGCGGTTGGCGAGGACCACGGCCCATGCAGCAGTGGGAAGAGTCGCGATCGTGATTTCGGCGGGGCGGTTAGAGATGTTGAAGTCGCGGTATCTAAAAGTCGCCTTCCGATTGGTGAGTGGGATAGCTGGTTTGAAGACACTCATTGAGGAGCCGGCAAGGAGGTTTTTCCAGTAGGGAATGCTGAGGGGAATGCTGTTGAGCACGGCGTGATTAACGTGTTTGGTGAAGGGCCGGGATTCGGGAACCTCCACGCCTTTGTAGAGAGCGGCGAGCTGAGCAAACAGCAGAGGAAGACACATCTCGTCGTACTGAGCGTGAGATATCCGGAATGCAAGGCAAGAGGACGAGGAGATGGACGACTTGAAGAGAGTGAATGCAACAAAGGATGTCCCGTATGGCTTGGGTTTGACGATGTCAGTGTTGGCGAACTCGATGGCGAAGGCCATGAGATCCTCTCCTTCAGGAACAAGACTGGTCTCCATTGGAACCTGAAGCGACTCGAGAGCAACACCAAGGCAGCGGTTATTGTGTTCAACAAAGACTGTTCGAAGGACTTCATTACGAACAACAAGATCCTGACAGGCCTGCAGAAGCTTCGAGTCCTCGATAGCCTCACTGAACTGGATCAACTCGTATCGCAACGAGTAACGCGGGAGTTCCACAGTACCATCAACGGCGAGATGCTGAAGCGGTCGGGCAGGGTAAATATCCGCGATCTTCCAATCCTGGTCGCCCAGGAGAGGATGAACGACATCCAGAGTGATTGTGTTCGCATCATCACCAAGAGCTGCAAAAGGCACATCGATAGCCTGGTTTGCAACGGCCTCTTCAGCCTTCGATGCGAGCTCGGACAGCGAACGACACTGAAAAATCATTGCAACTGAGAGCTTGAGGCCCTGTGTACGAGCCTCATATACCAACCGCATGGCACCGATAGAGTCACCACCCAACTCAAAGAAGCTATCGGTGGAACTGATTTCTTCCTTGGGGATACTGAGGATATTGCTCAGCAAGTCGCGGATCATTTTCTCCTTTTCGTTTCCAATCAAGGATGCCAGCGCGGATAATGATCGAGTCTGGAATATTTGAGCGACGGTGACCTTCAAGCCTTGAGTGCGTGCTTCAGATACAAGTCGCATTGCACCAATGGATTCTCCGCCAAGCTCAAAGAAGCTGTCACTCGGGCTTATTTCTTCGGTGGGGATGCTTAGAATGCGGCTGAGAAGGTCTTTCAACTTGATCACGGTCTGGGAGTTTGCTGAATCGTCGATCTCAGAGTTGCCATTTGTGAGACCCTTAATCTTTTCAACAGCTTCCTGCATCGGACTATCAACTGGTGTGATATTAACACGAAGCGTTTCAGCGTCTGCTTTCTCTTCGTCACCCAACGCGAGAACCTCTCCAATCTTCTTATCTGGGGCTGCGTAGAACGCCTTCACGACTTTGGCAAATACGGATAATACTCTTCCCATGGGAGATACAGCAACGCAATTCTTGTCGAAGCTCGCCATAACTAGGAAGCCACTGGCATCTAGAGTGCAAACCAGCATCAATGCATACGTGTTAAACTTCAACGCCTCGCGAGCAGCCTCTTCATTATCAGTGGGAACAAAACCTGTAGCAGGTTCTTTCAGAAGGTCAATATATTTGCCATCAACGGGGTCTTCCTTAGGATGGAGGACCAAGCCAGTCCGGAGGTCGCAAGCTTGACGAGCATCTGGACCAAGGCGGCGGATGTGCTGCAGTCCAAGATGCTCATGGGGCATTTGATGCACAGACTGCTCGTGGAGATGATCGAGATACGTCGAGACGGACTGGTTGTGGTTCGCGTTCACCCGGAATGGGATGGTTGTGATCATAGGCCCCTCGATCTGTTCAATCCCCGGGACAGGAGCGGACCGACCCGTCAATGTCTCCCCGAAGACTGTGTCTTGGGTATTGAGATACAGCGACGCAACAAGTGCCCAAGAACCGCGAATGATGGTTGCAAGTGTGTGTTTAGACTGGCTCGACGGCGGAACAGCTACATAGTGTTCGAGCAGCGAGTCCGCCTTGGTGATGTAGCCTTTCTGTGGAAGCGGCGGGAACTGGTATGGGCTCGCCCCATGGAGTTGCTGTCGCCAAAAATGCTCCGATTCGGAGCGTTCAGAGCTTGCGACAAACTTGATGAAGTTTTTGAAGGGAGTCCGAGGCGAAAGAGCAGCACCTTGGAACGCTTGGTTCAGCCTGTCAACCATCAGTGGGAAAGACCATCCATCATACACAGCATGGTGCTGAGAAATGATAAAATGAGCCTTTTGTGAATCTAAAGTGGTTATGATGGCGTATCGGAAGAGTGGTGTTCCAAGGTCCATGGTATCTTCGCGATCTGCTTTGAGGTAGGCTTGCAAGTCTGATGCAGATCGCGCAGTAATGCCCTGCTTGACCACGGCTTGTAAAAGGCCACGTCCAGAGACGTTGACAATCCTGGTCCGTAGAACAGCGCAGTCGGCAATCACCCTCTCAAAGGCAGCTTGAAGTCGTTGGGCAACTTCGATTGGAAGCTCCACGACTCTCTGAGCTACGTAGGCATCAGCAAACTTTGCAGACAGCGCCATCAGCCCTTCTTGTAAAGGTGTACAAGGATACGCATCTTCGACAAAGAATGCATCAACACCGCAAAGCTTAGCAATTTCAGCTTGGGCTTCTGTCGCTTTCCAGTCCTGAGGAATAAGAGAGAAGGGAGCAACTTCAGCCTGAACGTCTGCTGAGAGAGGTATGGCGTGCTTGGCCATCGCTGAAAGCATAGGATGGAGCATGGCATGTCCGACCGTCAACGAAATTCCCTCCTCTCTTGCAGCCGCTACAAGTCTCATTGCTCGCAAAGAGTCTCCACCAACCCGGAAGAAGTTCTCCCCGGAGCCAAAGTCAGCCTCAAGACCGAGAACCTTGCCCCAAAGGGACTGCAGGCGACGCTCCATTTCGGTCTTTGGCTCCTGCTTCTCCGCAATCATCGCGGCGAAACGTCGAAGTTCTTGTCGTGATATTGAGGTACCAATTTCTCTGAGGCGTTTGCGATCCGTTTTGCAAGATACGAGGAGGGGCATCTTCCAAAGAGGAATATATGCAGAAGGCGCCATGTACACTGGAAGGTCGATTGATAGGTGCCTCGCCATTCCAACAAGCGACTTCTGGAACGGTTTCGAGAACGCGGAGAAAGCATCACCATCCAAGTTGCGTGTGCTATTGTCCTTGGCTTCCGCAATGAATGCGACCAGAGTAGGCTCACCTTTTCCACTGGGCTTGATGGCCTCAGCTGCTACCTCTGTACCTGGAGGAAGATGTTTTGCCATGTTGAACTCGATCTCGGCGAGCTCAACACGCTGTCCGCGCAACTTCACTTGCTGATCTCCACGGCCAACAAAGACGAGTTCACCCCTTCCATCCGGATCGTAGCGAACATGATCGCCCGTCTTATAGAGCCGCCCACGGCGCCCTGGGGTGTTTTTACTTCCCGCAAGGAGGAATGCTGGGTCTTCGATGTATACCTCTGCAGTTTTTGCTAGGTTGTTGAGATATCCGATGCCGACAATTGGTCCCTCGATTAAAAGTTCACCAACAGCGCCGGGTGGGACGAGTTTGTTGTGGTCTGCGGGATCAACAGCCCAAGTTACACAGCCAGTACCCTGGCCCAGCGTTGCGTACAGCTTCCCGTTCAGGTCGTTGTTGATAGTAGCTCCCACAGTACATTCTGAAGGGCCATAGGCGTTGGCCACTCTCGTCTTCTTGCTCCACGCTGCGATATCGCTGGATGACGGGCTCTCTCCTCCACATGCAAGAGTCTCCAAACCAGAAAGAACGTCGCTGTCAAGAACACGAACGACAGACGGAGTCAGCCCGGCGAAAGTGACTTTCATTTCTCTCATGACACCGCATAGATCATTTATCCGCCTCTCTTCTGATGGTGTACAAAGGGTGCCGCCATGCGCAAGTGTGCAAAGCATGCTGTCAATACTGACATCGAAAGCGTAACTAGCAAAGTCCAGCACCCGAGAATGCGATCGATAGCCAATAGCATGTGCACGCGGAATTGCACCAGAGGTGTACTGAGAATGGGATATCAGCACACCCTTTGGCAAACCAGTGCTTCCAGATGTGAATTGAATGTACAGTGGCGAAGAAGGATCCACAAGCGGCAGCGTGTGGTTTGGTTGGCGAAGGGCAAATGGACGGTAGACATTGAAAAACTTGGACTCGGAAATGGGTATAATGGTCGCTGAAGGGAAAATATGTGAACCAATCACTGCTTGGGTTTTTGAAGCAAGAATGAGCTTCGCATCGGTCTGCTCGACGATAGTGTGGAGGCGGCCCTCTGGTTGGGCTGGGTCTAGGAGGGCGAAAGATGCGCCGGTTTTCATGGCGGCGAGAACGGCGACGATTGTCCATCGACACTTTTCGAAGAGAAGGGGGACGATGGGCTTTGGAGAATCAAAGAGGAACAGAAGAATCTGTGCGAGCTCCGTGGAGAACTGGTCGACTTCAGCATATGTCAGATTCCCGTCCCAGGATTCTATGGCAATTTTGTCGGGGTTGAGCTGGGCTTGCTCCCAGATGATGTCGTGCATGCACGTGTCTAAACTGGGCGGTACTGGGGTGTTCCAGCTCCATAGCTGATCGAGCTCTGAACTTGTTGTCTCGAGAATCTCAGATATTGGTTCGTTGGGAGGAAAGAATCTTTCGATTAGAATGGAAGACAGAGTGCGCAGTTGAACGATGGACTGGTGTTCTGACATTGCTGGGAGTTTCCATTCTGGGGTTGCGCAGATGTAATCGGAGTGCAGTTCAAGAGTGGCTTGAAATGTCCACTATTAGAGGTCAGGGAAGATGTTTTCCGATTCAAAGGGTACTTACATCATCTTCAGTCCCATCATTAAAGACCAGCTTTGGATTTGGCACCGAGTCGACTGCCATTTTTCTTGATCGCATGTTACGAACCACTTTCAAAAGATCATTCGAATTTGAGACACCTCCCAGGTTCAGCTGCGCGGCTGTGATGGTTTGAACAGTGCTCCGATCGACCTCCTTGTAACCCCATGTGAACTGGAGAAAAGCGTCGCGCTGGTACCGCTGCAAGAGCAGTGTCCAGCCTGCGATGATATTGTCCACAACACTCTCAACATCAAATCCATCAGGGAAAGGTATTGTTACTTCTTTCTTGTGAACTCCATTTCCATTCGTGGCCCAATGGCTCTCCTCCTGGTGAATCTTTCCTCCATCCATCCCCACTTCGCCCTGGAAGTGCTCGAAACTTCCTTCCCCAAGATGCAAGATGTTGTTTCTTGGGAAATGCATATTGTCGAGTATAGATTGGTGCTTCTTCTGTCTTTTCTTCCGGACCAAACGGCGGTTATGCGGATGGGGTTGAGTACAGACGTCACTTCCCAGGCCTTTTTCATAGAAGGGGCCAAGCATCACGACGGCACGCCCCAAGTCACAGCAACAACCAGCTTCTCACAACCAGTCCCATACTACCATCTAAACCAACCAAGATACATGGGCCCCATGAAATCATCAAACCGACGCTCTTCTTCAGATGCTGCCGCGCCGGCGCTTTCTCCACTCGCGTCATCACCTGGTCGATACAGTGCTTGAACGACACCTTGACATGCCTCGTCAGCCACCCACATCACTGCGATTCTATCCATCCACATCAAACCTCCCAGGGGATTGCCGTTGCTGGTGCCGCAATATAAAGTTTTGGCGCCGGTATTGGAGGTTGAAAGCCGAGCCCTGCCGCTAGTGGATCAACGAAAAACGGAGTGAACGCTGCTTACAGGGCTAAAACCATCCGATAACTCTAATTGAACAGCGAAAAATTGCGGGGCTTACAGACCTGCCTAATTAAGACTAGCCGGTCGAAGGGACCATTGAGACATGCAAGGTGATGGCAAGGCTTGAAGATCTGCTCGAATCTGATAACGGCCGATACTCGGAGATGGGATATATGCCATTTCTGGACATGGGATCGCATAATGCAGATTGATCGACGAGGATTTTTGATGAACTCATCCTTGCGATGTGCTCCATTCTCTTGCAGAAAGCATCGGCAAAGCGTCGCAAAGTAGAAGCTGGATGTAACACAAGGTCTGCGCCGACTATGGTGCAAAGTTGGAGTTGAGTAATGAGAGCATAGCAAAGGAAAGCACAACTGGGGTGTCCGATGCCGTGCTTGTACCACGTTTGTAGACTCGATGCCGAGAACCCGTAGCGCGAAATTCGATCTTCATCGGGCTACTATTCCGTGGCAACGGCGTTGAGGAGAAGAGCACTTGTGAAGAAGTCTCAAGACCACTTCATAAGTGGGCTATGGCAGGTGACTAAACGAACACTCCAGGACCGCGTAAGTGTCCCACGAGTACTCGCAATTGTCATTCTCTAAACGGTAAAGAGAATGCTGATCAGTTATGAGACGTGGGCGTTAGATCAATGCGATTATCGCTTTTTATCAAGTCAATTTCGTACAAAAATGTGTCAAGTGCTCTTTTCCACAAGACTACTCCTTCTTTTCGCCTCACCTCTTGTGGTACACCGGTCCAAGCCTCTAATCACAAGGAAGGTGCCGTTAACCTCATCTTGATCAAAATAAGGTAGACGTCGGCATCTCAACCCCAACCGCCTCATTCTTCGCAGTGACGCCTCTGATGATTCCTCGCCGATACCATTCCCCGTCTCAATCAAAAGCATGAAAGAGACTTTTTAAAATCCTCCGTACTCGCTTACGGTGGACCTGGATTCAACGGTTCGATTTGAGACTTGACCGTTTTGCGATATCTGCATCTGTAACATACTTTCAAGTCTCACATCGTGTTCGCATCACTACCACCCAGGCTCCGGGAAAGAACACGCCCGACAGCCGGTCACAATACCTTCCCCCACGTCAAAACTTCCTCAAAAGTAAATTGTACAGCTTCAACAGCATACGGAGTATACCACATCTTGAGTCTTCTGCACCCACAGCCACAAGAAGACATTCCGTTCAACAGACTCCTCTGTCACTCCCCCTGCCCACATCACAACAACCCAGTATCCATGCCCACTACGACACACACGTGACCGCCAAGAACGCCTCACAATGCCCTACACCATTCTCCCCGCCCTGATTCCCGACATCCCAGCCGTTTACACCTGCTATTTCTCCGCCTTCGCCTCCACGCCCCTAGTTTCCGCGCTCTTCCCCTCCGCCACCACCTCCGATCTCCTCGACGCCACCTCTTCCTTCCGCCAAGCCCACACCGCGTCCGTAATATCCTACTGGAACACATCCTCAACTCAATACACGCTAAAATGCATCGACACGACCACGGGCGACATCATCGGCATGGCTTTGTGGGATGTGTATGTCACGCCGTCGGACTGGAAGCGGGGAGAGCTTAATTGGCTGACGGGGAAGGAGAGAGAGAGGGCGGAAGCACTCGTCATGCCGTTGTGGGAGAAACGCGAGAAGTTTTGGGATGGGAGACGGTATTTGTATTGCCATGTGACGGCTGTGCATCCTGTGCATCAGAAGCGCGGAGTTGGGGCGTTGTTGACGGAGGCGGGATTGAGGGTAAGTAGGGAGACGGGATTACCTGTTTATCTTGAGAGTTCGAGGGAAGGGGTGGGGTTGTATGAGAAGTTAGGGTTTAGGACTATGAGGGAGAGTGTGGTGCATCGAAGTGAAGATTTGGGGGGAGATGGGGAGGAGGATGTTGAAGTGCCGCTGATGGTTTGGGTGCCTGATGGCGGCAAACTTCCCGAGAATATGAGACTGAAGGCTTAGGAGAATGTTTAAGAAATCAATCAACTTTATTCAGTACCAGTAGCAATGGATACATGTGTTGATGGATGTGTGAGTTAGACTGAAGACATAGCAATAAAACCGAGAACCTACTATACAAGCACGACAGACTTCTACCCCAACATCTGGTGTAGGGCATTCACTCTGTAACTCTCACTCCTCTGCACCAGCTCTTCATGTCGTCCCTTGTCGACAACCATTCCCGCCTCAACTAGGAAAATGATATCTGCCCGAGCAATTGTTCTGAGACGATGTGCAATGGCAATAACTGTTACTCCATGTCCCTTCACCGCACGTTCTAGACCCAACTCTAGCGCCCTCTCGGATTCTGCGTCTAGTGCACTCGTACTCTCGTCCAGAAGCAACAGCTTAGGCTTTCGTACCAGTGCCCTGGCAATGGATAAGCGCTGGCGCTGACCTCCTGACAGTTGTGAGCCGTTGGCGCCACATTCCGTGTTGTATCCCCGAGGAAGTGATATGATAGTGTCGTGGATATTCGCGATCTTGCAAGCCTCTTCTATCTCATCGTCGGTTGGATTGTACCCTGGTCGCGCGCCAAGAGTAAGATTGAACCTGATGCTTCCATGGAACAGCACGTTCTCCTGAGGAACATAGGCTATGTCGTCGCGAAAAGAAGTACTGTGGTGGGCGATATTAAATCCGTTGATTGAAATGCTGCCCGAGATAGGCGTGTAGAAGCGCTCCAGTAGTGTCAGGACTGTACTCTTTCCAGCTCCAGATGGGCCTACGAGAGCGCAGAACTGACCGGGTTGGATGGAGAGGGAAAGCGACGAGAGGACTGGGATGTTGGGCCTTGCAGGATATGAGAAAGAAACTTTGTAACGGTTAACAAGCCAATCCGATTGTAGGATAGGGCCTTGGCAGAGGGATCAGTATATATTCGTCTCAATAGCCTAGCTCTGACAATCAACCCAGCTTCACTCCCCAATTTCTGCCTCCTCGTTCCAACCGTAACAGTTATGAGCCCAGGAGCCTTTAAATAGGCTGCAAGTTCAACCAAGCGATATCCAATTGCTAGTTATCTCTTTAATTAACCAATCAACTATGGACGATTTAGACTACATGATCACTAAGTCGTCAGTGATCCTCAACAAGCCAGAAGACTGGCAGACGTGGCTGCAGCTCAGAAGGAGCTCAGCTGATCGCCATGGACTATAGGAATACGTGGATCTATCGAAGCAAGAGGATAAGCTCAAGAATCTAGCTGATGAAGCTGTAAGCCTTCAGCTGAGCGAGCCCAAGATTGCAGATGTCTACAAGGGAGAAGTTAGAGCAGAGACAAAAGACATAGCAGACCTAGCTAAGGACATTGCACGATTCCAGGTCTATTAGTTCATAATGGCCCAATTTGATAAGAAGCAGGC
This sequence comes from Amniculicola lignicola CBS 123094, assembly GCA_010015725.1. NCBI lineage: Eukaryota > Fungi > Ascomycota > Dothideomycetes > Pleosporales > Amniculicolaceae > Amniculicola > Amniculicola lignicola. Next base: position 45,623 of record ML977648.1, on the reverse strand, counting down.
AGCCAGCCTAGTAAAGGAAAAGAAGATGAAGGACCTGGCCGATGAGATCCAGCGGACAATTGCGAAGCGATACCTCTACCTAATTAATAAGTGCAGGACTGCGCAGGAGATGCTGAAGACCCTAAAAAGCCACCTTAGCCAGTTGAACGTAGATCGAGAGTACTCCCTGCTCACCAAATATGAGAAGCTCAAGGTTATTCCCAAGAGAGTAAACCTAGAGGATTGGCTAGCACAGTGGATCCGTCTTATGCCACTGCTCAAGAGCGCCGACCTTCCTAAGGCGTCAGGATACCAACGGCAGAAGGCCTTCCTACTGGCTGTGAAGCCTTACAATGACTTATAGTCAACTGCTCAGCAGATGGAACTCCTCAGCGCTGAGCGCAAGGGGCAAGCCTGGACAGAGATAGTAGACCTTATCTCTAAGTACACTGCTTTCTATAGGATGAACTATCCTATAGCAGCATCAATCAGAGGCACCTCTTACGTAGCTGCGACACTTGGCGCAGCTACAGGGGGTGGAAACCAGGGCAGTAACTAGGGTGGAAACAAGCGAACCCCTAACTGCTTCTGTGAGAAGACTCACTGGTGGAAGGACTGTCCGTATGTCAACCCAGCCATGAGGAATCAGGGATGGAAGCCAAAGCCGGCGATCGAGCTCGCATATAAGGCCCTGCTTAAATCAGACTCATACCAGGGTAAGGCGCTAGCCCGAGCTGCCAAGGAGCATGCTGAGGCAGCATCAACAGCCAAGAACAAGAAGAATCAAGGCCTGAGAGACCTTGATGACGACTCTCAGCCATCAGCAACACCTTCTAGATACGCTCTGAAGGTCTTCAACGCGACTGCACTCAACGTCCTGCTGACGCTAAGCAACTAATGGGTAATGGATCCTGGATCAGATACCTACGTAGCCAACAGCAAGGCCTTCAGATGGGAGACTACCTTAGCAGGTGGCCCTAACGACAAGATCATCACTGGTGGAGAGATTAGATTGATTGAGGAGTAGGGATCAGTGATCCTCACTATCAATACGCCCCATAGTTAGGAGTTGATCCAACTCCGTCAGGTCGCATACGTCCCTGGATTCCATGCGAATATAATGGGCCTATCCAGATACAGGAAGCAAGGTATACACTTCAACTCAGGTAGAAACCTGCTATACGAAAAGACATCAGATCAGAAATCAGATTAGATCAGAACGGTAGCGAGCCTCGAGTTCACAGGCGGGCACTGGCTGATCGACGCTGATCCAGCTGCTAGGCCTGAGCCACAGCCAGCACATGTGTTCACAGCAGCTGTAAAGAAGACTTCAAAGGAGGATAGAGCTCCACTTCAGGTTACACGTAAGGAAGCTCATTAACTGTATAGGTACCCCAGCAAGAAAGCCATCAAGAAGCTCCCTAAGAGCGTCGACGGTATTAAGCTCGTTGGACATAGAGAAGCACCTATGATAATAGAGTGCGAGACGTATATCTAAGCAAAGTTACACTAGATTATCAGCAGGAGATTAGCTAGAGAGCCCATAGGCGCGCCATTCAAGCGGCTAGGCATAGACCTGATCCAGCTTACAGAGACCAAGGAGCAAGGATATAGAGGAGATAGATACCTCTTCCATACTATCTGTGAGAACTCCAAGTACCATAAAGGAGAGGGTATTCCAGATAAGACAAAGAATACTCTTACTTGTGTGGTTAAGAGGCTTCTAGCTAAGATCCTTATACAGTATAGTGTAAAGGTAAAGTACGTTCACGTGGACTCAGAGAGAGGATACGCTAAGCTCTGGGGGATCCTCAGAGACCTAGGTATCATTATTAAGCGCAGAGCTACTAAGGCTTAATCAGGGCTGCCTAAGCGAGCAGGTCGGACGATTATCACTCTATCAAGAGCTGTCCGCATAGAGGCAAATCTGCCTAAATCACTTACTATAGAGATTAGCAGAGCAGTAATCTATATGATTAACCAATTGCCTACAGAGGCACTAGGGTAGAAGACCCCCTACGAGGTTGTACAAGGCGTAAGGCCTACAGTAGCTCACCTTAACGTAATCAGCGCTCAAGCATACGTTCTTAACACTAAGGTCCCTAGCAGAGACAAGCTCAAATCACAAGCGCTGGTTGGCTACCTTGTAGGATACGACTTAACCAATATCTTCAGGATCTGGATACCCTCACTCCACAGAGTGATCTGTACGCGGGATGTCGTCTTTATAAAGGGTAATGCACGGTACGATAAGGATGCTTAGTATAGGATTAGAGGGAGGATAGAGGAGCTGGTGGAGGTGATTGAGCTTGATGAGCTGAGCGACTACACGCAGGAGGTGATTAATTAGATGCTTGATTGGTCTACCTGGCAGGCGCTAGCCCCAGGAGGAAACGCGCTAGCCAGAGCTGGCAAGGTGTCTAAACGTAGACAGCCCTCCAACAGCAGCTCGGATAATATCGGCCGACATGCTTTTCCAACCCCGGGCCGCACCCCATCACCAGAGAACAACGATTACGACGATCCTGATCAACCTGATCAACCTGATCGATTTGATCGATCTGAGCAATCTGATGATTCGGATCAGCTCGATCAACCTGGATCAGAGCCGGAGCTCGAGGCAGAGCCTGAGCCAGAGCCTCAGCTAACTAAGCGCGTTGGCAGAAAGCGTGTAGCTCCAAGAGATCAGCTAAAAGGATGGGAGACGTTGCTACCAGACGCAGTAGCCCCAGATCGAAGCCAGAACAACGCCTCAAGAGCTGATGAGATTGGAGGCAGCGTCACTGTGGCAGGGAAGCAATCACGGAAGCCCCCAAGCCGCCTAGGCTTCGTAGTACCTGATGAGAACCTTGGATTCTACGTACAATTATTCCTTACGCAGCTGTATCCAACAGCCCTCTCCTTAGCCCTAATGGCAGAAGCTCCACGATACAAGAGGCATTGAAATAAGCTGCCAGCTGCACCAAATCACTTCAAGAACCTTAAGAATTATCCATATGGGAAAGAGTTCTTAGCAGCCTGTTGAGAAGAGGTGGACGCAATTAAGATGAAGGGCATCTTTAGTAGATTAGTAAATAACCCAGTAGCTGGCGCTGAGATACTACCACTTTGATGGGTGTTCGCATACAAATTTGATGAGGATGGGTATCTGTACAAGTTCAAGGCTCGCCTGGTTGTGCGTGGTGATCTCCAGCAGAATTGGGAGGACACGTACGCGGCCACGTTGGCTGCTCAGATATTCAGATTCCTGATAGCAATCACTGCTGCCTTTAGTCTTAGAGCGTTCCAGTACGATGTTCGAAACGCGTTCCTAAACGTACCTCTTAATCGACTGCTCTACGCGAGAGCTCCTGAGGGATTTAAGGCCAAGCTTAGTCAAATTCTAGAACTGCTGTACGCCCTCTATAGCCTCCAAGACGCACCAGCGCTGTGGTATAAGCACCTTACAGCAGTGCTCGAACGCGTAGGGCTAAGCAAGATTACCAGCATCCCCTGCCTCTACACAAGCAGATATCTGATCATCTTCTTCTTTATAGATAATATTGTGATACTAGTATATCCTGACAACCTTGTGCATCAGCAGAGGCTAGAGAAGGAGCTCTTAGCCACCTACGATATGAGATGCCTTGGAGACCTAAGGTGGTTCCTAGGGATACGAGTTGTCCGAGACCTGGCTGCAAAGAAGATCTGGCTGCTGCAGGATTCCTTTATTGATAAGGTTGCGAGCAAGTTCAGTATCACTGTATCTAAGAAGGCTGCTCGACTAGCGCCGATGTACGAGACCTACCTAGCCCTGAGCTCAGAGCCACCAGATCAGGATCGGACGAGAGAGTATAATCAGCTTGTTGGATCCCTAGCCTTCCTAGTATCAATAACGAGAGCCGACGTCGCACGAACTTACTCAGTCTATACTCGCCACCTGCAGAACCCTAGCTAACAGCACCTCCGATCTGTTCGCAAGGCGTGGGAATACATAGTAGCCACGAAGCACCTAGCACTCTGTGCAACAGGAGATTAGGACGTACGTGAGATGTACGTAAGCAGAGATATTGATCAAGATCAGGGAGATCCATATCTAGGAGAACCTGTCTTCTTCGGAGCATCAGACGCGGCCTTCAGCGACGACGTTGAGAGCCGGCGGAGCTCCCAGGGATATCTGTTCAAGCTCTTTGGGATAACAATTGACTGGAAGGCAACACTGCAGCGTTGCGTCACAAAATTAACCACTGAAGCTGAGCTGATTGCCTTGTCCTCAGCCTCAACTGAGATGGAATGGTGGGGGAAGGTCCTCAGACTGATCGACCTCAGAATTGATCAGAGACCTACGCTGTACTGTGATAACCAGTAGACAGTAGGAGCCATCATCAAAAGTGATGAGAAGCTTTACACGAAGCTAAAACACGTGGATATCTACAGCATGTGGCTGCGCCAAGAGTACGCAGAAGGACAGATCTACGTTGAGTGGAAGCCTACAGCAGAGATGCCTGCTGATGGGCTCACTAAGGCGCTACTACGTCTAAAACACCAAGAGTTCATCAGGCAGCTTGGTATGGAGGATCTATCCACCAGGTTCGCCACTAGTGATCATCCTGATCAGCCTTCTGAGAGGACCCCTGATCCATCAGACCTCGGCCACTGGTACTAGAACCTGGGGGGTGTTACCACACGGAGTATCACGGATTTCCTAATTGGGTATAGTTTAGAGTCTCACGGAGTTGTGTTTTACTCAGAAAACTACACTAACAGGGCTTGTGAGGGCCAGCTTTGGTTCCACTTGCAGCTGGGGGGGTGTGTAATGGTTAATAAGCCAATCTGATTGTAGGATAGGGCCTTGGCAGAGGGATCAGTATATATTCGTCTCAATAGCCTAGCTCTGACAATCAACCCAGCTTCACTCCCCAATTTCTGCCTCCTCGTTCCAACCGTAACAAACTTCCTTGAACTCTACGCTTGCACCGCCGTGTGGTGATGTTAGTTTTTCAGACTCTGCAAACGCTTCCAAATCCTTTTTCTCGTCGTAATCCTCTGAATCTAAGTCAGTTGACGGCTTTCCAGATGGAGACCTTTTGGGGCCTTGGTTGAGATCGAGAAGGCCGACAATTCGAGAAATTGCGGTCTTTGCCCGTGTGATTTCGGGCGCCAGCGTGAAAAGCTGACCCCAAAGCTGCGCCGATACCAACATTGCCAACAGAATAACAAAGAACTGGGTCTGCGAATATCTTCCCGCTAGAATTTGCTTAGAGCCCCACCAATAAGCAAATGCGTAGATGAAATTGCCAATCGAATTAGCAACAGCCAGCCAGACGTTTGACTTAAAGCTTTGCAACACCATTTCCTTCCGCGGGCCGCTGAGAGCGCGCTTGTAGGTCTGAAGGACTTCATCTTCGATTGAGAGCGCGGCAACAATGCGAATGTTCGAAACTGCTTCGACAGTTACTCCGATAGAGGAGGAGAAGGCGCCTGCATGACGTTCCGCAAATCGCACAATAGCGCGTAGTTGCATGAAACCAGCTCCAAGGAGTATCGGAACGACGACTAAGCATACAATGGCGATTCTCCATGCAAGGATGTGCGAGAGAATTATAGCGATGAGAAAATTGACAATAACAGAGAATAGTGTCCCGATGATAGAACCACTGAATCCAGCAAGAGCATTGCCGTCTTTTGTGATATATTCGAGTAAAAGTGTGGGACTGCGATTGTGCGACTCGTGCCATTGTAGCGGTTGCTGGAAAAGAGAACGGAATGAAAGTATGCGGACCTTGTAGATCAAGCACTCTGAGATGAGACCAAAGGTGGACCAGCTGGCAAAGTTCGCCAGGAACTCAACACAGGCAAGCATAAAGAATAGGCCCGAAAACAAGAGGCCTTTGGATCGGATGAAGTCGGGGGTATTGCACGGCGAGAGAGCGCCCATAATGTTACCAAATATCAATCCCGCTGCCGAGTAGGTGGCGCCGACTATGAGCGCGGCAAAGAACGCAATGAAAACAAAAAGAAGATATGGACGGACCATAGGATACATGGTTCGGGTGCTCGACTTTCCCATGATCTCTCCCGAGCCTTCTTCTGGAACAACTGGTTTGGCGACTGCATTGTCTGCTTTGCTTACAGAAGTTGGACTCTTGGCCGAGCCCGCAACCCTGATTGCATCAATGTCGTCGTCTTCCTCATCAACTCCGGTTGGGGCGCTCACATCATCATCAGCTGAATTGACTGTCTGAAGGCGTATCATATCGGCGTATGCGCCGTTCTGGTTGAGTAGCTCGTCATGGTTTCCCTGCTCTAGTATCTTCCCTGTTCTCATCACTACAATCTTGCTCGCTGACCTGATTGTTGATAGCCTGTGAGCAATCGATATCACCGTGCGTCCTTCTGCAATTTTGTCGATAGCGGCTTGTATTCTTCTTTCACTAGCCGAGTCTAGTGCTGCTGTTGCCTCATCGAGTATCAATATTTTCGGGTCGCGTACAAGCGCACGGGCAAGAGCTATTCTTTGCTTTTGACCTCCGCTGATCAAACTACCACTAGATCCGACAGAGGTAGCCAGACCATGCTCGAGTCGCCCAACGAAGAGTGAAGCGTCTGCGTGTTGAACTGCGTCTTTCACTAAGGAAACAATCTCAAGAATGGTAGGGCCTACCGCTTTCGCACAACTCTCAAGTTCCTGACCAGCTCTGACCAGCTCTGCCAGAGTTGCAAGAGAGCCATCAAGAAGCGCTGTTTCCAGATGTGAATGGGCGGGCGAATTAACAAGACCAAGTGCAACATTCTCAAAGATCGATCGGTCAAGCAGTGATGGTTCTTGTGGTACCAAGCTGATGAAGCCACGAAGGTGCTTTACGTTCAGATCTCGGAGATTGTGACCATCCACAGTGACAGTTCCACTATCCACGTCGTAGAATCTTGTAATGAGTCCAGCGATGGTGGATTTTCCACTCCCTGACAGGCCCACAATGGCAGTAAGCTTACCAGCTTCGCACTGGAATGAGATGTCTTCCAGAACTGGGTGCTCTGGTCTTGATGGGTAGGTGAAAGAAATCTTATTAAAGTTGATTTGGCCCATCAATGACAGGGGCTTGTCACCGAAATCAGATTCCACATTGATGGATGGCTTATGTTCGATGTCGTTCCTTAAACGTTGAAAAGCTGCCACTGCACTTCCAAATAATGGGAGCAGTGGAGCAACCTGGCTGAGGACGATAGCGCCTAAGCATGGTTAGCACATAGCAGCTGAATATACAATGATTCTCTCACCATCCACAAGAATAAAGATAACTGTGTAAGTTCCCCCAATTGTTGCTCCGCCACTATCATCCTCAACTGTTTGGGCAATCTTTCTACTTCCCTGCCAATATGCGAGTGCATTGGCCGAAAACGCAATGAAGTAGAGCAAACCTGCCTGAACTGCCGCGGCCACGGATTTCTTGATTCCTGCTGATTTCGCATCACTTAAATAGCCCCTGAACTTTTCCTCAAGCCTCGCATTTGCTCCCAATGCATGTACTAGACCTACGTGGCTTAATCCTTCGGAGGCGATGGCGCTGGCAGAAGCAAAATGGTCGGCCATTGTCGTCGAATACATCTGTACAAAATATCCACCGACAAGACCCATGATCAGGAAAGCGGGTATCAGAGAAATCAGGATTGCAGCTAGCTTTGAATCTTTGATGAATGCTATGATATAGGCGGTGACGCAGAATGATACACATGTGAGGAAGACGCCAACCTTCTCAGAAGTCCCCGTCTCGATTGCTTGGATGTCGCCATTGAGACGAGATGAGACTTCCCCAGCTTGGAGGTTGTCGAAAAATGCAACGTCCTGCCTTAGGAAGCTTTTGAGATAGCGCCCTCGAATTCGCTGCGCTAGCCGCTGAGAGACGAAGTTCCAGCACACAATGTGTGTGTAGATGAGCACGAAGCTCGCAATTCCGATGTAGACTAGAAGCAGAATTTTTGAGTTGATGGCTGATTGTTCCCCAGTTCCAGAAGTCGCGGTATTGCTATCGCCACAGATAGCAGCGTTGATGTTGTCAACGAGTTGTCCAAAGATGATGCCGACCAATGGGAACGGCACGCCCGCTGCTATGGATGCAAAGAAGCCGACGAAGATGAGGGTTTTATCCAGCCATGTTGGGTCCGCATAGAAGAGAAGGTGGATGAAGCCGAAGAAAGCCTTGGGCGATTCTCCAGAGGGGCGACGGATACCCATTGGAGCGTTTCGGATATCTTAAAAATGAAAGAGGCTGCAGTCGCGACGAGGGCGTTTGCAATACTGGACGCCATAGCTCGCCAGGCATTCCAATGGCATGGTTCAATGCAGCTAGAGCTACATGTGATGGATGCACCATGAGCGTGGTGGATGCTGCAAGTGAAGTGTAGGGTTAGAGGGACGGGACGGGAAGCCGGCTGAAGCGAGGAGCGAAATCGGAGTGTTCGGAGATGGAGGCAATCAGATTTCAAGATAAAATTTGCAGCTGACTAAGAGATGGGCTTTAAAAAAGAAACCTTGGAAAGCTCCGAGCGCTTGAACCCCACCACACGTCACCTCTCCATGGGATGAGCATGGATCCGTGGCATCAATACAGCATTACATCCTGGCATTGATCGCCACTAGCCCATCACGGCCCTGCTGGCCGACCTGCAGCCCCTTCACCACCTCGCCAGCGCGCACAGCGAGGTCCTTTGCCAATGAACGCCCACCTTCCGAATTGGCGGCCATCAGCCACATCCTGCATCCTTCTGCAACCGCTCCACGCTTGAACTGCACCTCTTCAAGGCTCTCCCCCTTCTGCCGACAGCCCAGAACGAGGGAGTCTAGGCCGTGGAAGAGGCCGCTGGTGGAGAGTTGCGGCCCTGCGGCCTCTGAGATGATAATGCCGCCGTCCAGCGCTGACTCTGTTGCACCCGTGCCATCCACAATCCTCAGTCGGAACTGACCTTTGCTGGACAGCTGCTTCTCGTATGCCTTCGTGTAGATGTTCTGCACTAGCTCCGAGGCGCTGGGCACCCAGGATTTGGAGTCGCATGACGGACGCGCCCAGATTGAGCACAATCGCGGCTCGGGTGGTGACAGCTCGTTGCTGAGGAGCTTCAGTGGCCTTAGAGATTCGTTATCCGAATGAACCGTGATGTTTCCTAGGCGCTGACAGGAGAGCAAGTCGTCGAGAATCTCAACTGTTTGTTGGCTGGAGCCGACCAAGAAAATGTTCAGCGGAGGGTCGCGCATCTCGCGCAGCTCATTCCTCCTCGCTGCGTACTCAGCCATGGGAACGAATCGTTGGCCGGCCTCGAAATTGACCTTCAAGAGGGCTTCCGGCTTTGATTCGCTCTTTACAGCAGGCGCTGGCGCCGCAATGCTTCTCGCTCTCACCATGTGCGTGCGACCATTCTGGTCCTTCACTGCGACGCTCCAGCCCCTGACTGCACCATCTCCTTTCTCCGGAACAACCCCAACAACCTCGCTGCCGTATCGGACCTGGTTTTTGAAATCTTCCGCGCACCATTGGAGATAGTCGTCAAATTCGGCCCTCAGCGGATTCATGCGATCGGAGTTTGCAAACTCGACGAGTCGGCCTTTGGCTTGGAGGTAGTTGATATAGCTGTATTTCGTTCTAGGATTTCGTGTTGTTGCTAAATCGTAAATGAACGGATTTTCAATTCGGCTTCGGGGAAGGTGGTCAGAGGTATGCCATGACAGCAACGGTTTGCGCTCCAGGAAGAGAATATTTGCTGGTTTCTTCGACTCTTGGTTGGCGATGGCTGTTGCAAGCTGAGCTGGGCCAAACCCAATGCACACAAGATCATAAGCAGGCGACGAGCTTGCCGTAGGTGAGGTTGGCCTCTGAATAGGATCCAATGAAGCCATCGTTGCTGCTGCCTGTTGTATTGACGGCAAAAATATCAAGCAGCGAAGAGATGACGGCGGTAGCTTCAAACGTTGCAGCAGGTATCACTCGGATTGACTGTTGCTCGATGGTGGTTTTGAGTTAGGCCCCGGAGCTACGAGCTGAAGACAATTTTCGAGATGTGGTTCGATACTGGCGCCAGCGGCGAACATCCACACAAGCATCCCAGATACGTCACTGCCGCTTCGCCCAAGCGAACTACCTCTGCCACATTAGGGGAGTCCAGACCCCTGTGTTTACGAAAGAGAGCATGCAAGGCTCACTAGTTCCCCACATGGCGCTATGCACGCAAAAAGCACGCATCAACACACCGGAAATTTCCGACCATCTCTGTCCACACCACTACCGCGTGTAATGTATTCAGCAAATGTTGCTTAATGCGATGGGTCATAGCTCCCCATTCACTTGCAGCTTACCTCGGTATCAGAGCTACATTTCTTCACTCGTCACTGGGCTTAGGGCGTGGAGAAAGCTCTCCTGTTGTCATAATCTTTCTGAGCATGCAGTGCTGCCCCCAATCAATCTTTACCACTGTTTCTGAGCACTTTATCTCTCTTCAATATCGAGCTATCAGCAATGGCACAAGCAAAGAAGGCAGATGACCCTTCCCAACCCATCATCCTAAAGCTACCCCATCCCTATCTCACAGCATACGAGATAATAAAGGATGATCCGAAACAGAAACACCCCAAGTACCAGGTCAAGTTATCTGCAGCTCACAGCAAGAGCAACGGTCTGGCTCCACCTGCCACCTTGCATCACGACTCTGCATCCTTCGCTGAAGTAGCGTTCTTAGCCGAAGATCGAATCCCACCAGCTGGAGACAACAGCTCTTGGGCGCGAGCCCGTCGAGCGCCGTATACGACCATCTCCTGGACGGAAACACGCCCTACCATTGCACAGCTGTGGCTTATCTCTTACTCACTTATCACACTGCATCCTTTGGTTGAGAACTTCCGAGTCGTGCTCTCAGGCCCCGAAGCATCGTGTTTGAGCACGGATCTCTTCTCCACTGGTCTATTCCATTCCCACCCTCGCAGCTCAGACTCTTCTGCTCCTCATGATGGCTACTTGCTGTTCCGTAGCACCTTCTGGCAAGGTGCTGGCTCACCTTTTGGTACCCGTCCAGTGTGGGCACCTAAGCTGGATGCAAACAACAAACCTGTCAGTATCGAATACCCACTGTTTCCGTACCAATCAGCCCCCACAACACAGTCCTCGACTTTGATTCGGCACACATGGCATCCTGTGAGAGAGCCCAAGCCAGCCCCGGGGTCAATCATATATAGCCGTTGGATACCGCATCTGCGTGAACATTTCACAATGGTCGCCTTGGACTATACCAACCACGAGCATCTAGAACTGTTCCACAACTGGCAGAACGACCCACGGGTTGCTGCTGGTTGGAACGAGACCGGGACCCTGGATTACCATCGCGAATATCTGAAGAAGTTGCATGAAGATTCTCATCACTTATCCATGTTTGCGGCTTTTGACGGGGTTCTGTTTGCCTACTTCGAGGTCTACTGGGCCATGGTAAGAGTCGCTCCACCAGCCTGCCTGCATTATGAACTGATTCCTTTTTAGGAAGATCAGATGGGTGCACACTACCTGGCTCAACCACATGATCGCGGTCGACACTCTCTTGTGGGAGACATCCGATTTCGTGGGCCCCATCGCGTGTCAGCGTGGTGGAGCGGTCTCATGCATTACATGTTCCTGGATGAGCCTCGCACAATGCGGCTTGTAGGTGAACCCAAAGCGACCAACTCGACAGTACTGGCGTATGATTTTGCGCACGGCTTTCATGTCGAAAAGTTGATGGATTTGCCGCATAAGAGAAGTGCGCTGATGATGATAAGTCGGGAGAAGTTTTTCGCTTTGAGTCCGTTGATATGGGATGGGGATAAGGTTGTGAGACCGAGTTTGGATGCTTTGGCAAAGTTGTGAGAGTTTTTGTAATAGCGATGATGGCGGTATCTGGATTTTGGTATTATAGGTTTAGTCAGCGATACTCTCAGTTCCCAAACAACTGTAGTCACCTTGGGTTGCACATTTCTGTCTACTCTAGTCTCAGATACAGTATTCAGAGACTTCAATATGTACACCCGGTTTTCCCTTCACCCTCTTTGCATGTTTCGCTTCACCGCTCGCACACAAGTTCCTGTCAAATCTCAAGTTTCCTCCATCTCGACCCGTTTTCGCCAGATCGGATACGAACGTCATCTGCAGCTAGCTCCAATGCAGGTCGCGGATCAGATAACCTAAAATCTGGCCGCAAGTCCGTCCCTGCAGTCCTCGACACACCATCTGATAAGTGACCAGACCCACCTTCACCATTTAACCCCATTTAGCGCCACTTAGCATGCTGCGTGTTAGGCGATCAATATTCTAATTGGTAGACGAAGCTCCAGCGGCCCTGTCCAAATGAAAAATTATTGCTTGGAATGTGCAGAGACATGCAGGGAAGATTGAAAGGAGCCGAGACATGGGTGTCTTTGGAGGACTGGAGTTACAGAAAGAAACCCCCGGAGATTGATGATTTGGGCTGGGCATCTAGGAATAGTTGCATCACTTTTCTTAGGCATTTCGGTATGGGAATGAGGCGCGTTCTGGGACTTGGAGAGAAGTTTTTATGTCACGGCGTGGGAGCTGCTCGGAAGCTTGTGATCCTTCCCGCCAGTCAACGAAGACGGCGGTCGCTTTCGCTCCCGCGTCTCTTGGCAGATGAGCCGTTATTACTCGCACGCCATCTCTCGTCCAACCACCTGCCCAGCTCTCCAAACCGATGTCGGCGCGGCTTTTATCTTATCAGATTTTTCGATCAGTCCATTTTGACAGGGGTAGGCAGGTAGGCGAACTTTGAAGCACCAGGATGTGTCGATCGTAGAAGGAAGTTTCTTCCGGGATGCCCTTTAGGGAAAATTATTTTGATGATCAGGTGAGAGGATGAAAGATCCCTGATGGTGATGTTTGCGGCGTATGGCGTGTGCGGAGTCCTCTCCTTTCAGCAGACGGCTAGGACCCACGAGAAACCCACGAAGACGTCGTTGTAGCCGAGGGTAGACAGCAGACTCGTCAAGGACGGCCGTGCGTCAGTATGGTACGCAGTAGCGGGGCTGTGGCTATGAAGAAAGATGGAGGCTGCTTAGATCCGAGGCATCGGCGAAAGGTCTAGACGTGTTCTTGTGCTTCCTCCCTACCTACCCACTATGAACCCGAAGCCCAAACCTCAGAAGCTCGGTTTTGCTCTTTACGAACTCTTTTGGATGGTTCTCTACTTTTCTGCATCGTTGTATCTCTCGTTAGTTCTATTTGCATATTTGCCAAAGTACTTTGTTCCCGTCCTCTCGGACTCGAATCCGGCGGCAGTTGCGTCCAAATCACTGCCAATTGGTTATTAATCTGTGGAATCTACGAAGGGAACGAAGATAAAGACTTGGCAGAGAAGAGATAGAACAAGAATTTGTAATAATGGCGGAGATGTACAATGACCACAATACTGCGCTCGACCGCCTGAATGCGACACTGCTCCAGATAGATCCCTACCAACTACCGCCATACCCAAATATTTCTATAGTCTCAGGTCCGCTAGATCCGCCACTTCTCACACTGACACTGTCTCAATTACTCTCTCAGCAAGCGACGCATCACTCGAAACGCGAAGCACTTATTATTCCGTGGACAGGCACAAGATGGACATACCGGCAATTATGGGAGGAAAGCAATTTACTTTCAAGAGCTTTATTGAAATATGGAGTACGGCCAAGAGATAGAGTGGGCATCATGAGTGGGAATTGCGAGAGATATGTCGCAGTGTTTTTCGCTTGCGCTAGAGTTGGTGCAGTTTGTGTAACCCTGAACAACACATACACGGCGACAGAGGCGGAGCGTGCCCTCAAACATACAAGTGAGTATATGTAGCCTTGGCTTGCTTTATTCAAACCTGACATCATCAGGATGCAGAATCTTCTTCACTTCAACTACCATCGGCCACGTCGACAATACACCTCTCCTTGGCAGACTCCACGACGATGACCTCCACAAATCCTTACCGGACTTGAAAACCGTGTGTCTTATACGCGGCTCGAATGGCTTCATCCAATATCCCGATATGCTTTCAGAGGGCAACGAGACACCTGCACAAATCCTCGACATATTTGACGGCATTATAAGTCCGTTCGATGTCATAAACCTTCAATTTACGAGTGGAAGTACTGGAAATCCCAAAGCTGCTATGCTAACACATCAGTATGCCCACACTATCATTTGTAAACAGTAGCAACAACTGACAATTGCAAAACAGCAACCTCATAAACAACTCCCGCTTCATAGGCGACCGGATGAACCTCACCCCTACCGACGTCCTCTGCTGTCCACCCCCTCTCTTCCATTGTTTCGGCCTCACTCTCGGCCTCCTCGCGACCCTCACCCACGGCGGTAAAATCGTGTACCCCTCTGAATCATTCGACCCCGAGGCCACCATGCGCGCAATATCGGCGGAGCGATGCACAGCTCTCCACGGAGTACCCGCGATGATTGAATCGATTCTCAATGTCGAACGACCAGAAGGCTGGATATCAGAATTGCGAACAGGAATCGTAGCGGGCAGTCCTGTGCCGAGGTGGCTCATGGAACGCATGGTTTCTGAACTAGGCATGACGGAGTTCACTAGTAGTTATGGACTCACGGAAGCTTCGCCTACGGTATTCAATGCGCATACGACGGACTCTCTTCACGCACGACTTACGACAGTGGGAACGGTACTTCCTCACGCCAGGGTGAAGATTGTGGATCATCGTAGGAATACGGTGCCGATTGGCGTAAGAGGTGAACTCTGTGTAGCTGGGTATCAACTCTGCAGGGGATATTGGGAAAACGTGCAGAAGACGGAGGAGGTAATGGTGAGGGATGAGCAGGGAGAGTTGTGGCTGCATACAGGGGATGAGGCCGTGTTAGATGTCGACGGCTATTGTACGATTACGGGGAGGTTCAAGGATATCATTATTCGAGGTACGTTAATATCTGAGATCTTCTTTAGTCGCTATTTCATCACAAGTACTAATTCATCTCACTAGGCGGAGAAAATATCTACCCACTCGAAATCGAGGAGAGACTCGTAGAGCACCCAGCGATATCCAGGGCAATTGTGGTCGGCGTCTCGCATCCCCGCTACGTTGAAGTCCCTGCTGCGTTTCTGCAACTCGAAGATAGAGCACAGAAACCAGGATTGGAAGAAGTCAAGGCTTGGGTACGAAAGATACTCGGTAGACACAAGGCGCCAGTCCATGTGCTGTGGATAGGTGAAGATTACGAAGACGAGATCCCGTTGACAGGGAGTGGAAAGATAAAGAAGTTTGTGCTAAGAAAGGCAGCCGAGGATCTAATAACCAGATGACCATGTATGTCAGTTTTAACTAAAACATTGCTGGCATTTTGGTCTAAGCTTGTTTTGGTCTTGGCCTTTGGGCCCTAATGCATCTCTAAGTCGTGAAAATAGTGAATGTTGGGGGCGTTCATATGCTTGTTGGCCTATGGCATGGGGCGCCGCGTTCCGTCGCGCCCATTGCGGCAATGCACACATTCTAGTTACTCTCCAGAATCATAGGGGAAAAAGGCAATGGATCGCACTCTCCTTCACCCTTCCAAGTGGCTTCGGTCAACACCTCCGGAGAACCAGCCTTATCAACTTCTGTCTGACTCTGGGCCTCCTCTCAGATAAACTTCACGATCTTTTTCCCAGCAGAAACTCGTTCGCGATCTTCTTCTCACTCACAATCTCCATCGCCGTATCTACGACTGCGTTACATAAGAAAGAGGTTGCAGAGAGAGTAAAGAAGATACTCAAAACGCCGGGAGGTTCAGGAACAAGAAGGTAGATTCTCTGATCTACGCCGTAGCCCAGTCTTCCACAACCCAGCTTCATACCCGCCAGACCTTCCTCAACCCATCCTCCCGCACATACTGAACCTTCCACGCCATATATTCCCGCGCCCACTGGAGCTTCCATCAATGTCGGCGAGGAGGGCATTGCGCTTACTGGCGAGAAGGATGACACACCTTCTGATGATTCTGGACAAGGGCCTTCTTGTAGTAGGGCATGCCAATTGATGCGTTGCTCGGGCAATGGTATGGCAGATGTCCCAATTATCATCAATAGCTGGGGTTGCTAGATATTAAACATTCATTGATTACCACAACGCAACAGCGCGGGTATCTTGCCTATTCCTCTGTTTCCTCGTCCTCAATATCAAGGTTGAATAGACATCTAACTCACAGAACAAGATGCGATGTTAGAGGAGTTTGCGAATTTCCCTCCTTTGACCATGCCAAAAGTTCTATTTCCGCGTTTTGACGGTATCCTTCGTCTTTTGTGCACGTTCTGGTGGTGGTTCAATCCTAAAATCCTTCCAGCCTTCACGCTTTTCCCAGTTGTGGGCCTTGACTCAAGCATAGAAACCTCGAAATTCTTCCTAAGCGTAGACGCAACTTAAAGAATAGCAATGGTACTCGGTTTCGCTAGGGAGGTGTTTAATGTTTGTGGAGTTCGTTTTCTGTGACCCCCCCGACCTTGACATTTTTCGCAATTGTCAAGACATTTATCGATAGTGTCCCTATGCTCCTTTACGAGGGTTGAAGCCCTGTAGCTCGAACATTTGCGTGTTGTAGAAATGTCCCGCCCTGAACTCCTCTCGTATTTGGCCTATTAACTCCAAACAAAGCAGTTATTATAAGATGTTTTGCGGAATTGGGGCTCCTGTCGAATGGTTTATGTAAACCAGATCCAAGTTTTCTTGCCATGAGTTTCGATGATACTGATGCGAGCCTTGCATAACAGGGAACTTTTATGGGGGCTGCAACATAGGTATTTCTGATAGTGACTCTCCATTGGATCTCGAGATAGTGCATTTCCTCTGAAGAGGGGAACTGTTTTGGATCACCTGAGTTCCATTCAACACGTTGATAGGGTTTAGAAACTCCCGGGGTTGTGAATCAACGCTTGACAGCATATCTAACACCACAGCTCGGTAACTTGAAATGCTCATCGTAATCAGGGATATGACTGCTTCGACTATAAGCCAAAAAGTGATAACGACATAATCGAGGCGTAGTCCTTGTCCGTCATACTGGAGCACAAGGCGAAGTGTTGCAATACCAATAGTCACAGCGAACAGGCCTTTGAAGATAATGTTGATGACGGCTCGGCGGCGAGACAGGTTGGCCATATAGATTAGAGGTATCAGAATCGACGGTACTGGGCGAGTTAGAAGCTAAGATAGTAAGGTTGCTGGACCGGTGGTAGATACCTTGAATGGTGCTAAAGATATCAACGATTGTGATAGCATTCTCCCAAGAGAGGTTGTTGGCTCTGTTGAAGTAGCGGCAGCTTTCTATTGGCATATGAGTATTATAGAAAATTCACAACAGGTATTCTGAACTCACTCTGGCTGTGACAGAGCACTATAGGTTGGATAATACTGATGGAGAACGCCACGAGACAGGTACCCACGGAGATCCAGTAATAGCGGGTCAGATGAATAGAAACATATGAATATGGCGGCTGGTGGAAGTTGAACTGGGCCAAGAAGCAGAACTTAACAAAGTAGATGGCAATCCAGAGCATCTCGATAGCTGCCGTGAGGCGCACCGCGTCTCCTGGGTCAAAAGAGTCCACTGTCGAGGCGGCTGGGTGGTAAAGCACTGGCAGAGTGGACTGGAGAAGCCCAACTCCAATCCATAGGCACAGAAAAGTGGGAATGAGGAAGTAGTCATTCATCAACAGTTTCCCTTTCGTGAGTATGCGAACAGCGATACGGGACGCGAGGAAAAGCGTCGCTGTTGCCGTCAGAGCCCACATGACGACCTGGAAAACATCAACGACAGAATCATGACGAAGCTACGGATCCACTCACCTCGAAGGTCCGTTGGGAGACCGGTCTATCTTGATGCATTATGAATACAGATAAACATGTTGCATGTGGCTAGGCCAAGTGGAAGGGGGCCGCTCTCGTGGTTGATCATCGGTGCACGCTACTTTGCATTCATCGCACTGCACGTATTTGTGAAACGAATCCTCGTACACCACATCTTGTGCCTACTCTGTGCAAGTGTTCGAAGTGGAGAGTTGTCGATGAGAGGAACAGATTTCGCATCCCGAGGCCAAGTCCGATGAGATCTGACACGCGGTGGTCCGTGTCTATCTGGGGCTGAAAATGTGGGCTAGTCCCAATTGCAATGTTGTGATCACGTGCTACTCTTCGTCAAGCCCACCTGGGTATAACAAACACTGATGCTCGACATGAGGCGCTGTTAAGGATCGTACTATTCATACTTGTAGTACACCAAAAGAGAGAAACCAATGTCACAGGAGTAGATTTTCAACTAGGTACTGATCACGGAATGATCATTGCATGGCCAGGTCTGACATCTCACGTAAGCCGCTGCTCACGCCGCTCCTGTCTTCCCTCACTCACATTTATCCTCACAATTTGGCTGCAAGGCTTCTCTCAACATCATTTACCCAATCTTAACCTCAGCCACGATTGCTCTCGTCATGGTTCACCCAATCCCATCGTTCTACCGCATCTTCTTCACCTTCATCGACCCGCTCGTAGCCCTCAGCGGCGGCTATCTCAACTTCTTTGATCCACATACCGTCATCACATCCATGTTTCCGCCAACTCATACCTGGTCAGATAGGACGCCATCACACCATATGCTTCTTCATCAACTTGGTGGTGCTTTCTTCATGATGGCCTTTCTGATGGTGTTCATGCTCCGCTGCACGAAAGATGTCAATATCTGGAAATTATTCGAAGCTGGGATTCTTATTACTGATTTTGGAATGTTCTATAGCATGTGGGTAGCACTGGGGGCTCAAAAGAGGCTTTCTATTGGGGATCTGAGATGGGAAGAGTGGGGTAGTATCGCGATCACTGGGTTTGTAACAGTCGTGAGAATACTGTTCTTGATGGAGGTTGGGTTCAAGAAGACTAAGAAGGCAAAGAAGTATAGCTGATCTTCAGGTGACTTCTCACAAAACATGACAATCCTTCGAAATGGACTGGGAAGGACAAAACAAATCAACAGCCAGGAGCACAAACATGATAGTTCAATTGCACAACACAATATCGCTGTTTAGGATCAAACAAATACTCAATCTGCTGTGAAAGTGTGCAGATATGTCAGACCTAAGCAGGGTATACCCAACTAGGTAAGCACGGTAAACCCGATGAGGGCTACTATCGGGTTGCTGCCGTAGTATATATCGAGTCAACGTACCTAGATCAATCAATCAACCCAGTTTCCCTCCCGTATCACCGATCAATCACTGCCGTGACAAGATAACTTCCTCTACCTCATCCAATGCCAATCCTTCCAGCGTATTCCTCGTCAAGTAATTCTTATTTCCAGATTCAGAGACAGGATGTCTTATCCATACTTACCAAAATTTTGTAAGCAAACCAAAATCGAACAAGCACTTCAAAATCCCTATAAACTCCCATACCATTGCTCAAACATTGCGGAACAGTGGACAGCCCAGTGGGTAATCTGCGTGGAGTATACGCGATTCTTACTGCTTATTGACTCTGAATACTCATTAAGCAACGGCCTTGCGGCGAGTATAAAGCGCTACATGAAGTCTGCTACATCTCCCGCGGGGATCAGGAGCGCGGACCTGTTTTTATCAGAGTTTCCACGTAGAATGCTGAAAACTGGAGGAGACGCACTTTCTTCTTTGGGACTAGTGTTGTGTTATCTCCAGCTTCCGAGGTCCGATTTCCTGAGTTCCATCATCCATCAGCTTAACTGCCACCTTCGACCTCACAACCATCGCCATGGAGGAGAAAAGAAGCGTTTTGGGGCTAAAAGAACCCAAGGACCGTCGTACCACGCACCCATTCATCATACCCATCCTAATCTTATCCACATGGTTCCTTTTCCGCTGTTCCTTCAGCTTCTCACCATGGAGACCCGCATCACCATATCACAATTCTGCACCAAAGTGTCCTCAAGTCGAACCTTTACATCCATCATTCCGCACGAAAGAGCTAGATACGATGGAAGAGTTTTTTCAATCAGCAACATTTCGTAATACATCTATTGTTCGCCTTTCGGGCGCCGTGCAGATTCCCACCCAATCGTTCGATGATATGGGCAAGGTCGGAGAAGATCCACGATGGGATGCCTTTCCTCCTTTTGCTGCTTACTTGGAAAGGACCTTCCCGTTGGTTCATGCGACATTACAACTGGACAAGATCAATACGCATGCGTTACTGTTCACGTGGGCCGGGATGAATGCCACACTTAAGCCGACGCTGCTGATGGCCCATCAAGACGTTGTTCCAGTGCCAGATTCGACTGTTAATCAGTGGACATATCCCCCATTCTCGGGCTTCTATGATGGGAAGGTAATCTGGGGTCGTGGAGCCAGCGATTGCAAGAATCAGCTTATTAGTATTCTATCTGCGATTGAGGCTCTTATCGACGCCAATTTTGTGCCAAAGAGAACAGTCGTCCTCTCTTTTGGATTTGATGAGGAAATCTCTGGACAGGCTGGTGCAGCTCAGTTGTCGTCTTACCTTCTTTCCAGGTTTGGTCATAATTCAATGGCTGTTATCGTGGATGAGGGTGCGGCGAATACCGAAGCCTGGGGCTCTGTCTTTGCACTTCCAGGTGTAGCAGAGAAAGGCTATGTCGACATTGATATCGTTGTACGCATGCCTGGCGGACACTCTTCCATCCCACCCGAGCACAATGGCATCGGGGTTGCAGCCGAACTTATTTCATCCCTCGAGGCAAATCCGTATGAGCCGCGCTTGGACGAGAAGAATCCATACATCGGACTCCTAGAATGTGGAGCAGAACACGCGCAGGAGTTTCCCCAGACACTCAAGCACCTCCTCCACGAGCGTTCTGGTCGGAAACATACGTGCAAGAAAAGGAAAGACAAACTCGCCATCGAAGCCGCCAAAGCTGGGCCAGGTACCAAATATCTCATGACGACTTCTGTGGCTGTTGACCTCATTCAAGGTGGCATCAAAACTAATGCCCTCCCCGAGCGGACCCAAATCACTGTCAACCATCGCATCAACGTGGGATCATCCTCTGCAGCCATCCTCTCTAAAGTTGCATCTCTCGCCGCCAAAGTTGCCACGAAGTACAACTTGGCTTTGACCCCTTTCAATGGCACCGAATCACCTTCCTCAATAACGCTCTCCTACCGAGACACTGTTCTGGAGCCTGCCCCCGTTACGCCAACAAAACCATCTGGCTCGGAAGTTATTCCCTATCAGGTGCTCTCTGGGACTACGCGAGCATTGTATGGCGAAGACCTACTTGTCGCCCCAGGAATCATGACTGGAAATACTGATACTAGGTACTACTGGGGCCTCAGTGAGCATATCTTCCGATACGGCCCAGGATGGGACAAAGAGCAGAAAGGTTTGGGCAATATTCATACCGTGGACGAGAGAATCGGGGTGCAGGCGCATATTGATACTATTAGGTGGATGGCGGGCTTTGTGAGAAACATGGACGAGGCTGAAATTTGAGGTGGCAGGGCCTCGTTTTAACTTAAGTTGAGAATACTAGAGATGACTGGCGGTGTAAAGGCCTGGCAGGCAGGGTAAGTACCATAGAGGTCAAGTGGTTGGTTTTCGCAGAGGGGCGAGGGACTTAATAGACTAGGGTGCGAAAGATAGGATAGGGATAAGCTATCTTAAAGAGAGCATATTATAACTAGTAACTGCTTATATTTAGGTAATTGATTGTTATTAGGATGAGTACTAGGTAGAGTACCTAATACTGTATAAATCTATACTTATTACTCTCTATACTATACATATATCTTTATAAAGCCTTTTAGTAAAGAAAATTATCTTCTAAATATAGAGATAAGTATATATTAGGTAATACTATATTAGCTAATAGCTATTAGTATAACTATATTGGTTATTATTATCCTTGGAGACTTATCTGTAGTAGATTATCCATTTGGTTCAGCTGTAAGCCACGGCGGCGCCACATGCTGCATGATTGAAATGCGGGCGCCTACTTCGTACACCCCTGAATAATCCCACATTTCACGTCAATGCGCACTGGATGGATAATTGATGTCTCCTCCATGTTGAAATAGTGGTAAACACGATAGAAATGAATGGGAAAGCGTCGGAACCTTCTAGAGAGCGCACAGACATGGAATTTGGGATCTTTTGGGCCTGCGCAAAGTACCGGGGAAAAGGGGTAAAAGTAGTTGGGAGGCAAATCACAAGGCTGAGCTGAATGGAAATTTGCGCCACCGAACTGGGGGTCGTTACGCCCAGCCTCGATACATGGCAGGCATAAATGCGGTACCTAGTCCACTGATTGCCGTTCCACTGGAAGGTTTCCTTTGTGATGATCGAACAGCTTCCCATTCATGATCCCTTATGCTAACGATCCCCATAACCTTATATCCTCGTTCTCCAGTATATTGCACTTCTACTCCGCGGCAAGCTCATCTTATTGATCGCCATGGCTGAGCCACTTGCAATCATCGGGCTCATAAGCGCTACCGTCCATTTGACGCAAACCATAGCGACACAGATTCCTCATTTCAAAGACGCGCCTAAGGAAGCAGGTGAACTCCAGAGGGAAGTCTTCGCGGCGGGTATTGTCCTGGGCAAGCTAAAATCGCTGCTTCAGCAGGACGGAACAGCTAGGAATACGGCTCTCAGCGGCACATCTGCTCTCTTCACTTCCATCGAAGGCTGTCACGGCAAGCTGAAGGAAATTCAAGAATCGTTGGAAATATCCCCTTCTGGAAAAAAGATTCTTCGAGTTTGGGGGCGGGTTAAGTGGGTGAAGGACCGAAGTAACGTGCTAGAGGCCGTGAATGCCCTGCATCGGTATACACAAATTTTCCACTTTGCCATTAGCATTGACGGAATGTAAGTGACGACAAATCTGTAATCTATGAAATGAAAGCCACGGACTGAACTCTGTTTACAGTACGACGCTGTCTCTCCCCCAGCAGGATGCTTTCGGCCGGATTCAAGCCAAGCTCGATTCAACAGGCGAGCAAGCCACCGAAACACTCGCGCTGCTCCAGGAAGTTCAGACAGCTCTGGGTGCATTGCCAGACCTATCTAACGGAATTGCCAGCATTGGTAATTCTGTTCGACGGCTCACCTTTGGTAGAACTCCCTTTGAATCCTTTCTCAATCAAGCTAATAATACACCACAGATAAGAAGCTCTCTCGAATACTTGACTTCATCAAACCTCTACCATACCAAGACAGGCATAACTATCTGCAGGAATTTCGCACGGAAGGTGTTGGACAGTGGATAACTACAATGCCAGCCTTCTTAAATTGGCGAGATGGCCGATCCAGTCGCACTCTCTGGTGTAATGGCGGACCAGGCGCTGGGAAGACATATCTAACGTAAGAGAATCTCGATATCGCATCCTGCACTACAGTCTGACCTCGTCCAGATCTGTGATTATAGACCATCTCGAAAAGTTTTCCCAAAGCCCGCAGCGGAGGGTTCTGTACATATATTTCGACTACAAACAACAACTGGAGCAAACGCCTCACAAAATCCTACAAACACTTCTACGTCAGTTACTCGCAACTTTTGCTGAGCTCCCGCCGGAGGCAGAAGACCTCCACGAGGCAATACTCGGTGGCAAGGACTTACCAGGCTGGGCGGACTTGCGGATATTGTTCATCCAACTTTGTCAGGGTCGACCAGAGATATTTGTCGTTTTCGACGCTCTGGATGAATGCGACGAGTACACTAATCGCAAAAAGGTGACCGAGTTGCTACAAGACATCATGCAAGCCGGCGTATACCTTCTTGTGACAAGTCGGCCCTATCCTGAGGACATTTATGATTTACTGGGGGACTGCCGCCAGGTGTTGGTTGAGGCATCCGACGCAGACATCAAATCCTACGTCGAAAACGAAATCGCGCAATCGGTCTTCTTATCCAAAAAGGTTGGTAAAGATGTCCGAGAGCAGATAGTTAGGTCAATCTTGGAAAAGTCACAAGGAATGTAAGTCGTACTTTTCCATGCACATCACTTTATTAAGATGCTTAAGCGGACTGATACCCTTTCTTCAGGTTCCTCCTCCCCGCACTGCAGATGAAAACCATTCTCGGCCAGACAAACAGGCGACAAGTGCTACAGGCTCTTGAGAAATTGCCACGGGGACTGTCAGAAAACTTGAGCTTTACGATGGACCGAATCAAGTCGCAACATGCCGAAAGCGATACGAAGGCGCAGCTGGCACTTAGTGTCCTTATGTGGTTGTCGACGGTAAAGAGGCCCCTCAGCGCGAGGGAATTGCAGCAGGCTGTGGCCATCCCACCTAATGGAGAAGAGATGGACGATTTGATCGATGAGATGTCGTTTGTCGACTCCTGTTTTGGTCTCGTCGTGATTGATCCTGGCACCGATATTATCCGTCTGGTTCACTTCTCTGTCAATGAGTTCTTAGACGCAAGGCGGCACGAATTCTTCCCCGAAGCAGATGGTACGCTTGCTTTATCATGCATGTCGTATATTCTGATTCAGTCTCCGGCATTTCCCACGGACGGCTCGGATGAAGCCCTCGACCTTTTCTCCATCCAACAGCCGTTTCTGGAATACGCATCGACTTATTGGGGCATCCATGCAGCCCCTTGCTTCAACCTAGCAGTTCGCTGCAAGGTATATGAGCTGTGCCAGGTCCAGCTCGCCTCGAATATGTGGACACGAGTTGTCCAGCTCAAACAGAAGAAAATGACGTCGACCGATAACAAAGAATGGATTGCAGCCGCCAAGTATGTCACTCCTGGCCTCTCCGAAGTCCACTTAAGCGCTATCTATGATATCCCGGATCTTGGGATGGACGCTTTGAAACAGAAGCACCGCGATATAAACGCCCCAGACTCCAAAATGCGCACCCCGTTGATGATTGCAGTAGCCCTTGGAAGGGAGGAACTAGTCGAGCTTTTCCTGGAAGACGACAACCTAGACATCAATGCTGTTGATGGGGATGGCCCGGGTGGGAGACCAGCTCTGTGGTACGCAGTCGAAAGTTCGAATCTTGCAATTGTACAGAAGCTCTGCTCCTCGTCACACGACATCGACATCAACCAAGGAGGATCATTAGCTACGGCGGTGCATATCCCCTACCTTGATTCGAATTTGGATATGGTCAAATTCTTTTTGGATCACCCCCGGGTGGATCCCAATCCCTATTATAAAGGCATGCCGCATCCAACGAACACTCTAGCTCGCAATTTCAATATCAGTTTTCTGAGTCAGCTTATCGCCATGCCAGATATTGATCCTTGGAAGTGGTCCAGTCCTCTTGACGATTATCAAGATCAGCTGAGCTACATCACCAACACGGATCACTTTGGTGATAACGGCTCCATATCTGCTGTGCCTCAGAGTGTTAGACTGCTCGACTCGAATCCCAAGTTCTGCTACCCCGATTTCCAGGCACTGGATGTGATGTGGCCTTCGGTATATTTTGCCTATGCTGATACCATCCCATACAAGATTGAAACGGACGGATCGTACCAATATCAAATCGGTTGGATGGGCATATGGGATCATACTCACGGCACATGGAGAGCCGAAGTGCGAGAGCGAATGGAGTCGTTCGGTATAAATTTCGAAACAACTGACTCAAAGGGTCGAGCCTTTGTGCATTCTCTCGCAAGGTCCGGCGATGTGGATTTCCTTCGCTTCCTATTAGATCGTGGGGAAAGCGTCCATCGAGTCGATACGTCCGGCCGATCCCCTCTTCATTACGCAGCAGAGGGAGAGGCCGAAGGCTGTGAAGAAACATTGCAACTGCTGCTTGATTCCGGCGCAAATCCCGCTGCCGTCGATACAAATGGATGGTCTGTCCTGCACAGCGCCTGTAAACGTGGCAACGCAAAGATTGTTGAAAGGCTCCTGGGAGTCAATGCCGACGTCAACGCCACAGACCGACAAAAGCGAACCCCTCTGCACTTAGCATCCGGACTGGAAAATGCCAGGTTGATCATTTCAATGCTCTTGGACCGAGGCGCTGATATTCATGCGCGTGATTTCATCGGCTCGACTCCTTTGCGAGAAGCTACATACTGTTTCGAGTCCACGGATGCCACCTCAGTACTCATTGAGCGCGGTGCAAATTGCGATGTTATTTCTTTCTGTGGACCCCTTATTACTGAGTTATTAGTAACACGAGTAGAAGCAAAGATATGGCGACTCATTCTTCCCAAGGCCAAACTAGATGGAGTAGAGCTTGATTCATTTGGCATGACTACCTTGGACGTGCTCTCTCAGCCGCATGCAATGGACACCGAGGATGAAAGGTTACCAAATCTATTATTGCAATACACAGAAACGACGTCGGACATGCGAACCACACATATACGTACCAATATGCTCAACCGCCTCGATTGCATGCTTGCCTCCGACGATCGAACTAAGTTGACCTTGTCATACAGAACAGCCTTCCAATTGCTGATCCTGGGCGACCAAGACTCCGCCCAGACTCTGCTCGATCTATGGCCTGTACCATTCTCCAAGAGTGGCAAACCTTACATTCAGTACATTGTCTGTGTCAGCTGCTTCTCTGAAATTGGCCCACTCTTCAAATGCAGAACCTGTCCGTTCGTGGAATTGTGCAAGGCTTGCCACGACAAGCGGCCGATCAAGAACGGGGAGCCCAAAGTACCGTTCTGCGAAGGTCATGAGTTCCTCCAATTTCCCAGTGATAGCTGGAAGACGCTCCCGGAGGGCGCTGTCAATTCGAAGGGTGACACGCTGGACGAGTTTCTCATGTCGCTAAAGTTGAAATATTCCGACTCAAACCCTAACACCTGCGTAATCTTGTAGGTTGCCCATTTGCAACACGGCGGCTGTATTACGGTTACGTATAACACACCATGGGTTGTCGGCTCGATTATTGTTCCCTGGCTGTTTCCGGGACCGTGAAGAATGAAGTTAATGCCCAGTGGGATCATGGCATTTACAGGGCAAGAGCTGGCCAAGGAGTTAAGGTACACATATCATAACATAGCACAATATGCTATAGAGCAAGGAAACGAGTACTATGAAATCCAGAATCTCTTTCAATTCTTTGAGCAACATATCTCTCAGCTTCGACAACTACAAGTACTTTAAATGTGTAGGCCTTCTCGACTTCAAGTAGGACGTATTCAGAACTCGCGAGGAGTCTTCTGTTATAGAAGGCTATGTTCTTCGCTATCAACCGAGCATCCTCCATATCACAAATCTCCCATCGTTGAAGAAGCTCCATTTTCACTTCCATGTCTCTAAAGTGAAATATGATGTCGAGGGAAACCCGAAGGCAGGAACTAATCTGTGGTGCTATTTTACATACAGCTTAGGTTAACGATTCAACAGACCGCTTTCGCGCCAAAAGGGTTTTGTAGACTGTTTCTTTACATTCGCTGTTAAGCGCCTACAAGGAATCCCCCACATCACTTTCTTGGGTCATTTTAAGAACAGTACTCGGGTAAAATGGGAGGCAACCTTCCGCGAAGAGCGGTGAACACGAGGGTACCATAACCCTGCAGATGAGCTTGCGAAAATCAAAGCTATACTATCCAGCCAATTGTAAGTTTTACGGCGGTCTAAGTGTCTTCATATACTGACATTGGCTACAGACCACCACAATGCTACTACAAGAACCCGTGTCATTGGTAGCTCGCAAACGGACCCCCTCTAGAAGGCCACGAGGGTCGTAACATACTGATTTGGGGGTCAGCATACGACCCGAGTCCCCATGGTCATTTCGAATGGGAGAATTAAGGCTGGAGAGAAGGTAGTCTCAAGATCTGGAGTGCAAAGGGACTGTCGGATGGTATTAGGTATGACCAGATGAGTATTGCTTCCATCTAACTAGAGGGAAAATCTCTGTTTACTTGAGTTGGCAGAAGAAGTAGATATTATCAGCCAAGCTCTCTGGACTTTGCCACCAGTTCCACGAAAGTACTTTCGCAGTTCTTGTGCAATGCTATGGTATCATCAGCAACCGGTTCAAAGTTCTCACTTTCTCTAGTGCAATACTGACACCACACCAATACACAAGTCTTCCATCCTTCCCTTCACCAACCTTCCTATGTCGTGTCGAATCCTGATAACAATACTCCCAAACTCCACAATACGCACACCGCTGACACAGCTCCTCTTCTTTCAACAGAACCTCCACAAGCTTTTCCTCTACCTCTCTTCTTTCTTTCCCCTTGGTCTCAATCCAAACCTTCCTTCTCACTCCGCTATCCTTCATGAAAGGCGTCTCGGAATTCAAAAGCTCGTCAGCGTTGATAGTTGAATATCCATCTCCAGATGCCCAATCATTTCCATCCCGGAGCCAGAATCGCGGATTGAGATTGAATTGGGATGATGGAGGGTCTGCATCAGTGTCTTGCTGATGCAGATCATTCAAAGCGCCGAATAGTTTCCATCCTCCTGCCATACCATAGGCTCGGGGGAAGACGAGATACCACCTTAGGCCACGGCGGTGGAGGGCCGTTGGGAGGGAGAAACGACCAGGGATTATCTGTGTGAGAGGGGTTTTGGGAGCGTTCTGCATGGTTTCGGGTCAAATAGGTGTTGGAGAATGGCATCACTTTGGTCGTGATGGGAGTGGAGGTCTTTTGATGATGGAAGTTGGTGATGCTAGCAAGGTTGTTGCTGCGCCTCTTCGTGATGGCTTGGGTGCTAGGTGTGAGCTGAGCGTGAGTGATGAATATATAAATGTGATTACTCACGGCGTGCTTGATAGTCATTTTGGACGGCTCGTTTAACTCCGACGACTTCTGTGGTGGGTTACATCAGTGCGAGTGGAGGGATAGAGTGGCATCGTAGTAGAGGCATACATCCAGTATTTAACGACAATGATGAAACATTCAGTGTTGCAATAAATGCCACTGGAACTTTTCCCTCCTTTTACCATCATTTCATATGCTTTGGTGGTTGTTGATGCAGGGTTCCAGGCAACACAGAGTTGCATGGCCCCGCGCGAGACATCGGCTAGCGACATGAGATATCGAAGAGATTGGTCCTTAGGGTTTGATATCGGCCGCCATTTCTCGTATTCTTGCCCTAGAACTATCCATGACGAGGTAAAAAGCCTCCCGTTTCGGTGTTCAGATGTAGTCGTCATTGTTACTGGCTGGAGAGACTTTGAATGGAGCCAGGCATGGAGCAGGCCATTTCTGAATTCTCTGGGTGACATCTATCGTCTGTTCTCTTGGTTTTTTCTTCAATGGGGATTCCTACTAGCTTATCGCGAAGTCATTCAAGGTTCCGTTTGGATGGTTGGTTGTGGTGGCCGAGCTATTGGTGTGATCGATGTGCGGCTGACACGCGGAATGCCAGGGCAGTGGGTGGCCCCCGGATCCCCGGAAGCGTTGGCGGGGGCTGATTGACCCGCTAGTCAAACTCTTCAACACCCCCACTGGTGGAAATGTTCTGTCTTTTGCCCATTCTTTTTATTTCCTATATATATCTTTATGGGTGCTGAAATCTTCATCCAATCCGTTATGGTGTATCGGCTAGCATCCGTCGCTTTCATTAGTTCTTCTGAGCATTGATAGCGCCCGACGAGAGCCGGGTTCGACTCCCGGTAACGGAAAACCGTTCTTTTTGCATTTTGTAGATATTTGTGGGGCGGGGGTGCCGACCACAACACCAAACAAGCGGGACCTGGAGACAAGCTTGCACGCTGGAGAAGATCTGAAATCTTAGAGTTCTCCTGGCAACGGGGATTAACCGTTAACAGACGTGTTTCAATCTCTGCTGTTCACTGTTCCAAATTCATGAGATGAATGACATTGTTCTGCTATTGCAGTACATTTTGCTACCTGATTCCGGTTTAGACATCAGCGGAAGGATGGATAAATTACTGTATAAACAGTTATGAGGAGCTCACGACCCAATGACAGGCTTGTTTCATAGCTTAGTGAAACAGAGTGCCAGGTGACGAAGCGGATGCCCATCAAAAGCCGTTGTTCACCCACTGCTCCAAAGATCTGAGGCGCACTACTATTTCCCGCTATGCATCCGCAATTTAGGCATTGGCAGAAGGATTAAGGAAATATTGTCTAAGCAGATATGAAGAACTCACTACCCAATGGCAGGGTGGTTGACAGCCTAGTGAAACTTGAACCACGATGTGATGTGGAGCCGGAGAAAATCTCATCACCAGAGAGAGGCGCAATTCAATCTGATGTCCATCGATGATTCAGGCGCTCACAGGAGGATTAAGGACATTCTTTCTAACCACATATCGAGAGTCTGCGACCCGATGAGAAACTTGTTCTATAAACTAGCAGGTCAAAAACAACTCCAAAAAGCAAAAGGATCGGTGTTCCGTTACCGGGAATCAGTCCAAATCAGATTCAAATACTTCCCATCCTGTCAGGCCTCCACTAACTAGCAGTATTCATTTCCATGGACCTCCCCTGATTACACAATACCTCCGAAATGTAGTCCATGTTCCAATTCATGTCCAGGTAATGAACTGAGACTGACCCCGCCCCAATATCCGTCGTCACTGCCTCCTCGGATTGGTTTAGCTTCAAGCCATCCCCAGATATCAACAAGCGGTTAGGGCCCCGGTGATGCCCCCGCCCCACCGAGAGTGACAAAGTTCATCCATTAATCGGCAGTGGACTTGATAGTCTCCTCAAACCCCAACAGAGGCACTGCACGGTCATGTCTAATAGCATGGGACGCTGTTACCCAGTATACCACGAATTGAAGATCAGCACTGTTGGATATCGCCATCTCCCAAAAGCCTGTCATGGCCGATAATATGGTCACAAGGGTATCCAGTGACCTCATAAAGAGGCGGGCTGGTTGTCCCCGTGCAATCTCTCGGAACCATTGCTGAATTCCGAACGTTCTATCCCCCATATACGGGATTTCTTCATCAGGATCGTTACTAAAGGCCTCATAGATCATGCTCTGACATTTATAACTCGGAGTCTTGATCGATTGGAAATGGATTCCTAGTCGATGCGCTTCAAATCTTCGGACAAGTTGACGCCCTCGATGGCGTTCTCTGGCCACAAACTTCTCCTTTGCATCTTCATCGTCCTCACTCTCCTCGTTGCCACTAGGCTCTTCTTTGCCCTTGTCCGTATTGTTGCCTCTGGGCTCAATCCTCTCAGGCGTCTGAATCGCTCCAGGAGAATCGGTCTTCATGAACCCACCCTCGCTCCCAGACTCGGTGTCACCACCAAAGCCACCGAGATCGCTGTGCAATATGTTAGTAACCAGAATTTAGTAATTCATACTTCGGTGTAAGAGGCACGATACCGGCTTCGTTCACTCTGTTCGTCTCCTGCTCTCTTCTCCTCAACGCCATCTCCGGCTTTTAGGCCATTGGGAGATGCGGGACGCAAAGATACTGAATGGACCGTGGCTTTCGGTTTCAGTCAGTCCAGCAAGTTCCCTTGCCGTCTCGTATCCTGGTGCCCGTTGGTCTGCACGCGCTTTCTTCGGCTTCTTGGAAGCCTTTGACGACGATGGTGCACCAGCCTTCTGTTTTTGGGCAGCCATGGCGATAGCCCTAACCCATCCATGAGGCCATGGCAGAAGAAGAACAGGAGGAAGCGGAGCCTGGATTAGACAAGAGGGAGTATATTACCGCTAAGGATGAAAGGTTTCTCGCTGCATATGAAAGTCGTCTAGGTGGACGAAAGCATCTAGGTGGGATTCGTAAGCACTCAAATATGTATTTAAAGTTGTATTGATATCCACTGACGGTGATCAGACAAAAATGCGCGTCTAGCAACTTTCTCATTACTAAATATCCGACATCATAAGATCTCGCCGGGAGATCTCAAACAGGCCTTAAGCAATGTCCCTGCTCTTAGCAATGAGGCAGCTCCGCAAGCAAGTACCCAAGTCAAAATTCAGGACTTGGCAGCACGCAATTCTGATGAAGTATGACCACGCATTGTGCATATCACTAATTAGGATCAGTTTCATTAAACCACTGGCGAAAGGCCCCCACGATCATTACAAGAGCCGCGATCCACCGAATATGCAGATTGGTCACCTCACGCTCTCTGGAGCGGAGCGCCGGCCACACATCAGGACACAATGGCCCACTGATACGAAAGAACAGAAGTTGCTTGTGAAGTTTATGTGGAAACCCATCATCCATTTTCGGGGTGTTGATACCATCTACAATCCACTTTCAAATTGCACGCCAGCTCAAGAGAGATACCCTGCTGGGTTGAGGAACACATTCAAGAACGAGTTTGTGCTGGCAATAGACAAATATATCAACTTTTGCTTTCGCGGACGCCAGGATGGATAGGACAAGTCAAAGGCGAACAGGGAATTTTCCAGGACTTAGAAAACTATGGTGAAGATCACTGGGTTTCCCCCGGGGCCACGAATAGAGGACTATCCCATCTTAGAGATCTTTGAAGCACTACGAGGTGCTGAAGACGCCATCAAGAATGAGAAGGGAGCCCTCATAGAAGAAGAAGAGTAGCCCATTGCCAAGCGTACCAAGCGGGCCTAATGTGAATAGGGAGAGGGGGGGGGGGGGTTAGAGTCTCCATAGGCGGTGGCCTTTCATATTTTACATTTCAAGGTTTTCCCTGGCTTGGGCTAAATCTATGGTAATAGGTTCAGCAAACGACCCTATCTATATTTCCTCTTTTCCTCGTTTGTCTAATCTTATCTTTCATCATTCCCTTTCTTTACTGTTTTACAAATTTTATAACGTAGATACTAAGCGAGCGGCCAAACCAAGCGAGCGGCCACCTCATCAGCTTCATCCACCTCCGCAGCGATCTATCTCAACAACGCAACAAGATAGTATATTATAGTGGATATCCTAGATTAAGCAGTATCTACAGCACGCTTTGCACACGTTCATAAGTTATAGCTAATCTCTCTGCAGCGCATGCAGCGTACTAGAGCCTGCCAGCTCACTCCTAACTGCGCTTTGCCTTGACGTATTTCTTCCTTTTTCTGCTGCTCAGCATCTTTTTAAGCAATAATATCCTCTCCTTCTCCCTTTAATAGAGTGCCTTGCTTCTGAATCCACTTTTCTTTACACTTTTTATGCTCTGTAGCAGCCTTATTTACTCTTTTAAGACTCACAATATACTTACGCATAAGCATAGCTAAGTGCACTATCACCTTAGCACCCTTTTTAAGTTAATTAAGCGCTGTAATAATAGATGCAGGTAATAAGCTCTAATGCCGCTGTATCCACTTATAGATTATTATTAACTAAGCCTCCAGTTCACACGCGTTACTGGGTATTTTAGCTTCCTATAGGGTGACCTCTAGTGTAGGTAGTATTAGCGTACAAAGCTTTATATTAAGCTTTAATATTACTATATCTAGATTGTATAGGACTAGGCCAGCGCCTTAAAAGCTTATACAGATATTATCCTTTATAATTAACTAATTATAGGCAGCACAGAAGGCTAGTAGGAACTTAAGCTTAGTAATATAATTAATGCTGTTATAGATAAGGCTCTTAATCTAACTCCTATATATACACTTTAGTGGTAAGAAGTAGCCTATATTAAGTAGCTACAAGAGGTACAATAAATAAGGTAGTATACAGAGTATAAAGATATTATTCTCCTTATAGAGATCTTAAAAGCTAAGTAAGTAGTAGCTCTTATAGCTATTAAAGATGAGTAGCTAATATACCCTAACCTTCCTGCCCTCTATATGCTTAATAAAGTGCTTCAGCTACTTAACTCCTATCTTATTAGTTATCTAGCTATTATTACTAACTATAATAGCCTAGTTACGTAGTATATTATTACCCTTATACTAGGTAGAGAGGTAGTACTAGCTAGCAAAGATAATAAGTAGTAGGATTAGCCACCTAGCAGCATTAATTCCCTAGATTATGCTAACCTACTTATAATTGCCTAGCTATATAGCCTTTAGCTAGCTATGTCTCTCTAAGCTAGTAATAACTAGATAAGATAATATCTTGCCTATTAGGAAGCTAGCTTTATTAAAGTTGTATGTATCCTTATTATAGATACTATACTAGGTCTTAGTATACTATACAAGCTTAAACTAGGCCTTAATAGTCTTAGGATCCTTATAGAGAGCTCTCTGTTAGTTATATAGTTAATTATATTACATCTTAAGGCTTATAGTATAGTTAATAAAGTTCTTTAGCTAGTCTCTACTAACCTATATACTTATAAGCTTAGTAGTAGTATAGGTTAAGGTTAAAGGGATTGGTCTATTATTCTAATTAATCAAGCTTAAGATACTGATATAGGCTAAGTACACGTAATACTAAGATATATACTAAGGCTTATATCTAGCTTATACACCCCCTTTAGATTCAAACTTGTTTAAAGCTAATAACTCAGCTAGTTTATCTATACAAGGTTTTAATGGATATAAGCAATAATATTAATAATATCAGCCTTAATAAAACTCTCTAAAACCTAGCTTTGCTAGTAAAATAAGAGAAAGAGTATCTAATATATATAGGAAATATAGGAAATATCTTTCTTATCTTAATAGGGTCAGTAGTTTATTATCTTAATAAGGCTGATTTTTTATCTTAATAAGGTTAGTGGTTTATTATCTTAATAAGGCTAATTTTTTATCTTAATAAGGTTAGTGTCTATACATAGATAATTCAGGGGTATTAACTAGCCTACGTGTAGGATTACATAAGCTTACCTTATATAATTAACCACACAGAGGCTTAGCAAGGGGTACCTGAAAGCTGAGCTTTCGTCCAACTCTAGATAGATATAAATAATACCAACCCCTAATTGTGTACTACCTAGTTACGTCCTATATATGCATATACACTATAGATATATATATTAGGATAGAGCTACCTATCTGCAGCGTACGTTAAAGTCTATTTAATACTAATTAGTAGTTAATTAACTTCAACTGCAAATTAGCAAGAGTGAAGACAGAGTTATACCTTAGTGAAACTAACTTCTACTAAGGTCTCTATTTTATTACTATTTCTGTTTACAGCTATAGAATAGAGAGATTAACCTTTAAGAACGTACAAAGGAAGATAGTATATTATACGCCCTAAGAATCCTGCTGCATAAACCTAGTAGTAACTAAAATAAATAAATACTAGTGCTAACGCTAACACCAGCGCTATAATAGCTTAACCTAACTAACTAGCTAATACTATATTAGCTGAAGCTAGCCAGCCTACACGTTTACCAATCCTAGATAAGAACTAATTAGATTTATACGAAGAAGAAGTAAAGTTCCTATATTTATATAAGGACCTGTTAGAGGAAACTAGTATTAGAATATCTACCCTCTAAAGCGCTGTACGCCTTTAATACTAGAACAACTAGATTAATATAACTATAGACCTATTAACCTTCTACCTTAATATATATACTATATACATTCTCACCAATATCTACTAATTAAAAGGATCACCCAACTAAATCCTTAATAACTTTGAGGAATACTTCTATATATAGGAAGTAGAATACTTCTAATATATTAACTATGTAATTAGATAAGAACTTAGGGATATAATAAACTATAAAGGACT
>ML977647.1:61861-158255 GCA_010015725.1 Amniculicola lignicola CBS 123094 | reverse complement strand
AATAGTAATAATTTAGTTAAAATAATTTTAAAAAGTTTTAAGCTATAGTAATTTAAAAAGTAAGTATAAAATATAGTAAGTAGCTTATATTTATTGTAAGAGGATAGATTCATACTACAGGAGCTAACCTAATAATAATATATTTAGATTACTATCTAAATATGTTATAAAGACTATAGGAATATATTAAGAAGTGCTTAGGAGCGCTTTAGATATTAAAATTACTAGCCTCTCTAGCCTCTCCAGCCTCTCCATCCTTACCATCCTTACTATCCTTACTATCCTTACCCTTAGAATCCTCCTATCCTCTAAACCACTTACAGCTCTTACAGCTGTTAGTCTAAGTACATTCTAAATATATTAGGGACATGTTAAGAATATAATAAGATTAGGAAAATACCTATCTTCTTAGCTGTAGTGCATAGCTTGTATAGTATAGTACCACCAGCCTTTGTAATTATTCCAGATACTTTTTTATAGTTGACCTAAACATATTATTAATAGATTGTAAATAGCTTAGCACTATATAAATATTGCTAGACTACTTGCCTCTCTTCTTATTACTTCTTATAAATATTAGGATCTCAAAATAATTAGAACTAGTTGGGATTATAATTATAACGCGTTAAGTAGTCTTCTTACTAGATTATTAATAAGGTGTAGGTAGTAGTAGGGGGGGTATATTAGGATTATATTAGGAAGCCCTTGTAGATGCAATCCTATTATAGGTTTATATAATATCTAAATACCAACCTGATATACTATTAGGAACACCTTAAGAATCTATTTAGAATACCTTATACTGAGTGTTATTAATTTTGCTTATCTTAGGGTTACTAGTAGCCTCTATAGCTTGAACACTAACCTCCTTATAGTACTTCTTAATATAGTTAACTAATGCACCTCAGCTTTGCAACACATTCTGAACATATTAGTATCCTCTTAAGTATTTTAGAGAATATATTGGGAAGATATTCCAAACACGTTTAGGGCAGGATGTTTCTTACCCTACATAACTTATTACCTACCTTCACCTAACAGTATATCTCCCTAAGCTAAACCTTAATAAGTCCGTTGGCGTTCTGAATACGTTAGGAACAGGTTTAGATTACCTTCACATTATCCTTACTTTAGTAAAGGTGTCAACGCCAAATGGTGTATAGCTGAGTGCCTTGTACACCTTATAATATTCCTAGAGTATAATTAGATTAATGCTTTAACATAGTAAGGGTACCTACACTTATGAGTAGTTGTTTAGATATAATTAGATAGTGTTAAGGTGAGTTTGTGATGTTGATGGTTGGGTGAAGTAGGTGAATATTGAGGTTGGTGGGGTTATCTTTTAGTGTGGTCGTGTTACCTAACGAAAATTAGCCGAGCTTTTAGTGTGGTCAGGTTACCTGCAACCACAGACAGTAGCACACAGTAGACAATCAGATTCTTTGTACCTGCTCACCCTTCGGTACGCCCTTCAGGCGTACGTTCGTTCAATCGAACCCTGGTCTACCGACATTAACTATATAATAGACTAAGGAATATAAATATAGAGAGAAGGTAGGGTTAATATTTATATATATAGATATAGATATATACCTATTACCTAGTTATATTTATCTAAAATATCTAGATATACTAGGAATATAAAGTATAATTACGTCAGAAAGGGGTGCTTTTCGTAGTGGACACTAGGTTCCTTAAGTTACCTTGAGCAACCTAGTGGTTCTCGGTAGGTTCATTACTCTTAATCTTTCAGCACCTTGATTATGCTCGACCTTACCTTAGAATTACCATGGGTCCTTCATTTGCTTCGCAGCGTCCTTCTCGTCACAACTAGCATTTGCTTGTTACCGATTAGTGCCATCATTATGGTGCTTGCACTTTGCACAAATCTGATCTGCGCACCTCGGCACTCCATCCCCCTAAACGGCACTCCACCAACGATTCTGGTCACTGGCATCGGGATGACCAAGGGCCTGTTCCTGGTCCGCACAATGTACATTGGTGGCTGCAGAGTAATTGGTGCCGATTTCGATCTCACAAAGAACTTCCAATGTGGTAGATTCTCGAATGCCCTTAGCAGATTTGTCGCCTTGAAGAAACCATCAAAAGAGAGCGCCGATGGTTACATCAACCAAGTCCTGGGCCTGATTCTGGATGAACACGTTGATCTTTGGATCCCATGTTCTGGTGTCGCGACCGCAATTGAAGATGCGCAGCTTGCAAAGGCCATTAAGAAACACACCGAATGCAGAGTTTTTCAATGCGAGGAGGATGTGGTTGAGGCCTTGGATGATAAACTAAAGTTCATGCAGAAGACCAGTGAGCTTGGCTTAGCGAGCTTGAAATGGCTCGCCTTGTGCGACGAGGTGGACATTCGGGACATCGTTGACAAGATCAGATGCGGAAACCAGGACCTGCGGTACATGATCAAGAGCGCGAGTATGGATGATGCTACGAGGGGGTTACTCCCTCTGTTGAGCGCGCGAGACCCGGACAAGGTGGAACGAATTTTAGGGAATTTGAAATTCTCCAACCGCCAACAGTGGTTACTTCAAGAATACCTCCCCAGTGGTGAGGAGTATTGCACGCACGCTTTGATTATTAATGGGACAGTACGGGCGTTTACGGCGTGTCCGAGC
The DNA here is from genome assembly GCA_010015725.1 of Amniculicola lignicola CBS 123094. NCBI lineage: Eukaryota > Fungi > Ascomycota > Dothideomycetes > Pleosporales > Amniculicolaceae > Amniculicola > Amniculicola lignicola. Next base: position 155,616 of record ML977647.1, on the reverse strand, counting down.
GCAAGTGTGTTGATGCATTACAAGCAACTCCCAATTTCGTCGATGCTGTACAAGCAGATGCTCAAGTTTACGCAAGAGTACGCGGCTGGCCTGGGAAAGATCACAGGTCACATGAGTTTCGACTTCCTCATCAGATACCAGGATACAGTTGATGGCCACATAGCGACTCTCGCTCCGATCGAGTGCAATCCACGATGCCACACCGCGACTGTACTCTTTGAAGGCATGGAATCAGAGCTCGCACAAGTCTACCTCGAAGTTGTTCACGGAAACAAGACAGGAGGGGCCATTCTACACCCGCAATCCTCCTCAGAAGTTGGATACTACTGGATGGCGCACGATCTGGTGGTTGCAGTTTCCGCCTTCTTCGATCATTTCAACTCTGATAGGCTATCACGGGCAGTTTCCGTCAAAAGGGTTCTCGATTCCATATACCACGGGCTGGCTTGGAGAGACCCGACATTTCAGTGGTGGGACCCGTTGCCCTGGTTCGTTCTCAATCATTTATACTGGCCGTGGGTGTTGGTGAAGGCGGCATTGAACGGGGTGAGGTGGAAGCAGTTGAATGTTAGCACAACCAAGATGTTCGAGATGTAGATGACCCATATCTTCATAGTGGACATGGGAAATGCCTTTAATTTGTTAATTTACACTACAATTACGATTTTAGCGTCAGAGTATGGTTTATCCTCCTAGGACTGTACAAGATTCAACTGTTTGGTTGGAACCCCACCGCGCCGTTGGGCAGCGTTTGAGAATCATCCTGGGGACTGTGAAACGTCTCATGGACTTGGAGAATAAATCTTTCTTTATCCTCGCCGTCGAACTACCTGTATTCGGCTCAAAGAAATGATAAGGCTGTAGAAATAGCCATCCAGAATTCCTACTTCTGCTTGTGTTCGCCTATCGACCGCATGTTCGTATCACAATCCTGCAGCTGAACAATGCAGGTCAAGGTTTTATTGCCCAAACTGTTAACTTTGGTTGCCTGTTGGACATTTCCCATACATTCAACACGTACCGAGGTCCCTGGCAGACCAATAGCGATCATAGCCACGCCAGCAACTGGCTCTCAAATCATGGGGTCATCATCGAAATCTGTATTGACACATGAGATTGCAACATCTGAATATTATTACCCCTCAAGGCGTCCTGTTACTGGCTAAGACCGACTATAGCGGAAGCCCTTCCGTCATAGACTCCAGGCCCAGAACACCGTAACAACTCAACACCAAAGAATCCAATATCCATCGCAAGGGATTGGAGGGTCAATCAAACGTCATCATCGTTTGAAAGCGTACAAGACTCCATTATGCAGTGCCTCGTCTCTCTCCCATATCTTCCAGCCACAACATCATCTCATGGTTTCCTCCAACAGGTCGCCTTCTGATTCTTAGCGCTTCCATTCTTCTTCTTTCGCTATTCACCCCCTTTGAATAACTGGCCTTTTTCCCAAGATGTCAGACCTAAATGCAACAATCCAGAAGACCCACAACGGCTTTGCCGTCACTGGATACGAGAAGCTCGACTACAATTTCGCATTCATTAATGGCATCTTCTCCCCTTCGAACACGCAGCTCGCGGACTGCTACAAGAAATGGGGACGTGTTCTCATTGTTTTGGACATGAACATGAAGAAGTTGTACGGCAACGAAATCCAAAAGTATTTCGATGCGCACAACCTCGCCGTCAGCTTCCATGCCATGCCTGTCGGTGAAACTGCAAAGACCATGGAATCATTGTTGGATATCTGCAACTCAATGACCAATTTCGGCATCATCCGCAAGGAACCAGTTCTTGTTGTTGGTGGTGGATTGGTGACTGACGTTGCTGGTTTCGCCTGCGCATGCTACCGTCGAAGCACCAACTTCATCCGCGTTCCAACTACGCTCATCGGACTGATTGACGCCTCGGTATCTATCAAGGTTGCGGTCAACTACGGAAACTATAAGAACCGACTCGGAGCCTACCATGCACCGCTCTGGACATTCCTCGATTTCAACTTTCTCAAGACCCTACCCACTGCCCAAGTCCGGAATGGGTTTGCAGAAATCATTAAGATTAGCTCCTGCGCCGACCTCAAGACTTTCAACTCGCTGGATAAGTATTGCGAACAGCTCATCGAAACCCGATTCGGCCGCATAGATGGGGCAAACGAGGAAGTGCGCAGAATCGCCGATGAAATCTGCTACGATGCCATCTTCGAGATGCTTAAGCTTGAGACTCCCAACCTTCATGAGTTGATGCTCGACCGAGTCATCGCATACGGGCACACGTGAGTTCTACAATCATGATACGCCACACTCTCAAGTGTTAATACAAATTAGGTGGTCTCCGTTCCATGAACTGCAGCCCAGCCCACCGCTCCGCCACGGTCATGCCATCTCTATTGACATGGCATACACCGCTACCCTCGCGCTGGATCGCAGTATGCTATCCAATGAGGAGCACGCCCGGCTTCTTAACCTCTTTTCTCGTGCTGGGCTTTCCATTGACCACCAATTGTACGACAATGCCGCCATTGAGAAGGGTACGGCAGCCATTCTCAAGACCCGAGATGGATCATTGAGGTTAGCAGTGCCGAGCCCACTAGGATCTTGCGAGTTTGTGAATGAGTTCACTGTTCAGGATCTACAGAGAGTGTTGAAGGTGCACAAGAAGTATGCGGCCGGTTTCGCTCGTAGAGGTGATGGAATTGAAGCTTATGTCGATGCGTCTGATACTGGTCTGCCGACTCCTGCTTCGTCGAACAAGAGTGCCAGCGGGCACTCGAATGGTCACAACAACGGCAACGGCGTGACCAGCGGACACTTAAATGGTGTCAAAAGAGCGGCTCCCGTGCAGGATGCGCATGGCGCAAACGGGGGAATCGACGACTTGGTGAACGAGGCAATGCCTGTCCAGAAGGTCCAGGCGTAGGCCGGAGGAAATGTCCACAATTCCGGGACCGGTCGTCACATGCATGGCTATATAGACAATAGCAATCGGGCCGGTTGTTTATTGAGTTTCGTATACCGCATGAGAAATTCTGTACCTGGTCGATGAAGTTCTGTGCATTTCCAAATTCAATGCCTTGGGTGGTCTTGCGCCAGCGTGTGGGCCTGTCTGAAGAAGATATCGTAAACTAGAACAGCCCTGGTCGTCATGACTGTCGGAGCTCGGGATCATGAGCTCAAATCGGGCTTGCGAGTGGGTCTTTGAGGGTCATATGAAAGAGGAGAGAGCTGTAAGGAGCATCCGGGGAACGAGAAGATGAGGATGTTTGCCAGTCGAGACCTCCAGGGCTTTTTCACAAATACAGATCACGCTTATCCCAAAATGGTTACCACATGCTGCCGCTATGCGCTTGCAGGTGATCTCAACGGTTTTCTCCACGACAGCCTCTCGCCAGGTGGTGTACTCCGGATATTCTTTTGCACACGACGTCCTCAGCCCTACCAACCTTGACTCAATTCATGGCCCTGGGCAAGGTTTTTGGGAACGTAGTAGAACTGGGATACCTGGTGTTGACCACGCTACAAGAAACACCTCAAATGGCGTGAGGCTGGTGACGGAGTTATCCCACGAACTTCGCCGCGATGTCGGTCTTCCTTCAAAATCGTTCTTAGGAGTAGTTCTGACGCAGGGAATAATTGTCGTCATTATCCAACTGCTGCAGCTAAGGTCGAGTCGTGATGTAGTGTACCGGATTTGCCTGTCTTCTTCTGGCGTGACCGAAAAGATGCCAAGAGTACCTAGGTACCATTCTAACATCACAACATCTGCATCCTGAGGTTAGAAATTCCACAAGCCCTCATCCGCCCCATCCAGTACTAGCATTATTGCGCAGCAGTTTGTTGCTTGTACCATACTGATGGAAATTTCCGCATGCAATATGCCCCAAGGGGGAACGACCACCGTGTCAAGGCCTACGTACTTCACTTGTACCCTCGCAGAAGCACTCGAGTACAACAAGAAACATCACAAAGTCAAGACCTCAACCACTCCTGAAGGGGCTATCATTCACCATGAGGAATACGGCAACATCAATGAGTTTGTGGACTTTCTGTCGGCCAACTATGGCGAACAGCTCGCTATTGGTTGTGCCTTTCCAAGAAAACATGGCGAAGGTGGCACTAAAACACACGACCAAGACGCTTCGTTAGGCGACGGTGATGCCGTCGTTGAGCAGCTTGGTACTTTCCTCCTCTGCTACCAGTCATATGCAACGCACCTAATTATATATGGCAGACTTTAACGAGGTAAAATACCTGTCCTGTCGACTCGCCAACTACTTCGCCTACAACTTTGGCCCACGAACACCAGATTGTAGATGCGTCGCGCTCCTAGCCTCAAGTTCAGTAACATTTATGTTGATATGGCTGAGTCTCTTGCGCGCTGGATACGAAGTCCTACTGGTTGCGTATGTCGAGTACAATGTCCAGGACAAGTTCATACTGACACACACCTCAGGCCTCGAAGTCTTCCCACAGCCATAACACACCTTCTCAAATCAAGTTCCAGTTTCCTAATCATACATGATGCTGAGCACGAGCACACTGTGACTGTCGCGAGGAACATTGCCACGGAACTGCTGCAGACGTCTTTGTTCAAGATTCCATGGTCATCGTTGTCGGCGCTGATAGAAGATCCTCTTCCCCTCTCTCTACCCTCAACCACCGCCTTCAGGAGACCCTCAATGGCAGACTTGGCATTCTACTTTCACTCTTCCGGTACTACAGGCGTGCCGAAGTTGATTCCACAAACACATAACGGCGCCGTCGGAGTTCTTCCCTTGCTGCAATCTCCCCCTGCTTTAGGACCAAGGATAGCCACATTCACAGCTACTCCTCTGTATAGCGGCGGAATCGCGGACTTGCTGAGAGCATGGAGTGCTGCCAGCCCGCTGTGGATCTTTCCTGAGCACCGCGCACCAATCATTGGTTCTACGATCCTTTCGGTCGTGACGCAGATCGACAATCTCTCCGGGGGTCGTATCAATCAAAGTACTCGCAGGATGTCTGTAGCGAACACCAGTGCAGCCATGAATGTGCCACCACTCGCCCTTGATGACTTATCGGTACTTGGAAACTCAGCGCCAGGGAGATCGTGGAGGCTTGGGTATCTTTCCTGTGTGCCCTTTGTTCTAGAGAACCTCGTCGAAACGCCCAGACTTAAGGAGAGGTTGGTAACAATGGATGCCGTAGGTGTAGGTGGCGCAGCGCTGCCAAAAGCACTGGGCGATCGCTTGGTCAGGGATAGCCTCAGACTCGTGAGCAGATTTGGAAGTTCCGAGTGCGGGTTCCTCCTCTCTTCTTCTCGGAACTACGATAACGACAATGGCTGGGACGTCCTGAGAGTTCCTGTCGCTTCGGGGCTAGAATTCAGGAACTTGGAAGGTGGAGATGGCAAATGTGAACTGATCGTGCGCGATCATTGGCCGATGGTCTCTACAGCGACCCATGCGGCAAGACCATTCAACACCCACGATGTCTTCTTTCCTGATGAGCTAGTTCAAGGAGCCTGGAAATATGGTGGAAGGAGTGATACGCAAATCACGCTCAGCACGGGTAAAAAGTTCGACCCTGTTCCAATCGAAGACGCGCTTCGTGAATGCAGCTTGGTTGAAGATGTCATCGCCATTGGAAACAATAGACCGTTTGCTGCCGCAATCTTCATCCCGTCCTTGAAGTACAATTCCAAAGAGGATGAGCGGAAGCCGGGTGATATATGGGAACATGTGAAGTGGGTCAATGAAAGGTCTCAAATCCATGCAAAGATTGGGGAACAGTGTTGGATTGTGCTAAACGAAAAACAGCGCAAAAGAGTTAGGAGGAATCTGAAGGGTGGAGCTGTGAGGAGCGAGATTGAAAAGGACTTCAAGGAAGAGCTTGCGCAAATTTACGGGATAAATAACACGGTGGCCAGGGAGGGTAAGATGGTAAAACCAGTTCTACATTCGCCAGAAGACGTAGCGGCGAAGATAAAACTGATTGTGCACGAGTTTGTTGACTCCACACTTCACAGGGGGGAAGATTTCGATTTCTTCGATGCCGGTATCGATTCCGCCATGTCCATCCAGATGAGAAGGAAGATATGCGATCTACTGCCTGAGGAGAAGCGGAAGAAAGTCCCGGCCAATGTGATATACGCATGCGGGACCGTAAAACTGCTCGTCAACTTCGTCAGAGAAATGTTCAACAGCCCAATGAGCGATCATGAGGGACGGGATTCGGACGAAAAATTGACGAAACACCAGGAAATGGTTTCTGTGGTGGAGCAATATGTTTCCGCACAACGAAACTTGCTAGAAAAGGCGAAATCTCATCTTTTATACCGGCCCATGGAACGCAATCAGAAGAATCAGGGGAGGACCGTTCTTCTCACCGGTGCGACAGGTTTCCTTGGAGTTCATATACTCAACCTCCTCATCCACGACCCTTCAGTGGCCCGCATTTTTGTCTGTATTCGTGGCTCGCACCTTGCGCCGTACGAAGAACAACAAGAACGAGCAAGAGCGCGTGTTACCTCAGCCATGGCTTTTCACAAGTTCGCCCCTGAGAAGTGCAGGGACGAGGAGAAGCAAATCGTGTATGTCCCGTTCTTTCTCACTGAGCCGGATCTTGGTCTTCCAGTGGAAGTATACACGACATTGGTGGAAGAGACAACACATGTGATTCATGCCGCGTGGGAGGTAAACTTTAGCCTCCCGTTCAAAACCTTCGCGTCACAGATCGAAGGCACAGTCAACATGTTCAACCTACTTGTTCTGTCACTTCAGTATAAGAACTCATGCAATCATTCACCTCACTATACGCCATGCATTATGTTTTGCTCTTCGGTAGCATCTGTTGCGAACATGCAATGGACCTCATCCGCCAAACCCCTCTCGGCAGATCCAGGCGATGCCGCAGATCTCGGCTACGGTCAGAGCAAATGGGCCACCGAATCGGTTCTGAAGAATCTCGCGCAACGGAACAGCGATATCTCAGTTTCGATACTCCGCATCGGCCAACTCAGCGGCTCAACTACCACTGGGATTTGGAATATGAAGGAAGCTTGGCCTCTTATGATCGACGCCAGCTTGAAAATTGTAGGCAAGCAAAATAGATGGGCGGACGGCCCGAGTAAGACGTCGAGAGCGAACACCTCAGCACCATCCATCGTTCTTCCTGACCTAGCGTCTACTAGTGAACCGCCACTTGACTGGTTGCCAGTTGACATTGCTGCGAAGGGCATTTCGGGGCATATGAAACTGGACGGGGGCGCAGGTATAAGAGTCTTGCAGGTGTTTAATGATGGCAGCTCGTCGCCAACTTGGACAGCCGCGCAGTCGTGGATACTAGCCTGGGCGAATGGGCGAGGGTTAAGTTCCACTGTCGTGAGCCCGGGCTACTGGTTACGAAGAATCGAAGACAGTCCTGCTGAGCATCAAGCCAAGGCGCTGGTCTCTTTATGGAGGAAAAACTGGCTAAAGTCTGGGTCTGGGCAGGGAGAATTTCACAAGCCGAAGGCCAATATGGAGATCACACAACTGGACCTGAAGAGCCCTCGGAATGAGAGGGTGGCTTCAAGAGATGGGAAGACGGAAGATGATATCAAAATTAGCGAGGGATATGTAAAGATTATTCTAGACTGGATTGCTAGGAGCAAGGATAGGTAGATCGCTCTCATTGGGTGGATGTGTTTCGACAATCTTTTATCAATCCTACCGGGAAAGTCAAAATTTCGCAACGCTAACAGTCTGTTGTGCTCCAGCTATAACGAGATTCTTACCTGAATGTTCGTCACCTTCTAAGAAGATGGTTTGCTAGCATTGGTGTGATATTGAAAAGCAACCGGATGTCAACCGCGTATTGCAAAAATTGATGGCGATGGATGGACGATGCTGCGATCAGAAAGAAACGCACGCAATCGCACAAACTATTATGCAACCCTAATCCAAAGAAATGATGTAAATGGTAAGGGGTAGACATCACCCGCTCCTCAATTAGAGCTACAACTCAAGTCTTGAGTTTTAGGCTCACATCGCAACCTCACTCTATCAGAATCCCTCATCCGCAACAAAAGCTGCATATCACAGTCGTTGATGACTCCCCTCACCCTCTCCTTTGACTGCTCCTCGGTCTCCTCTCTGTTCTTTACAATTCTGAAACGATGCTGGCGCATCAGTAATGCTAGCACAGCAACAAATTCGACTTGCGAGAACTTCATCCCGGGGCTGAAATTGTTGACAATATGTTAGTATGGATTCAGGATGCATATTTTAAAGTGTGGGCATTACCAATTCTGGCCCCCATCGGACCATGGGAAGAAAGTATCCCGTGGAGGAAGTAGCAAAGACTCCTGTCCAACTTCGCTCGTCATCACCCATCGTTGAGGGTTCCATTTTAGCGGGTCGGGCCAGTATCGAGGGTTTGTATGTACAGCAATGATGCTAGGACTAGTGCTTGTGTTTGCTGGTATGACAATTGATCGGTTTTCAATAACGAGAGTCTGGGGCTGGGAGCTCGTGTACTTCGGAAGCGATAAGATTGGTGGGTAAAGGCGGAGTGTCTCATGCAAGACAGCGCGGCAGCGTATCAGCTTAGGAAATAGACGATCGTAATCCCAATTGTCTTCGTCGTCGCCGATCGTTAGTAGTTCTGCGCCTATCCAGTTCTGAACTCCAGGTGCCGTAGCAAGCAGGAAGACGGCGAAAGCCAGAGTGTTAGCAGTGGTATCATGACCAGCAAAATTAATGACAAAGATATTGCCGAAGATCTCCTCGACTGATAGGCCTTTATGGCCCTTGGAATCTCCATTGTTTGTGTCATGCGTAGTAGACGCCTTTACCAAGGACGTCATGAGCCCCCCTGCTCCTGAACGTCCCTTTGTCAAAGCTGCCATCTCGTCGTCCAGCATCCGTTCCATTTGATGCTTGAACTCATCTGCGGCCTTACCGACTCGCCGGAATGACGTCGGCATAAATCCAAGGTTTAAGTACCGACGAGGAATCAACATGAGTAAGATGGCGTTGTCTAAGACCAGGGACAGAGCATCGCGGTATGATGATGCCGTATCGGGTTCAACATGATCGCTACTTTCTGAACGGAAGCTGAACGATCGACGAAAGCCGGTCGCTGCGAGAACGTTCAGCGAGAGTGTACGTGTGTCTTTCGAAACGCTTGGAATCCCCTCGGCCAAACGCCCTGGCGCGGTCCACGCTGTGAGCATTTGTTTTGTTTGCGATAGAGATTCTCGCCAGACAAACTTCATGATGCTTTCGTTGAATGGCGCGGCAAGAACTCTCCTGTGTCGTGGCCAGTTTTCCAGGTTCGCAGTCGAGATGCAAGGACCATATACTTCGAGAAGTTTGTAGTTTTGGGTCGGACGTATAAAATCTAATCTTCTGGAAAAGATATCGTGGATTGCTTCCGAGTCGCATACTTGAATGTGAACTCCGCGTGGTGTAACACAGGCAAATATAGGGCCATAACGGAGGTGCGAGTCCGCTTTGTCCATGAAGAACCAGCCGCGCCGCATATATGGAACGAAAGTTGGTAGTATATTCGACGGTATGAGGTCAAGGAGTTTGAAAAGGTGAGGCTCCAAGACTTGAAACAGAATATTCAAAGGATCAATGGGCACCCGCACAAGCGGGATACCTATGGCGGACGCCCGTCTATAATTGAGCTCCAAGCAGACTAAGCTGTAGCCCAGGTATAGAGCAACAACAGTGATGAAGTATTCCAGCATCTTGATCACCCTTGACTTTAGGTGGAGAAATGGAGGTGTGGCGATGGAGGAGTCCAAGAAGTTAAGTATAAGATGCGAAGGGGCTGATCATGCCTAGACCCAATTACAACAGGTGCAAGCGATTGGATGGCGCATTCATGGAAGTTGCAGGTATGGATTGTTATATGCATGTATGTGGGGTTTTGTTGGTTGCCTGTGTCAGCAATTTCGTACACTTCGTTCTCTCACGGTTCCTGCACACGTGCCGCTTTGGTGGTGGGTTTTAAAGTCACGTGATGATTACTTTTACTTTCTCTCTGGCAATTCATACACTATGAGACACAATCGAAAAACTAAACGACGTGGGGCCTATCTGTGGGCCAGAAAACTCACCACTCTCCGGTGCAAGTCCCGATGGCGTCCCTATATTCACCCTGTAATACCAGAGGGCATCCCTGCAACTTTCAATAATGGTATCGCCTTGAATGCAAACCTTCCTTCTACTATGCTGAATAGCTATTCTTATAATTCCGTGTTTCTTTCTCTTGAGATGTTAAACCCTGCCGTAGTCATCTTGATGTTTTGATCACATGTGATGGTCGCAATGCTCGATGTCTTAGAAGATCTTCTCACGGGGACCTTTCGGCTCGGATTGGCACTCGACCGATCTCTGAAACCGCAATTGGCTGATATTGATCAACCCCTGGGCCCTTACTCCGGGTTTCAGATTGCGAAGAGAAACTACATTTTTCAGACCAATCGTGATGAAGCCAGCATGAGAGGTAAACACCAGCGCCACGGATCCGGCAGAGAGATCATATGGTCATGGGACATCGAGATGCCGACGACTGAGGCGTTGAGTCTCAAAGCAAGGAATCGTTTAGTACGTCTTCTTGTGTGATGCCGATCATATTAGCCTGCCCAGGGACAGTGGCCAGCGGCAAGCAAATTATTTTGATATGTCCTTGCAGACAGCAGTAGCAATGCACGACCTAGGCTTTCTGGAGCGTATCGATTGACTTTGAGATGCAAGCACTAACGTCGCAAGGAGCGTATATTGCGGCATAGGCCTGGATGTGGCACAGTGCCAAGACACCTATGGAACAGACAATCTCTGCTTGACAGAAGCTGATAAAGACGAACATGGTCGGGTGTATGTACAAGGCATTTCATAGCCAAAATAGACGTTCGTCTTCTTCGAGAAAGGTGACATTTGAAGCTCTGTTGGGTCATACATGCACAGGTCCAAAGCCACATAACTACTAGACAGAGAAACATAACCCCCAAGATGGACAGGATGTTAATCTGAGAAGCCACCATATTTTTATATGTTGAACTTCTGAAGTTCGGCCCCAGTGTTATATTATAAACGTCGGCACTAGACGGGACTTTCTTTGCTGCAGGTGTTCCAGCGTCATAACCACAGATATTTAGGGTAACTATTGTACAAATCTCCCACCGGAAGTACTCTCAGAACTAGCTCCCATTTTCTTCGTGTTTAGCCAGAAGCTCTCTGACGATCTGCGCATGTTACCGTGGTATGCTCCAATACTGTGGTGGAGAGACGGAGAGATGTCAACATTAGGTCGGTCGGGGAAGCGGGATAATTCCACCAATGCCTCGACGCGAAATTAGCGGGCCGTTGGAAATATTCGGACGCTAGCCGCTCGGTAGCGTATACCCCGACTTTTCCTCTCATTCTTCCGACTGCTCTTTGCTCGAATAGTCCAAGATCCAATCTAGCTGACAACAGTGTATACAGGGAGCTCTTCTAACTACAGCTTCTTGCCCGAGGCTCCCGGTTCGCGAGCATGCCACTCCCCACACGCCTAGGTTGAAGGCAGCGCTTAATCTCTGCTTCACATGAGCTACGGCAAAATGAATACTTCGAGTGTTGTGTTAAAGAGGCCGGTTGCTGGATTGCATTGTATCTTGCATCGCCACTATGCCTTCACTAAAGAGTCTTCTGTTCGTCGCTTGTCTCAGTCTACACGCTGCTTCAGGCTACGACCTCGGTCGCAAACGAGCAGCGGCTAACGCGACATACAAGGACCCCACAGCTTCAGTAGAATATCGGGTTTCAGACCTCCTCTCGCGCATGAGCATCGAAGAGAAAACAGCACAACTCATTCAAGGCGATATATCTAACTGGATCAACACCACGACCAATGCCTTCAACTACACTGGACTGGAATGGAACATGGCGACCCGCGCCGGCCAATTCTATGTCGGGTATCCTATCCCTCAGTCTTGGATCAACGATGGTGTGAAAAAGGCTCAAGACTACCTGATGCAAAACACAACGTTGGGGATCCCGGCAATGGTGCAGACCGAAGGAATTCATGGCTTCTTAGTCGGCAATGCGACCATTTTCAACAGCCCAATTGCACAAGCCTGCAGTTGGGATCCCGAGCTAGTGCAAGAGATGGCGAAAGTTATTGCACAGGAAGCCTCAGCTCTCGGTGTCAATCAGTTGTTCGCACCGCTTGCGGATCTAGCGAGAGAATTGAGGTATGGCAGAGTGGAAGAAACGTATGGCGAAGATGCACATCTGGTCGGTGAGATGGCATATAGCTATGTCAAAGGCGTCCAAGGTGAGAAGGTTAGCGCTACCGTCAAGCACTTTGCTGGCTTTTCGGCTCCCGAGCAAGGCTTGAATACTGGACCTGTTCACGGTGGCGAACGAGAGCTCAGGACCACATGGCTGCCGCCGTTCAAGCGAGCTATCATCGATGCTGGAGCTTGGAGCAGTGAGTAAAATCAAACTATAGTCTACATCGACCCTACTGATCTAGAACTAGTCATGGGAGCGTACCATTCTTATGACGGAATTCCATCTATAGCCGATCATCATGTCCAGACTGAGATCCTTCGAGGAGAATGGGGATACAAATACTGGCTGACCTCCGACGCGGGTGCAACCGATCGTCTCTGTTGCGCTTTCAAGATGTGCAGCTGCAAGCCTATTGATATGGAGGCTGTCACTATGTATGCTCTGCCTGCCGGTAACGACGTCGAAATGGGCGGCGGCTCATACAACTTTAAGACCATCCCAAAGCTCGTCGAATCTGGGAAGCTGGACATTGAGATCGTCAACACCGCAGTTGCGAGACAGCTGAGAGCCAAATTTGAGATGGGGTTGTTCGAAAATCCATATCAAGGGGTGTCTGGGAATGAAACCAAGGCAAGGATTCATACTCCAAAGAATGTGAAAGTTGCAAGACAACTCGATGCCGATTCGATCGTTCTACTGGAGAACAAGAACAATACCCTTCCTCTTTCCAAATCAGCGAAGGTAGCCGTGATTGGCCCAATGGCGAACTTCACAAACGTAAGGCAACCCTAATTTGATTCGGGACATGACTTACTTACCTTTGGTAGCTCGGTGACTATGTTGTCTACCGCTCTCAGTACAACTCCGCAAATATCACTCCTCTGAAAGGTATCCAAGGTGTTTCCACTGGCACCGTTACATTTGCACAAGGATGCGAACGTTGGTCAAATGACCAATCCGGCTTCCCTGATGCTGTGGCCGCCGCTAATGCTGCCGACGTCGCTGTCGTTCTAGTAGGGACGTGGTCACGCGACCAGCAAGAATTATGGCAGGGCCTCAACGCTACCACAGGGGAGCACGTCGATGTCGCATCGCTCAACCTCGTTGGTGCGATGGGCCCTCTCGTTCAAGCCATCATCGAAACAGGAAAACCAACGATCGTCGTATACCAGTCCGGAAAGCCCATCTCCGAGCCATGGATTTCTAGTGAAGCATCGGCCTTAGTCCAACAGTTCTACCCAGGTGAGCAAGGCGGCGCAGCGCTTGCAGACATTCTCTTCGGAGACGTGAACCCCTCTGGCAAACTCTCAGTTTCGTTCCCTCATGACGTTGGAACACTGCCAGTCTACTACGATTACCTCAACTCGGGACGCGGTACGGATGCAGGGACAATACTGTCAAACGGGACGCTGCAGTTTGGACACCAGTACGTCCTCAGCACACCACAGCCACTATATGAATTCGGGTATGGATTGAGCTACGCCAATTTTACCTATTCCGATTTCAAACTTTCTTCGACGGCTGCCTCAGCAGATGACACTATCACGGCCTCGGTAAGCGTCACCAACACATCCCCCGTAGATGGTAAAGAGGTCGTGCAGATTTACGTCCAGGACGTTATCTCATCGGTCGTCGTACCAAACATACAACTCAAAGGATTCAAGAAAGTTCTCATCAAGGGAGGCGAGACCGAGACGGTGAGTATCGGGCTAAAGGTTGCAGACTGGGGGCTCTGGGATCTGAAAATGCGGTACGTTGTCGAACCAGGCGAGTTTCTTGTGTGGGCTGGGAGTAGTTCGGGAGATCTGAGGGCAAATAGCACTGTGACTGTAAACTAGAGATCGATTTCAATCATCTCTCTCGCTTCTTTCGATATACGACTTTTCTCTTGAGGTTCAGTTGGCTTACGTGAACCAAGTCTCTATTTTCTTATCTCAGATGTATTACTGAACTCAAATGTGCTTTTCAGAACCTGTAGTAGGTACTATGACGGAACGTGTGTACGGACAGAAGTAATTTACAGCTTCATTAAGTGTCACCTCCGAGCGGGCAACGATATTCATGTCCTAAGCGGTGGGAACGAAAGAAGGGACAAGGGATTCAGCCTCCGTCTGGGGAATGCTGGACAAGTGTCAGAGGCCACAGGCTACCAATCACATACACAGACTCAACGTCCTCAGGCTTAGCACTTCACGGGTGCAACCCAATTAGGTTAGTCGGCCTGCTAAGCGAGTATCTAGATAATATCGAGGTCGCAGGCCTATCCTACTTCCTCACGACAATATTAATCTACTTCTTCACCTATGCCTATCTCCAAGAACGAGCTTTCAAAACGGCGAATACGAGGGATGAGACGGAGTGCTGAGCCGTCTCACTCATCTGCATCATTTGTGCCACTTTGATCTCTCCCTAACCATACGAGCTGCTGGGTCCGCGCCCTCTATACGTAGCTCCCACGGGCAATTCCTCGAATGTTATCATTGCAACCCGGAATTGGACTCCTTTACGGTGATTCTGTGAGCATTTCCAGCCTGAAGTTTGCATCACGAAGCCGCGTTTCATCATTTTTCCCTTGACAAAAACTCTTCACTGAACACAGGTTGGCTTGATGACGGCTCAGCAGCATTAATCGGGCATTGACATGCACCAGAATAGTTCTCAGTATGCGCAGTGAATGTCATTCAACTGGATTCATTGGACGGCACTGATATTCTTAACGCTGCCAAGCTGCCCTGCTGCATCCATGCTTGCGCCTCAACTTTGCCATGTCAGCCTCCCGCCATCTTAATGACCAGATAATCATGTGGGCTGAATCGATCTTCACCTCTCTGACTAATGGGTAGAACATGATGGTGTCAATCAGGGCATATTGCCCCTCTGTGCAGCAGCTTCTTATCGTTGTCATGCTCACGACACCTGCGGAGGAGCTGAAAGTGATCAAAGCCTGATAGAATAAGATTGCTTTGTGAACAGATATAATGCATACGCTCAATAGGGAGCAGGTAAAACAATTCGTCATTCTAGAGATTCGAATTGGGAAGGCTGGTAGTGTACAACGTAGTGCCAAGAAGGGGTAAAGAATACGTGATGTTCCATTTATCATTACGACTCAGCCAAGGGTGCATGAGAGCATATTTCTCAAGCGAAAGGAGTGGATGTTCACCAACAGCCCTCACTGGATAGGTTTAACTGCTAACGTGGTGTGGCGTTCAACAGGGCGCAGCCTTGCTGCGGGTTTGACGCCGACCGTGACCCGAGTAGCTGAAGCCTTGCTACGACACTTCATTGGACAAATATATAGCACGGCTCAGCACTTGCACTCGTGGAATTCGCCGGAAGTAGGTAGGAGGCATTAATAGGTGCCACAAATGTGGAAGCGATGCGAGGTTCCACGGGTGATTGGCGCGAGGGCTGTTCCTGCCTTTCTGCCGACGTGAAACGTTTGCATAAGGCTTCTTGGCGCGGCAGGTCGCAATGAATTTGGTTGGATATGTGAGACCACTAGGCGTCATGTGTGGGTGATTCAGTTCACCGGTTGTTTGGCAGATTAGTGGCGACGGCTCAGCAACTCCACAATGGCTGCTCAGGATGCGGGCTTTCCGGTCGTAAAAAAAATACAAAAACCAGGGTACGGTGAGATGGCTATTGGCTTATTGGATACTACTCGGTCCCTTAAAACCAACCCCTCCCCTTGGGGAAACAATTATGCACATTCTGGAAGTTGCGTTTACAACTGGATTGGTAACCGACCGCTCACCTGTCAGGTCCCCGTCAGGCCCCAGTCATATCATTGCCCGAAGTCCAGCATTCTACGCTTGTCCCTAACCTTCAATCGTAGCAATCAAGAATGTCAATGCGGGTTGAGTTGAGTATTTGGGGCCAATTCACTCCTTCCTTGTAATCGTTCCTGTGCGGCGTAGAGATATAGTCTACTAAGCATCCTTATATTGTCCATTTCTCTTGTGACCCTAACGAAATTGGTCTCTATTGGTGTGAACGTTCGCTTCCTAGCTACTAGGGTGCAAGATCTGATCAACGAACATTGTTCAATTGGTGGAGTGCATCATATCCCGGAGTCGATACCGAAGATATTTAGCATGGCCTGAAGCTGCTCTGAAGAAGCTTCCTTGCTCCTACCGAACCCACTCCCCGCAAGTTGTAATTTTGTTCTCTGTCGCGATAACACGTTGCTCTCTTCCACCGTATCTTCCATTATATAGCGAACAATCACTACTTGAGCGGTTTGTCCAAGACGTAAGGCTCGCCCAATGGCTTGCGACTCGATCATGGGGTTCCACTGGGGTTCGAGAAGGTAGATACGAGAAGCCACTGCGAGGTTCAATCCGACAGCTCCTGTACCGAGCGTCATAAGCAGCATATTGGCGCCTGTGGGCGACCGAAAGTCTTTCAGGACTTTCAGTCTTTCACTAAGGGAAAGTGAACCGTCAATCATAGCATAATGGGCATCGTGGTGCGATAGTAATTTCCCAAACAGCGTCAGGGTCTTCTTCCATGATGAAAACACAATACTGTAAATGAATTTAGGCCCAAGATTTACGACGGAAATTGTAGTACGTACCTTTTTTCAAGTGGCTCCCGAGAGATGTCAGTAAAGAGTGAGCGCAACTTCGTTGGATAGAAAATTGGATGTGAAGGACTTTCGTACCGGGCGGCTTCAAAATTGGCCGAGTCGCCTGGCATTGGATCATCGCCCCCCGAAGCACATGTTGGACACTGCTGTTTGTGAAAGCGGTGTTGCACCATGCAGGTGCGGCAGACCATATGCTTGCAGTTCGGAAGAAGGAGCCCTCCATCGGCGTCCGCAGCAGGATTAATGGAGTAGATCGCACCTGAACAGTACGCGCACACATTCCTATCCATTTGTTGTAGAAGTGACAATATTTCGTCGGGATCGGCTGGCAACCGTTCCAAAGTAGTCACCTGCATGTTCGTCGCCATACCGTTGTTACAGTAGAGCCGAAGTTTGAGGAGCGATTCCAGGACAGTAGAGTTAACTTTGGCTTTGCCTCGTCCACTCACAGCCATGTCGATGTCCGAGCGGCATCTCTGCAAAATTTCGCGATACTCAGCTTGCTCTTGCAACGACAGCTGCAATCGACGTTCTTGCGTAATTGGTTTTGGTAAGTCGAGAAGCTCACGAGTTCTACGCAAACACAGGGTCTGTAAAAGTAATTGCAGGTTTTTGAACCGGTCTTTTCTCCTACCAGACTCAGATAAGATTGGTGTCGTGATGAATTTCCGGAAAGCTGGCGCATGCTCAAGAATAGGAACCTTAAGGAAGGCTATTAGTGCCCCAAGATCGTCTAAGCTATTCTGAATCGGCGTCCCCGTCAAACACCAGCGGTGTTCTGCAGACAGATTTGATATGGCGTGGTATTGTTTAGTCGCTTTGTTTCGAATGTCGTGGGCTTCGTCGAGAACAATGCGAAACCAGTGGAGTTGGGGGAGGCTGTTAATTCCACGAGAAAGCTCCATGGCAATCGTTGCGTAAGTTGTGAACACGATCATACTAGTTTGAAGGCAGTTTGTTTCGGTATGTCTCGTAGACCCTATATGTCTGTGAAAAGACATTGCTCCAGTGTAGGTATGTTTACGAATCTCATCGACCCAGCTATCAATGAGTAGTGACGACGGTGCCACTACGAGTGTAGCTTTGGTGCGCACCTTCTGTGAGGGTGATGCCGCGAAACTTTGAGAACCGGCGTCCCGAAAGAATTCAGCCCGATCGAGGGAACCCGCGATGGTCGATATCATTACCAAAGACTTTCCCAAGCCCATCTCATCCGCAATGATACCACCTCTTTCTTCGTTTCGTTCTGGACGTTTTGCGCCAGTCCACACGTGTCTGTAAAAGGGCTCTTCTCCATCACCATTGTTATACTGCCAAAGGCTGATATCGGAGACCAACACTCCTTTCTCTCGTCGATCTACGAAATCAATAGCCTCTTTCTGGTGCGGTAGCAGCACGCTTTTGATGCGTCTGTCTACCTTGATACCGGTAACGTCAACACGATGCGTCAAGGAATCTAGGATAGATTCCACGACAGCCTTGTCACTGGCTTTTGGATCCTCGCTCAGCGCCTGGGTTTGCACGTTTGGCTTTGACGAGGGTGGCTCCCGCGTCAAGAACGTGGGGATTTGGTCAGAATATCCATCAATTCGAAAGAAATGAGGATTGTAGTATTGCATCACACAACCAAACCGTGGGAATTGCAGGTGCGTATTCTCCGCCGACAGAAGACGGCCAACCTTTTCCGCATCGGCCTTCCGGCCCATGATGTTAACGTCCAACGTAACAATCGGCTGTGCACTGCTATTCGACTGATACGATACCAGAATAGACATCCAACCAGCACTTGGGAGTGAAGCTATAAATGTCACATGTGGTTCAGTATTTAAGGCTCTAAGCAGACTACAGGCTTGCTTGTTGAGCCGAGCGAACTGGTTGCCGGCGGCATTCTCCAGTGCGAAATATGAGCCTTCCCTAGTGACGGAGAAAAGTTCTATCGTGGCGCCATAAGTGACTTGCGGTAGGCTGTATCGTTTCCCCCCAAGCAGCTGGGCCTTGACATCGGTGATCTGTTTTGGTCAGTTGTGCACCTGTTGACTCTCAATGACAAAGTAGAGGCTGGAAAATGCGTCTTACACTACCATAGCAAACGTACTCGTTGTCTCGATATGGCTCCGCCTCAGCTGGCTCTATATCTCTAGATATACCAGAGACTTGGAACTCCTGAAATTCTGGTATTGAAGCTGGTAACGAAGCTGAAGCTGATAGTGATGCAGCCACACATCTGTCTCTTTCCTCGTCTCCGAAAGGCCAGGCTCGCTTCAAGGACAACCTGTCGTCTCCCTGTGTTCTATCGCTGGGCCATTGTGAGTTATTGTCGTGGCCCAGGTGCTCGATGTCAGGTGAGATGAAATGTTCCGGCCACATGTCTCATGCGGAGTTGTGAACATCGAATGAGCGATTTTCTGCCAGGAAGGTGGAAGAGGGTAAGGACCGCGGGAACTTCGCAATGCTCTCCATTCGAACATCAACTAGAGGATTGGGGAAATCGTGTCGGAATACAGATGTGAAGTTCACGACCCGGAAAAAGCATAAATGCAAGTTTTCACCGGTCCTAGAACGTCCGCACACAGGTGTGGCTGAGTCGTGGCTCCCTAGTTGTGCCTTGCTCACCTAATTGACGAAATCAGCCTTACACACTTCCTGCTCCGTTGCCTTCCTTACCGGATACACCACCACTCCGTCATGTGTCATTTGCAATTTTCCTGATCTAGCTGCCTCTAGTCACATCTGTGGCTGTCTTTGGGGAGCGCTGTCAACGTCACCCACAGTGCCTGTCACTATGACGACCAACAATCATGCCTCTGCCTCTGCATTTGAGCGCGCATTGAACAATTTCAAGCAAAGTTTAAAACCGAAGTATCAGACAAGCTTTCAGCATGCCACAGTTGACAGCTTGAAGCAATGCATTGGAAACATACAAAACATCCAACATGCGTCGCGACGAATGCAGAATCTGACCCGATTGCAACCTTTCATTGAGGCTATGGAGCAGTATGGGAAAGTCATCACCATTTTCGCGAACACCAATGCCATAATTGCATATGTCTGGGTAGGCCACACCACCATCCAATGATGATTCAAAAAATACTGACGTGTATATAGGGCCCAATGAAATTTCTCCTCCAGGTGGTGTATTCCAAGCCAGCCCACAATCCATAGCTGATTCAGCCGAAGGTCGCCAGCGTCATGGTTGAAGCCTTCGAGGAGCTTCTCCAAACTTATGAGCGGATTGGAGACCTGATACCCTTGTTGCTCCAATACGAACAGCTCTTTCGCAAGCATCCTCACATGGTGCGCATCCTTGTTCTCATGTATGAGGATATTTTATCTTTCCATCACATTGCACTACGTTACTTTCAGCAGCCATGTGAGATTATCTTCTTCTATTTATCATTATCTCCGTGTGACTGAACATGTGTAGTATGGAGGCAGATGTTTGATGCCACTTGGAAAACGCACAAATCGAAATTTGGCGGAATCTTCTCGAACATGTCTCACCACCGAGGCCTTATCGAAAGTCAAGCTAGCATCGCACATATTGAAGAAATCCAACAACAGCGAGAAAGAGACAACGACAGGTTGGAAACGCAACTACTACATGAAGAAAACCAAAGGTTCAAGGCTGTCTACGGTTGGCTAAATGCTGCCAACGTGGACAATGACCAGTATCATTTTTTTCAACTCCGAGCTGAACATCCCGGGACAGGAAGATGGTTACTTGATCATCCAAGCTTCAAAGATGATTGGTTCAACCCGCAATATCCAAAGGTCCCGCCACTCTTGTGGCTTAGTGGTATTCCTGGTGCAGGTAAGAACGGAGAGAGTGCTCTAATACCACCCATCTAACATACAACAAGGCAAGACAGTCCTTGCATCACTGGTTGTTGAAGAAGCACAGAAACTGAGCCCCGCTCCGACGGTAGCCTTCTTCTACTGCAAGCATGGAAACCCAGAGCGAGACAACTTCCTCTGGATGGCACGTAGTATACTGGCACAACTGTTGAAACAACATCCTGTTATGCTCGAATACTTCTTTCAAAAGTGCTGCGGCGATCCCAAACCCATCCTAGACTCATTGGTCTTGGTTGAGGAGCTCTTGGCCTTTGCATTCGAAAATTGTTCAAGCGCTTATGTCATTCTCGATGGGCTAGACGAATGCCCCCGTGATGAGCGCAAACACATTGTCAAGTGGTTCCGCAAGCTAGTGGAGGATCCGGTAAACGAACCGGACCGTATTAGATGTCTCTTCATAAGCCAGGATGATGGCGTTGCCCGGAAAGACTTCGGTGGTCTCAGCAATACCAAGATTACTACGCAAGATAACCGAAAAGACATTGAACAATACTGCAGGTTCAAGGCAGAGGAATTAAAACAAACCTTAGTGGGTCTGAGTGACAATAAGGCCAAAGACATTGCTGATCGGGTGTTGAGCTCCACACATGGTATGCATTATTGAATGTTCTGTATTTCACCCGGCTGATATCGCAGGCATGTTCCTGTTCGCGAAACTCGTGTGGTTAAATTTGCTCAGTCAAACGGACCTATGTGGCCTTGAAGAGGAACTCGATCCCCACAGATTCCCTGAAGGGATCAATGATGCGTAAGATACAGCCTAATCAATTTTTGAAGGTCGTTAATGAAGTGTAGATATGAACGAATTGTCTTCCGAATCAAGGAGCAAAGTCCAGGACCTCGCCTGACAGACATATTCAAGCTCCTGAGTTGGCTAGCTTGTGCCAAGCGATCCCTCAAGTGGTATGAGATACAAGGAATGAAGGCCATCAACGTCAGCAAACGAGTGATCGACCATGAAGGTCGGAGATTTCGCGTCGACCCGACAGATCTTTGCGCATCCCTGGTCGAAAGTCGACCTGACGGGAGCCTTGAGTTTGTCCATCTCACAGCCAAGTTGTAAGACTGTCCCGGACTGGAAAATCCATCGCTAGTTTCTGCTAATTTGAGGGCTCAGCTTTCTTGCCGAAAGGGGATATGTAGACGTACCAAAAGCGGAATTACAGATCGCAAATCTGTGCATTGATTACCTCAATCTCCCTGCTCTTGTGGATGATCCAAACGAAGAAGGCGTCCACAATGGTGACTACGGTTTTGTGGACTATGCCACGTTGTACTGGGTCCGGCATCTTGAAGCTGGTCTATCACATTCAAAAAATGATCCGGACGCCATAGCAGACCTTGCGGAGAGCCTGGAGATATTTTTGGACGAACATTGGACGGGACGGACAGTGAAGATCGCCATCGGGAAGCGAAATAGTGACCGACTCAAGGTTTTCGCACCTTACCAATTCTACAAACGACTCGAGGAGGCAACGGTCTCAGCGAGACGCCAGCTCACATTTTTTGGTAAATTGAGGAAAGAGGAAATTGTGTTAGACCTGGTTGACGTTGTCGGCCGTGTCAGGAAGGAATTAGAAGCATTGATCTCTCCTTCCCTAGACCAAGAGGTATGGACTGATCTTACACTCAAGTACGGCTCTAATCTGTTTAAATGCCCGAGAATGAGTTGTCAGTCTTTCTCTTCTGGGTTTCCAACGCGGGAAGAACGAGAACGGCACGTGGCCAAGCACGACCTACCCTTCAACTGCACTGAACGAGCTTGTCCAAGATTCATAATAGGGTTCGCCAAAAAGATCGAGTGTGATAAGCATGTACAGGAAGTTCATTCGGCCCCGTTAGGCGATGATCAACAGTTTCCCACGAACGATGAAGTGGCGGAGAGTCTGCAGCCCCCGAAGGCTCCCGAGCCAATACCGGAACCTGCGTCAGATGTAGTGCAAGATCCAGAACCCGACCAAACCCCTCAAACAGTCTCGATACCGCCGCGCTCGCGCAAGAAACCAAAGACGAGAGAGCTTCGATGTGAATACTGTCAGAAATTATTCACTAAGAAGTGGAATCTTGACTCGCATCGCTCGACCCATACCAAGGATCGGCCATATAAGTGCGATGTATGCCCTCAAGATTTTCCACGGAAAAGTGATTATAGACGCCATATGTTGACACACACGGAGAATCAATACAAGTGTGGTGGTATGCTTAGAAACGGAACTCCATGGGGTTGCGGATATTCCTTTCCACGCGCGGATAATTTGAGTAACCACTACAAGTCGCAGACTGGAAAGCTGTGTTATGCTCCATACGCACAGGAGCTCAATTCAACCCCCAGTAGGGGTTTGGCAGAGTAGCAACCACAGAGAGAATTGAAGGCGACCCAGAAAAGACCAGCAGCGAAAACTTCCCTCAGAAATACCTCTTCAAATATGTATATGATACCAATCCGTCTGATCAACCAGAGTGGCAATTGAGCTTTGTATTAGGTGGTACCTTTAGTTGGACAATCTGGCAACAGACGAAGGACCATAATATTTCACCGTTGAAAGTGGGGGGAGGGCCAGAGGGCCGGAAAGCTGATTGATTTTCCGGTAGGAGTGGTGAGGCAGCAAGATGTGCCACCTTCAGCCTTGCAATCGACGACGGCTCAGGTATCACCCACACCATGCTTGTCCTACAACGGTTTGAAGATTAAAAGTGTGCAGAGTAAAAGGCTGGAGGGCTTATTGGAGGGTCACAGCCGACCGGTCAGCACTTTCTGGGCTTTATTTAGATCTTTGCGGAGGGTGGGGTGATCTGCAGGCATCACGGCTCAGCAGCGAGGCAACTGCTATGCGGCTCTGCAGTTTTAGAAATTAAAGAAATAAGCAGAGTAGGAGGGCTGGAAGCTGACTGGAAGAATTGTAAAACTAGCTGCAAGAGACCGGTCAGCCCTCGTTCGTTGCAACATCCACACTAGCACGCTGAGCCAGTATGCTTGGCTAAATGGAAATTCCATTCTTTCACTTTTATGCTGACAGGGTTGATACTCCGAGTTTAGGTCATCTTATCCGCGATTGTACTTGCATTGAAGTCGACAAGATGCAGAGCTGACGAATGTGTGCACATAGAACGCAGTGCGTCTGTCTTCCAGCCTCGTAGGTCCTCAGGGACTAATGGGCACATTTCTCCGTTCAGCCGCCCCTCTTGGATTCTGTTCCTTTCCATATAACCCCTAACAAGATAGCGGCTATTCAGTAAACACTTCCAAATCCCAGGAATAAGCAGGAATAAGTGGGAAAATTGGAAAAAGATACCAGTGGTTATGTACCGAATTTCGCGCCTCGATCTTGAAATGGCATTCCTTCAAATCCAGCAAGCATTAGAGAAATCCCGCCCTGTAACCTCTCTAGATTTAGGACCTCTATTTGTTTTGTTATATTCTGGCCAATCTTTCGTTATTGGCATACGGTGCGATTCTTGGTAGTCCGGATATAGGGCCGGCTGAGAACGCTGTAGTAAAGTTAATGTAGTATAGTAACTCATTCAACGAAGGAAGCGACATTAAAAGCTCGGGCCTGGTGGCATGACTTGTGTAGCCTTGTTCAATCACGGAAGAGAGCGAAATCATTGTCCATCACGGCCCAGCACTGTAGGCTGGCGGGCAACGCACACACTCTGAAAGTCTAAAATGAACGCAAAACAAGTGTGTTGACCAAGTGTGTTGAGCGCCTATTGGATAAAGAGCGCAGAGCCGGTCAGCACAAACCAGTCAGCAGGAACCGGTCAGTAGAAATCGGTTAGCGTATATGAAGGTTCTTCCGATTTCCACTTCATATAGCGGGTCTTGACTTTATGGTCATCGTGGTGTATTCCCTATCGAGAACCTGAATACTGATACCATAAATCACCAACATCCTGCCCTTGCCTAGATGTTTCCATGCTTGTGCGCGACCCGTAAGCTGGAGTCTTTGTAGCTTAGGGTTGCAGCTTATAGTTCGGCGCACCAGCAGAGTGAGGGCAAAATAGAAGTGCTTCATGATATATGCAGACAGAGTAGGGAGAATTCATTCCAGGGGGTCATTTACATTCGTCTCTGGTTCTATAACACCCACGGATAGCAATTCATCCTTCTTAATTTCGCGGCATCTGCAACTTCAATCACAACGTTGACAACAGCACCGGCAATAGGGCCGATGACACCTGGGGTGGGATCAGGTCTCTTACGCCCATCACAAAGAAACTGGGCGCGATATCCTTTCTTATTGAGAAATTAATTGATCAACCGATAATCAGTTCTGGTAGATGATAGCTTTATCGCTTGAAGCTTTCCAGGAACACCCAATCTAGCCCATTTCTTAGGTATTGGCCCATTCAGATTGTGGCCCACGCCTGAGCACAGAGATTGGACACGAGAACTCCATGCAACTAGATTATCTTGCCATTTCCACTGAGTTACTTCCTTCTTCTCATAAACCTGACCATAATCCTATTTGATAATAAGGGCAAATTCCTCTTGGAAGGTTCCATTCCAGTCTGTCTCTGTCTTTGTCGTGTTCCATCCGATTTCTCGACTCATATCTGCCCTAGTTCTAGACCTGAAACGCCAGGTTGGCATCTGGATTACAGACTAGCCTAACTTACCCTGAAGCGAACCCTAACTCTGCAGCCTCCAGATTTTCCCTGGTCCATTTCGCAGCGGCCTCCTTCACTCCAATACTCTTCACCTCTTCACTTACAAATACACCAAGGTGAACCCCTGCTTTCGCAATCCTCTAGGAAACTTCGAACCATATATGTTCTCCTGTCCCCGGAGGTATATCCCTTCTTTCCCATTGGGGATATTCTCTGCAGCAACGACCTTTCCCAAGACCGATGTGTAAAGCTCAACTAAATCCAGAACGTGCACATGATCCCAACGCTCTTTCCCCTCGCCAATCATCTCAGCTTGCCCTGAACCTGCAGCCGCGCGGATCATGGCCGGGGTCTGGATCGAAAGCCTGTTGAAATGGCGGGAGCCTACGCCATAGATGGTAGGAGACATAATAATTTAGGTCTTCGCTCCGACCTCGGAGCCTGTTTCAAGAACGACAGCGCTGTCCATATCTCACGAGCTCTTCACGCACCTTCTCGTACGAATAAAGGACATCTTTGTCGGAGAATATTCCACTCTTAGCGTAGGTGCCGGTAGTGGGGTAGTCTCTGAGATTGGAAGTACCTGAGGTCCGTGGAGATCATGTTAACAGCATGGTAAAGCGGGATTTGGGTGGAGAAGGAGAGGCTGACATGCATGTAGCAGGTTTAGTTTTCAGTCTACTTCCATCTCTGACCTAGACCTATGACAAGGGCTTTGGCAGACCCAGGATGATAACCGTTGGCTGTCTGAATAAAAACTAGGACGCACATCAGTCAGGTGGTTTCTGGTGCGGCAGAGATCGTGGGGACAACTTATTGTCGTGTTCACTTGCAGCCCAGGTAATTGTTTCAGAGTCGTCAAGATCTTTGAACATGATGGGAGTGACCCCATAGGTTTTCAGGGCGTTGGCTTGATCCTGACGCCGCACTTGGGCAGATACCTTGAAATTGTACCCTTTGTCCTCTTTGGTAGCAAGAATATCAGTGAGAACTAATCCTCCACTATTACCATTTAGGCTGGCTTTCATTCAAACAACTTTACAACAGGAGAGAATGGGACTGACATATATCCAACAGCACTTGTGAGAAGAACCCGAGGAGCTGCCATGTCAGGGCTCTGGTCGGTTCATGGAAGAGTATATAATAAACGGTCTCAGCCAGTATGCCCTTCGTTCCGTGGGCGTAATATGTGGGGAGGGCACTTCACTCGTCCCCCCAACGCACACTCAACTGCTTTGAACCTCAACCTCTACGTATGCAAAGGTGGAGGAGTATTTAAGCTGTGAGAGACGAATCTGTATTGAGAGGCCGTGAGCCCTCTAACGATCTAGAAGCAACCGAAACTCCATGAACCCAAAGTATAGACATCAAACTCAAACTTCAACCCCGCCCATTCCACTTGTGTCCTGACTTGCCTCAAGCCCACAGAACACTCACCCTCATACCTTCAACCTTCTGCGACCCCACGACCAGACTTCGTGTTGGGCACTCAGTTCCCATCCCACAACCACACCAGGTCAATGCTTCCCTCTCCTAGGTCGAAATCCCTGGTAAAAATATCCACTGGCTCTCCTTCCTCTGGAACTGATTTCGAGAATATACCCCAGTTGACGCCCGAGCCGGAGACGGTTTGCAGGTTATTGTATGGCTTGTTGTCCTTCACGTAGGTTAGCGAGATAAGAGCCAATGATCAGACCGAGAGAAGAGGACGGATGAGAGGGAAATATCCATCGCTCTTTGAATGAAGATGACTCATGTTAAGCAACAGGAAAAGATTACTCACCGAGATGATAAGAACATCCTCCCCATCCGGTGCCCTCACCAACCCCTCTTTGCACCTCCAAGCCCGAAAGCTCGTCCCTGGGGAATCCGGATTATCCGGTTCGGACGGATCATGGAAGCCACAATCTCCCGCTTTGGTCTTCGCAAAGCCTGTGTTATCTTTCATCTCGTGGGTATAGATTGCACAGTTTGCCATCGCATCTACCGTACCGTTCACTGGATTCGTGATGTTGCTACTGGAAATGGCGAGGCGGCCGCTGAGATCGAGACAGCCGACGGGTTGGCCGGGGATCTGGCTGCCAGGAGGGTTGGGAAGGAAGACGTTGATTTTCCCGGTGCGGACGGTGGAATTTTGCGCTCGACGGGGGTGAGGATGGACGGGGGTGGCGAGAGTGATGGCAATGAGGGGGAGGGTTGATAGGAGGACGGATGTTAGGGAAGGCATGGTCTGTGGTGGTGTTTGGAACCTTGAAACCGGTTACGAACGAGTGTTGTGTAAATGCGGTTCGATCAGTCTCTAGATCGATCACTGCGCGTAATGAGTGGAAGTGTGAACGGGATGAGTTGTTGATCGCAGCGAGTGTAACCGTCCAAGTCGATGACCGCCATGAAGATGAGATGCCCACGATACTTATACCTAGGGGCGCATTTCCATGCTCCAAACACCCTCCATGAACCAACATTCCCACGCTTCTTGCCCAACGTATGTGCTGCGGTACCTCGAATAAGCATTTGGCGTCATGCATAATGATGTCTTGCGCAACTGCTATAGTGATATCCGTGCCCCATTTATTGCACCCACTACAGCCGCGTACTCTCGCACGAACAGGTGTTAGTGCGGAAAGCATGAAATCTTAGTAGGGGAAGGAATCGAAACAAAACAAGGGTGGTACGTGCGACCTATGCTGTTGTTTCAGCACCGAGCTCGGTGGTTGTAATCTGACGCCGAGACTTGAGCATTAACCGGGAGCCAAGAAGACGAGGTGTATATGATGATCCAACTAGAGTGAGTAGAAGGCATAGAGTAACTTATTAGTCGTAAAAACGAACAGGGATTTATATTTTGAATCGTGAAGAAATCGTAAAGAACAACCCGCGCATTTCCCTACTATGCACCGATTGAAGTGTTCGAGCAGGTGATACTCTAGACTTACAAACACTGCGGAACTCAGGCCAAGGAAATAGTACCTAATGTTGCTGTCCATGTCGCTTACTTTCTTGGAAATTTTGCTCATTTTTTACTGGTACCTCTGACTCGGCTCCCACTACGCTACCTAAAGGTCCACCCAACACCACAACAAATTCCAGGCACCACTGATCTCATTCCCTCTTGGAAAAACGTCGAAAGGTATACTCCAACCAAAGCCAACCAACCCCGGACTAAACAAGTACTCGTTGCTTTGAGTGCCTTGCATGGTGGTTAGGCCGTAGCAAGAAGGTGAGGTGTCGTATAAGGTATTCTAGTCGGGGGAGAATCGGTTAGTCTGTGAGCAAAAACGGGGTACAGGAAAAGAAATTGAGGATGCAACTAGTTCGAGCAGCCCTGACAAGGAAGTGGGATGACAGAAGAGTGAAATGTTGCCTCTAAAATCAGCAGCAAAACATAAGGAGCAGGGAAAGGTTTTCAAATGAAGATACAAACACATGGCCTTGAAAACGTACCGTCAAGGTCACCCCGTCGTCCAGAACCTTCCTCTGCAGTCCTTGTTTGCACCTCCAGGCGCGATTCCCCTCTTCTGTCGAATCCGGATTATCTGTACGCCAACAGCCCCAATTAGCACAGCAAAAACCGAAAGCTGCTACAGATTCCACAGTCGCTCTTGTCCAGATTTGGAGCTAAAAAGACACACCCAACTCACCGCGTTCCAGAGGGTCATGAAACCCACAATTGCCCGCTTCAGTACTCAAATATCCAACATCATCTACTATGGAATAGGTGAAGACGGCACATTCTGGCGTATGAGACACATCGACAGCCCTGAACTCGATGTCGAGACAGCCGAGTTGCCCCCAGGTAGGATGATAGATTTTAATATGGCCTGTTCGTGGGGCCGAGGTCTGGCGGAGTGGGAGGGGTGGATGCGGAGTGGCTAGGCTTTGGGGGACAAGAGGTAAAAGGAATGTGAAAAGAAGAGGATATGCGAGTGAGCTCTTGAGGTGCATGGTGGGCTGGCTGGCTTAGACAGTGTCACTTTTGAATAGGATTTCGGTGTTTGTGTACTCGTTAGGTTGAATAATAGGCAATGAATGAAACATACAAGTATGTGCACGAGGACAGATAAAGGGCGGTCCTCATTTCTGTCTCGGAAACAGAGGCCAGTATTTATAAGCATTTCCAATTCTACGGTTTTCAAAGACTAAGGATGTCCATCGAGTACGAATACGCCGCCCGTATACGCATCCGTCGCTTTGCTCGGATTGATGATGTTGTGTCACACACAACTATCCTATCGTACCCAAAGAGTAAGCAGACCGTGTCATCTTCTCGCCGACTTGAAATATAGCCATCGGTCTTTGAATAAGTCCTGCCACGATAAAGCACCACCTGTAGTCCCCATATTATCACGTGGTCCATCCATTCGCGTATTGCAAAAGATGTAAAGATTCATTCTACATGGCGATTGTTGAACAAGACCTAAATATTGAATGGCCTGCACATTGTGCGACCTCGATACCATACTCCCAAAAAATGCACTCAATTCCTGCCATGCCCAACCCACGGCGCTTCCACCGCTTCCCACAATCCTTCCATCCACCCCCTCACGCCTTTGGGCTATCACTCCAATAATCCTCCCAACACCAATTAACCTCAATCTCACTCTCCTGCTTCCTCGACTCCCTCGTAAACACATCAATCGGAGTACAACAATCCGGCACGCTCTGAATCGCAAAAAGCTCACTCAGCTTCCCATCCGAAGACCTCTTAATCGTAAAGCAGTGACCATTAGGTTGAATTTCCTCCGTCTACGCACCCAAAAGAGTCAGCCTCAGCACCTAACCCAACGAGCACGAATGAAATGAAGAGTCCAAGAATGTCGTGTTTGAGAAGGGGAATGGGACAGAGAGACTCTGGCATGGACAGAGACTCTGGAATGGAAAGGGGAAGAAAAAGACTTACACTAATAACCACCTCACCCTCACCCTGCGCCTCCGTCCCACACAACCACCTCCCATGCCCATCCCCAAACCCACACCTACCCTTTGGCGAACTCACATCGCCCGATGTGTGCTCAAACACGTCACACTTGGGCTCCACGCCCAGGATAAGTTGGCCGTTTGCGTCGAGGCAGCCGAGCGGTTGGCCGAGGGGGAGCAGGACTTGGATCCAGCCTGATCTTGTTGCTGCTTTGGGGGCCATGTTTTGCGTCGGGTGGAATGTGGGGGGTGTTGGGGCGGCGTGGGTGGGGAGGAGGAGGATGAGGAGGGGGAGGGCGGAGAGGAGGAGCTTGGATGGGGAATGCATTGTGGGTGTTGTGTTGTGGTGTTGTGTATGCGGTCGATTGTAGCAGCGACGGCGATGCGATTGTGATAGTAATACCGCAGGCGATGAGATTCCCAGAGATGGATGTAGAAACCCCAATGCGACTTGTCTGTCGTCTTTATACGTTTCGCTCCAGTATACACTTCAACTTTCTCCGTCCGTCCAGTATATAAAAAGTTCACCCACACGAGACCAAAATACTTCATCAAACAAACAACCACCAGAAAGCTGTGCCTCGCGCCTACATATATACATCCACCCACTCCACCATCCATCTAACTAAACACTCACGCGCAACACAAACACACATCAAGTACGTACCCACTCCCCACATTTGCAAATTCCCAATTAGCCGCCAAACCAGATAAACAACTGACACCGAGCCAACCCCATCACACCTCCCTACTTGGGTATGTACCGAAGTACCCCGTCCTTGCCCAGTCGTTCTCCGCCCAAGTATGTATCTACTATCCGTTATTTGTCACGTCGCACTCCCGCAAAGCCCGACCGGGAACAGGCCGATCACACCTTCTCTTTTATATTAAGTCCCAACCGCTTCATTTGGGGATGCCAATGGGGAAGTGGGGAGCGCTTGTCGCGGTAGTTTGGTCAATGGAAAGCGTCCGGAAGTATTGCGCGGGAAAATGTGTGGGGTAGATTTGGATGGGTATATGGGTGCCACGTGATGCGGGAACCCCATGGGGCAGTGGTTGGAACACTACCTACAACCTACCTGGGTAGGTAGATAGACGGTGCTGGATGTACATACAATCGGTTCTCGCAGATGCGGGTGAAGACGAGTCAGGCCAGTCCGTTTTCGTCTCAATATTAGCTCTGATATTGGGGGCTTCCTTGTCATCTATTCCTTGAGTAACGAGCGACACAATAGCAGTCAGCAGCGTAAGGCTTGGAGCCCAAAACATCGCGTTAGAGGAAGACCGAACAGTCACTTGATGGGACTTAGAGTGAATTGGTTTGCAAAATATCAAGTCAGCCCTCGCCTCAATATCACCTCGGCCCCCATGATTGCGCAACGTTGAAGTCTTTGGCGTAACGAGGTACATATTAGCAGTCAGCAACTCATAACTACTTGGAGCCCAAACTTCACGTTAGAGTGCCGGAACTAGTCCGTCAGTAAATCCTACGAGTGCTCGGAGGCGGACGTCGGCGCCGGGTCGGAGTAGATTTAGGCTGGGCGTAAGACATTTGTCGCACTCGCCACGATTGGTTAAAAAGGCATGCATGGGTAGCAAGCAAGAACCTCGGGCCAAGCTCACGTGGCTCTGTTGAAACCGGAGGATTCATGCGAGTCGGCTGTGAGTGGTCGTGCGTCCAACAAACATCAGCGGGGCAATAACTTCAAAAGGACATGGTGAAATGAGAGGGGCAGGGAAGGAGCCAGAACACCAACAACGTGCAAATGGTACCAAACTTGATTGATGGATTAGTCGACTGGCATACTACAAAGGGAGGCCCCTACACCACTTGAAGGATTCCGAATGCTGGTAGAAAAGAGTCCAAACCAGATAACGCCACTGAGTGCATGAGGAATGGGATCCAGAAGACGGGTAAAGACAAGGGTAAATCAGGGAAGAAAGACAGAGAGAGGTAAAGGAAAGTATAAGAGGGCACTCAAACGTCCATGTCCATGAACAGCCACTTCTCGCTCGTGATTTCATCGCCGTGGGTAAAGCCGTCCAGGGTCGTCAGCTGGAAGCCAATCCAGCCAAGGTCCTTGGTGATGGCCTCGGTGGCTCGAGGCTCGGTAGAGCGGTCGAGACTGGCAACGAGGCGGGAACAGGAGAAGTAGGGCACGTCGCAGAGTTCGAGGAGGGCCATTAGACTAGGCTTGTCAACGCGGTGTGAGGGGGGATGGGGTGGTGCAACGGACCCGTTCTTGAGGTCGCCGTCAATGACAGACTGCTCAAAGAAGACGAACAACGACCTCTCGCCGTCCTTCTCGGCCACAAACCCCATAAACTTGTTGCCGCCCACATAGTCCCAGATCTGCACCCAGTCGGTGACCAGGCCTACACTTCTGACAAAGCCCTCCAGCCCGGGCGACGGCGAGTCGTAGGCGCGGTCTGCATCTCGTACGTCGACACCGTAATCATTCAGAATTCCTTGCGGCAATTCGTTCGTATGCACACCCGTTACAAGCGAGTCCTGACGAGCCAAGTTTCCCTCACCCAGAAAAACAGCCCGCAGTGTCTCGCAGAAGAGTCTCTCACACTCTTCCGTAATGGTTTGTGCAGCCCCCCCTCTGCGCGCCTCTCCGCTGCGACTCGGCGTGGCCGACGTCGTGGTTTTGGCGGAAGCGTGTCTGGCGGCGAGGGGGGGACTCAGCGGTGGAGAAGGCATTCCCTGGGGGGGTTAGTTGGGTAGTTATGGGTGTCGGGCCTATCGAGGGGGACCTACCGAGCTCACCTCAGGAACGCCAATCGACCCCGCCAGCGCCCGTCGAACAGTACTGGAGGGAGTGCATGGCCGCAGTGGAGGCGTCTACGACATAGCAGCTCGCCTGGACGTTGACATTGGATTGGTGCTGGGTCTCGTAGTAATTACTACTACTACTACTGTCATTACTACTGCTTGAGAGTCGCGCCATTGGTCGGGATTGCCACGGTTGCGTTGGGGGTGGTTCGTGGGAGGGGTCTGGAGTCGAGCTTTCGAGTATGGAGGGCGAGTGTGAGTGTGCGGTGTGCGGTGTGCGGTGTGCGGTGTGCGGTGTGCAGGCAGCTGGAGGGCGGGCGTGGTGGCTGGCGACAGTGGTTGGAGGTGGCGGTGGTGTGCGTTGGGGAGCGAGGTTGAGAAGAGGAGAAAGCGGAGACTGGAAATATAAGCGACGAACAAAGCGGTCTGGGCCACCGCTAGCGCTGATTGGCCGGAGCTAGTCTGGTGGCACATTCACCAGCGGAGTCTTGGCATTGGCAACGTCAACATACCGTGATATGACAATGACAGCATGCTCTTTCACCTTCACATAACCCCACGTGCACCATCACCTGCTTCGAGACCAAGCTGTACAACTTCTATATTGGCTACATACTCCTTCCCCGACTCCATACTTTTGATGCAATAGCATCCTCAGCGACACCTCAACATGGCATCACCTCGCTAAGCGCAGAGGTCGTTCCTAGACTGATGACCATGGTAAGAAAAGGGAAAACGAAATGAACAGACATTATACCGAGAAATCCTTCCTTCCTGCATACATCTAATTGATTTCGCAAGTCGGATATCCCGAACGCTATGCAG
Source organism: Amniculicola lignicola CBS 123094 (assembly GCA_010015725.1). Lineage (NCBI taxonomy): Eukaryota > Fungi > Ascomycota > Dothideomycetes > Pleosporales > Amniculicolaceae > Amniculicola > Amniculicola lignicola. The sequence goes on along the minus strand of ML977647.1, from coordinate 121,788 downwards.
GGGAATGGAAAAATAGAAAAAGGCGCAGAAACGCAACGCAGGGTCATGTCTGCGCGAGCTGGTACGCAGGAGGGGAGTGCTGTCCATCTACAGGAGGGAAGAGACTCTCGTGTGCGTCCTGCTGATACAATTACAAACACACTCGCGTCTAACTGACCGAAATGCACTTGATGTCAAAGATCAACTCCGAGTTCGCCGGAATGTCGGGCAGCGCCTTGTTACCATACGCAAGCTTGGCCGGGATGGTAAGGCGACGCTCGCCGCCAGCAGTCATGCCGACAACGCCAACGTCCCAGCCCTTGATGACCTCGCCGACACCGAGCTTGAACGAGAACGGTTTGCCCTTCTTATTGGCTGCATGGGTGTTAGCATTCCGAGTTACAAAACGAGATAGCTTCTCGAGGAGCGATACAAAGGGAAAAGTGGACTAACAATCAAACTGTTTGCCGTTCTTAAGCTTGCCGATGTAGCGCATCTCAACCCTGTCACCCTTCTTCGCGGCACGGCCATTTCCGCTCTTCTTGTCCTCTACTGTGACGCCGTTGATATTGCGGGGGCCAGTCTTGGCGGCTTCTTTGGGAGCCTCAGTTTTGGGGGCTTCCTTCTTGGCAGGCGTCTCCTTCTTGGCCTCCTTCTTCGCCTCCTCTACTTTGGGCGAGCCGGTGGGGCCGAGCTCGAGGTTCTTGGCAAACTGCACCTTCTTCTTGTCGCTGTTGGATGCCTCCTTCTCCCCCTTCTTCACGGCCTCTTGAGCGGCAGCAACGGCCTGGCCATCATTTTTCTTGAGCTTCTTGGCCTGCTTCTTGCTGAGCTTCTCGCCGTTGGTGGCAGGAGCCTCGGGCTTGACGGCCTTGCTGATGAGCTCATCGAGCGTGATGGCCTCGTCGTCGGACTCGGCGGGACGCTTGTTCTTGCCCTTCTTCGCGGCAACGAGCTTGGGGGCTTCCTCATCAGAGTCAACCTCCGTGATCCTGGGATTGGGGATACTATCAAGAGCATCTTCCTCGTCAGAAACATCCTCATCCAGCTCGTCAGCATTCGGGGGCATGTCAAAGTCCATCTCTTCCGAGTCATAGTCGTCAGAGTCCTCATCATCCTCGCCGTCCATGCCGTCCGGGGGCAGGACATAGTTGCCAGTGAGATAGATGTCGTGGGTGCCGCTGACCTGGAAGTAGACATCCTCGTGCTCGCCGATGGTGATGTCGAGAGGCTGTTGGTAATTCTGTCACGTGTTAGCTGCGCCTTCACATAGTGAACATGGGGGGAGCCTACCCTCTCGGGGTCAAGGGTGCAGATGACGAGCTCCTCAATCTCGTCTCCCTCCTCGTCATCATCCTCATCCTCATCCTCGTCGTCCTCGCTGAGGTCGCCACCAAGCGCCTTGCCCTTGCCCTTCGTGCCGTTGACGCCATTTGCTGCCTCATCGATCTCCATAGCATCGACCTCTTCTTTGAGCTTCTTGGCGAGGGCCGCCTTCAGCGCCTTCTTCGCTTTGGCGGGATCGCTGGGTCCGCCGTTCTTCTCATCCTCGCTGTCGTCGTCAGAGAGATCCGAGTCGGATTCGGAGATAATGCCAGCGAGACGAGCCTTGATCGCCTCGATGTCGTCCTCGTCGTCGTCGTCATCTTCCCAGTCCTCATCGTCGGACTCCATGGCGTCTTGGGCACGGATGAGCTTCAGCGTCGCGCGCGGCACCTTGTAGTCCTCGCCGAGCAGGGGAGTCGCGCTGGGGTCGATGGCAGCCATGGTGATGCGGAACTGAGCCCGTATTAGCGTGCGATCGCACAAGACAGGTGCGCTCGCTCGAGGGCAGACGTGCACAAAAAGTGCAAATTTTTCCAGGTCTATAGACCAAGACGGCGCGCAAAGCACTTACGGTGGCAGGGAAGTTCTGGGCGGCGGCAATCGGCAGCGGGCTGCCAGCTGGGACGCGCAGGCCATAGACATGGGCAGGAAGAAGGCCGGCCATTGCGACGGAGGGCAGCGGTAAGCTGTGGGAGATGCGCAAGAAATGCGTGGTGTAGTGATGTATTGGAGCTCTTTTTGGAACAAGAAAGCGCACAGAAGACCAGACAGAGAGCGAAGAGAAAGTTTCTTCAGTCGCAGGCGGGCGGTCGAGGGAAGAGAAAGCGGCGACGGCGGGCGGTTCCTGCACAGAAAAGTTTTGCCAAGATTTCGGAAAAAAGTTGTGGAGAAGGCACACGGGCCACCTCTCACCGCCCGCCTGATTGGAGCATGGACGGCACCCCGATGTTGGGCCGGCTCGTGACTGGGTGACGCGACGAGACGCCACCGGACGCGCTCCATTCACTCTCCACCACCAGCCACCTGCGACATGCTGGAGCCTGCCATCGCACCCACATCATGAGTGCAACTCACATGGACGGCCTGGCCCCGACCTCGACTTTTGCACCTCATCATGGGCTCGCGACTGGAGGCCAACTCGGACGCGGTGCGGAAGCGCATTGCCAGCCACACGTTTGACGATGAGGAGGGCGACGAGTATGGAAAGTCTGGGTTCGGTGAATTCGGCGATTATTTCAGACGAAAGAAGATCAAGCTTCAGAATCTTGACGCAGACATTCGCGCCAACTCTGCAGACAAACCACAGCTATTCAGAGGAGTCGTTGCTCACGTGAATGGATACACTCAACCATCACTGAATGACCTCCACACCCTCATCGTCCAACATGGGGGCGGATTCATGCAGTATCTCGACGGGAAGACGACCGTGACGCATATCATTGCCAGCAACTTAACCCCCAAGAAAGCAGTTGAATTCAAGAGATATCGCATCGTCAAACCTGCCTGGGTAGTGGACAGCATAAAGGCTGGGAAATTGCTCCCCTGGAACGACTACCGTGTGGTGGATGAAGGCGAAAATCAGAAGGTGCTCGCTTTCGACAATGGAAAAGTGCTTAGCGAGGTGAACGTCAAGGCCAAGGGCTACCGTGACCAGACTGACAACAGCTGGTACACGAGCCAGCTGAGGGGAACTCCAACCGGGGAACCGAGTAGCACCCCGAATAGTACGCTGCGGTCTCGCTTTTCGCGCCAGAGACTACCGACTCCGGATGATGACATTCAGGAACTTCCGCCATCACACCAACCGGACGAATTTGAGGAAGAGAGCCTTCCCGAACAGGTTCCTCAAATCGGCCCCTCAAAGTTGAAAAAGCTCGTCACGCCTCCAAAAACAAGTCCAGCTCGAGGCCAACCAGATGATGACTTCCTTGACACAAACTTCGACCAAGACGATAGCCTCTATGCTGGTCCCGATCCACCAGTTCGCCAAAGGATTCCAGAAGAGAGTGGAAATGAACACGAACCTACTTGTAACGATGATAGAGAGGCCAACCCCCGTGCCAAAACACTAACAGCCGAAGAGCACAACGCCATACTACTCAGAGACCCCAAAATTCGCAAGTCCACAGTTGTAGATCCAAACTTTCTGGAACAATATTATCGTGAATCTCGTCTACACCATCTCTCAACATGGAAGGCAGACTTGAAATCACAGCTACAAGCGCTAGCCGCGGAGAAGAGCTCGTCCCAGCGAGCCAAGCAGAAACGACCTCCCGGTGCCAGAAGATACATCCTGCATGTCGATTTTGACAGTTTCTTCGCCGCTGTGAGCTTGAAGAAAAATCCGCAATTCGTGGACAAGCCTGCTGTTGTCGCCCACGGCAATGGGAGTGGGTCCGAGATTGCGAGCTGCAACTACCCTGCTCGCAACTTCGGGGTGAAGAACGGCATGTGGATGAAGAAAGCCCTGGAGCTCTGTCCGGATCTGAAGATTCTGCCATATGATTTTCCCGCATATGAAGAAGCCAGTCGAGCGTTCTACGATGCTATCATCGCTACCGGAGGCATTGTGCAGAGTGTCAGCATCGACGAAGCGCTCATCGATGTTTCGCTGCTCTGCATATCTGCTGGTAGGAGTGATGATCGCCAAGCCAATGAAGGTACCATCTACCGCGAGCAGCGCAAGGTAGACGAGATTGCACAGTCGTTGCGAGATCTTGTCAAACAAAAGACGGGTTGTAACGTATCAGTTGGCATTGGTGGCAACACTCTGCTAGCAAAAGTAGCATTGCGGAAAGCGAAGCCTGCTGGTCAATATCACATCAAGCCAGAAGAGATCCTTGACTTCATCGGACAACTTACAGTCCAGGATCTCCCTGGTGTAGCCTGGTCCATCGGCGGCAAACTGGAGGATATTGGCGTCAAATTGGTCAAAGATATTCGTGATCTCTCGAAAGAGAAGCTTGTCCAAGCCCTGGGCCCAAAGACGGGAGAGAAGCTTTGGGATTACTCTCGCGGCATCGATAAAACCGAAGTTGGTGAGCAGGTAGTTCGCAAGTCCGTCTCGGCGGAGGTAAACTGGGGCGTAAGGTTCGAAAACCAGGAGCAGGCAGATGAGTTCATGGGAAGTCTTTGTGGGGAGCTTCAAAAACGGCTCCTCAAGGAGAAAGTAAAAGGCAAGCAGTTCACGATGAAGATTATGCGCCGCTCCCCGGATGCACCCCTGGATCCACCAAAACATCTCGGCCATGGGAAGTGCGATACTTTCAACAAGAGCATCATCCTCGGTGTTGCTACGAATTCAAAAGAAGTCTTCACCAAGGAAGCGCTAAGCATATTGAAGGGCTTTGGCTTCACTCCTGGCGAACTTCGTGGTATTGGTATCCAGGTGACCAGGCTTGAGCCCATGAAGAGTTCCACTGATGGGAGTTTGGATGGATCGCAACGTCGGTTGCAATTCAAAGTCGGCACAACAACACCAGCTCCAGTTGTAAACCCGGGGAGTGTTCGGAAGGCGGCCACCGAAAGTGCTCGCAGGGTCATCAAGTCTGTCGAAGCGGACGAGATTCAGGACGACCCAGAGACACCCCGGAAACCCAAACACACAGATGACCACGTCGCCTTCGGACCTTCAGAGCTCAACCACTCAACTCCGTCTCGTCGCCCGCTTAACATACTCGGAACACAATTCATACTCCCTTCCCAAGTCGATCCCAAAGTCCTCGCCGAGCTCCCAGAAGACATCCGCTCCAAACTCCTCCGACAAGCACGCCAATCGTCCCCAACACCCGACTCCCGAAATGCGCAACGACCAAAAAACGGCACCCAATCTCCCACTACAAGGTCCCGGGTCCCGTTCCCCATGACAGCACTCCCAGCCCATTCTCAACTCGACCCCGAAATCCTCGCCGCCCTCCCACCAGACGTGAGAGCCGAAGTCCTGGCCCAGTACGCCGCGGGCGCAACCCCCGCATCTCCATCTCGACACCGCTTCGCCGACCAGAGTATTCTCCCCCAAAGCCCTCGCAAGAACCGAATCATCGGGATCCCTGCCAAGAAACCTATCATGCCTCAGGTCAAACGCGGACGAGGGCGCCCTCCGCGCTCGGCCCAGCTCGCTGCTGCTGCGGTAGCCAGTTCGAAAACAAAAGACGGGAAAACGCTCATGCAGGCAAATTTCATCTCGCTCAAGAACCCTGCGCGAGAAGAGGGCCATCGAGACGTCTCCACCGACGCAGAACGAGACTCGGATGCAGCGATCCCCAACCCCGATGCTCCTTCGAAAACGAAAACGAAAAAGGGGAAAGGTGGTAGTAATGATGGAATAGATGATCTAGACCAAGACTTCCTCTCCGCCCTCCCGCCCGACCTCCGCAAAGAAGTAATTGAAGAGCACAAGCGTACTAAACTACGCGCCTCGCGTCTCGCCGTCACGAAAGCGAAACGCGTCCCGGTTCCCGCGCCCCCTCGTCCTGTTCCTAAACTCCGGATCCCACGGCCGCAAAAGCCGACGTTTACGGTCAAGAAGTTGAGCGCGGAGAAGGAGCTCCGGCCCGCGTTGCGGGCGTGGGTAGAGGAGTTTAGGGACGAAGGGCCGTATAGGGAGGATGTGGAGGCGTTGGTGAAGTATTTGAGAAGGGTGGTGGTGGAGGAGAGGGATTTGGGGAAGGCGGTGGGGTTGGTAGAGTGGTTTGGGTGGGTTGTTGGAGAGGTGGAGGGGCTGGAAGAGGGAGGGGTGTGGGATGATGCTTTGCTGAAGGTGAAGGAGGGGGTTAGAGCGGCGGGGAGGGAGAGGGGGTTGGGGGATGTGCGGTTTGGGTAGGAGGTGGTGCTGGTGCTGGGATGGGATGGGTGATGTGATACGACTGATGTGATGTGACGATGCATAGGGATGAGTAGGAAGGTTGATGAAGAAAGAAATATGTATTACTATTATATCCAAGTCACAGAGCGGTGCCAGTGAACAAATCAAAACAAAAGAGTACGCCAACCCTTGAAAGCAATAATCCAACCCAATGCCGCGGTTCGTTCTTCGAGAGGGGGTATCTGTGTATCCGACAGCCGCATAGTATGTCCGTAGACAGCTTGCAACAGAATCGCCGGGTCGGTGTCGCGAAGGGGGTATTTGGTATTCGTGAGAGGGGGTTGTGCAAAATACCAACCCAATTCAATCCATCCCAACCATGCATTGCGCCAAATCTCAAACCCCCAAAACCAAAACCAAAACCAAAACAAATACGAAAATCTGAGCGGAGCATGCCCACTACGCGGGAGTCGTAAACCCAGCCCGCTGCTTCTGCCTCCTCCTCTTCGCATTCTCGGCATCCCAAATGCCCAGAAACAGCTCCTCGCACTCATCCTCATCCTCCGAGTTGAACCCCTCATCGTCTTCCCCATGCTGTGGGCGTTTCTCGCGGAACGTGAGACCCCCATCGACGACGACCGAGGACTCCCAGTCCGCGCTAAAAACACCCCTCTCTCCTTCCCGTTCCTGCGCATCGCTCCTTCCACCTTCTTCCCCCAGCCCCGCTTCCCCTTCCCTTTCACCATCCCCATCGCCATCTTCATCCCCATCCTCACCATCCTCCCCATCCAACCCCCACTCCACCGACCGAACCACCCTCCTCGTCTCCAATATAAACTTCCCCACCTTATACCTCTGCGACTCCTCCTCCGCCCAGACATACTTCCACCCCAACACGCTCCCACAGCTCCGACAGCTAATATCACTCACCGTATGCGCGCCCGTAACCAGCTGTCGCGGCACCGCCTTGTGCGTAAACGTATTGGGCAGGTCGCCTTTTTCTTTGCCGCTTCCGTGTCGGGGTTTGCTGTTGCTATTGCTGTCACTGTTACTGCTGTCGCACTCGTGGTACAAGTCCCGTGACATGGACTGGATGTTGCGCCGCATGCCGGGCTCGAGGAAGGAGGTCGCGACGGGCGGCGCAACGAGGTAGGCGCGGCCGTGGCGGCCGGTGAAGCCTTTGCTGATGATGGAGCTGGTGGGGATGAGGTCGGTGAGGCATTTGTGGCAGCGGAGGTAGGATGTTGTGGTTGGGGAGAGGTAGGAGGGGTGGGCGGTTTGGGGGTAGGGTGGAGAGGAGGAGGAGGAGGTGGAGGAGGTGGAGCCGAGAGAGGAGGTGGGCGAGGTGGGTGGCGAGGCGGAGGAGCTTGTTGATGTGGAGCGGCGGCGGCGGAAGGGGTTGGGGAGGAGGTAGAGGGGGAAGGGGATTGAGGGGGTCATTTGGGGGGTTGAGGGGTGGAGGGGTTGCTATGGGGGAGGGTCGGGGTCGGGGTCGAGGTGTAGTGTTTTTGGGATGGATGCATGGATGGGTGCTCGTTTCGTCGGGGATTCCGAGGTGTTATAAACACCTATTCGCGCCGCTAGAGGTGTATGTATTCCCGTCCTCTGTACTCGTGGTCTTCAATCTCCCGTCTCATCCGACTTGGGCACCAAGCTCGAGCTCCAAACAAAGCGGGGCAGGTCTGGTCGCCGGATCACAGCTCCGCGCAGTCTTCCTTCGTACTCGACCAGGAGTTTCTTTTCGCCTGCGAGAAAGCCGTAGTCTGCGACAGCTCTGCTTAAAAAGCGAAGCCCTCCAGCCTTCCCACCCGCTCACCGCAACGACGAAAGAGCGGTGGTGCTGGCGCGTGTGACGTGACGATTTGCCGCTAAGCCCACGTCGGCAAGGGCGGGACAGGGCGATAACGATAAGAGCTGCAAGCGAGGGAGGAATGGAGGGGCACTGCCGTACACTCCCAAGGTTTCCTTCACACGTCTGGGTGCAGTATTGTTTGCGAGTTGTGTGCACAGATGCGTGCAAGAGCTTCAGGATGCGAAGAATACTTCAGTTTGAAACAATTCCACACAGAGGCCCCCTCGCAGCCCGGGCCCGATCACGCGGCTTGGTCGGTCATGAGGCATCCTATGAGGCTATGACATGACCTGGCATGCTCCCATTTGGTCCTGGTCCTTTGCAGCTAGCCGCTCACACTCTCGGTTTTTATTGATTGCTTGATTAACTAATGAGACCCCACTCTTCATTCGCTCATATCTTTCTGGAAAGGGTCTTTGAGGATCAGGTCGAGAAGCGTTTAGTTTTGAGGGGAAGTCAAGCCGAGATCGGAGACGAGGCGGAAGGATCATGTTTCAGAGGGATGAACGGCAAGGCTGGACTTCGGACGAGCGGTTCATGTGGAGACCCAAGTGTCGTATGTAACACCAAAGTTCACGACACGAATTGTGTAAAACGGTAGGTATACAATCAAGGAGAGACGGTTTTAAGATTATAAACTACGAGATACTTTTTAACCTCCATTCGGTGCCGCAAGAACTCTTGTTCACATGGCACTTCTCATACCCCCAACATTACTCGTCATAATCCGCCTAGTTCCAATCCCACGCCTTGATCCAGCCAGACAGCCAACTGAACCATTTATCGCTGGTCCGATCATTGCTGTTCTGCTTCGCGGGACACTGTCCCTGATTACCGACGCCGTTGTTGATCTTGTAGCAATCCTTGTACTGCTGGACACACTTCTTCTGTGCCACATCGCCATCCTCGTAGCCCTTCTTGCCCTTGTTCTTCTTGCACTCGTCGGAGTAGTTGATGCACCAGTCGTACTGCGTCTTGCACGCATCGTAGCAAGCGTTCTTGGGCTGGGATGGAGAGTACTTGGGGCACTTGTTGTAGTCCTTGTTGTTGAACAATTTGAAGGGGAACTGTGGCCGTTCTGAATCCTTCTCATTGCAGCCTACACAGGGTCTATGTGTCGTTAGCGACGTGAAATATGATAGCCTTGCTATACTTACAGTGGAATGCTGCCAACGCACTTGTTTCCTGCCCAAGGTGCGGCGGTGCTGCAAACGCACGACGGCGTTGGTGCTGGCGTTGGGGTCTTGGTCGACTGCGTGGGAGTGTATGGTGGAGGCTTGTAAGTATTGGATGGAATGGACGTGCTGGTTGACGTCTTCCAGCTTGAGGTAGATGGAATTGAAGTCTTCCAGGACGAGGTAGAACTCGTGACTGGAGGAGGGGTTGTGGATGATGGCCTGCTACTGGAGGAGGATGAACTTGGTGGGTAAACAGTCGATGTTGTCCTCGTGCTACTGGATGACGATGGAGGGGAAAGGGTTGAGCTTGAGCTCGAACTTGAAGATGGTGGTTTAGGGGTGCTTGACGACGAAGATGACGGCAGGGAAGAGCTTGAAGACGAGGATGATGACCGAGAGGTGCTCGAAGAGGACGATGAAGAGCTTGGTTGGGGGTTTGAGCCACAGGGTGCGTCGGACAGTCTGTTTTGAAATTCAGCAACGGGTCCGATAGGGGAGTGAACCGGGACCACCCACAAGTCGGGGAATTTCCAGAGATTTATGCGAGCAGAGCCACCACATATTTGGCCAGCATCTCCGTTACACGGATACGCTTTGGTGCTGTTAGCTACCCTTCTATGGAGTCAAAAGCACATTGCGCTTACAGCAGTCGGATTCAGCAGCACTTGTTTAATTAGTAAATTACCCATCCCGTTAAAATGAATGACTTACCGTGTGTTACTATAGTCAAGCGTGTTACCGCAGTAGCATTCGCCGTAATACTCAAGGCCTGCAGGATATCAGACTCATCCTAGAATAGCAAGAATCAAACAAGCTACAGAGCAGCTCCCACCGACGTCATTTACTTACCAGCGTAACCATATCCAAGTCCACCACAGGTGTCAAGACATGTCTCGTGAGTTGCTGATGACCGATTGTAGTCGGGGGGATTGATTGCCAAAATTCTTCCACCATTCAAATCCGTGTAGCAGCCGTCGTAGGAGTAGTCGTCGGCATCACCAATTTGTGAATCACCAAATGTCGGATCCTCCCACACGGAGAGGATGTCGGTTCCTCCACATATATCGGACAACTTGCCCTTGCAAGGCTGGTTATGTGAGTCAGAAGTCTAGCAAAGCTTTTGTGGGGCTTACATAGTTGCAAGCGGTTTCGGGAGCACTGTCTGCCCCGATCATAGTACCGCCTATGCACAGTCAGTACACTTAATTTCTGTAAAGGGGGGTCTAAAACATACAAAAGCATTCCCCATAGTATTCTGTCGTTCGTTAGCGAATCGTATCGACAAATCGGACGAGGGTCCCACTTACCAAGTCCAGCAAATCGGAAGCCATTGCCCTAAGCTGTTAGTACATGTCCCTAAATCGAGGAAGAGGATGTTTTACCTTGCACATTGCTGTACAGTCATATACAGTCATGTTAGAGTACGGCGTCCCATCTGGCCGAACGGTGAACGTCCTATCGGAGGGATTGTCGACATAACAGCCCGAGTAAGTGTAATTCTGGAACGATGGACAAGCCGGTTGGGAGTATGTGGAGGATACAATGGGTGCCAGGGCAGCGAGTCCCAGGGCGATTTTGATGGCTGTGGCCGGCATTTTCAAAGACGGGTGCTTGACAAGGGCAACGGTCTCGAGGAAGGCGATAGTAGGGAACTGGATGCTGCCAGCGAGGGGAGCTATTTATCAATGATTCCGGAGCGACGTCTTCGGTACGCGGACAAGTATCAAGAGTGGAAAATCACAAGGAAGGCATACGGAGTTCATCCAAATTCCATGGCCGACGCAGCCCTTTTCGGCCCTGGTATAATGTTCTGGCTACATGGTGATCCATAACGGCAGCTGGAGACAGAACAGCCATTACAAAGAACATAGATATTTGGCGAAATTATGATATTGGAAATAACCATGAAGGTCCGGTTGACCCGCAATTACTACCAGAGGGGCAAAAACTTCATATGAATCCACGTCATCGTCAGGTGCTCCAGAATCGTGTGTGCTCTCATGAATTTTCAACATGGTGGACAGGTTGTGGAAGCGGGATGGACGGGCTTGGTTCAGTCGCCCAGACGTAGAGATAGATTCAATGTCCAAAGGTTTGCTTAGAGGACGATAAAAGGCGGCCATGTTGATAGATGAAGAAGCTTCGGGTTGGAAGGTGGAGGTTGAAGCAAGGTTGCGGCTACCACCCGCACGCTTAGCCAGGTTGGGAAACGCTCAACGTGTGCCGAAGAAGGCACCCAGAGTTCAGAAGGCACATCCATGATTCACCGCCGTCCTCATGCTCTCCACATCGACGTCTGGTTGCAGTCCGGAAAGCAGACATTGCAAACGTAAAATAAATCCGCGAGCCAAGTCGATGGAAAGCGGCGAGCAAGCAGGTCTCTTCATGTGCGTCTCCGAACAGCCGTGCTTCGCGGACCAGTATCGGGATATGGTGCCAATCGACCGATCCATCAAATGGCCATGTCGAACAGATTGGAGTCCGAGTAGTGGGCTAGGCAGATTGAAGAGAAGCCAAACACCATGCAGTGTCCTCAAGAGGGAAGAATGGCACAAGAGGCCCCAGAGCCACCAAGGATTGCCGGCATGGCTTGCTCCTACCACGTCCTCATACCGCACTTTCCATCTATTTATCATGCGATAGACTCTTCGCGCATTCCTCGTCAGCCTCATAAACCCAAGTAACGACTCACCACACCATCCGAACACCCTTATGAATTGAGACAGCCTCTTCTCAATTTCTGGTATCTCTAACAGTGCATCCTCTATTCGGATTCAACAGCCAATATGATGTCTCTCGTTACTACCCGAAAGCGTAAAGACAACCACAGCCCGCCGGTGACCTCGCAGAGCAAGATTCGTGTCGTAGAGCGATCTGAAGACGGTGCCAGCGAGTCCTTCACCCTCTTCCCTCGCCTGCGCTCCAACCTCCCAAATAAAAAAGCCTTCTTCAACATCCGGCGCGGGAGCATTAAGATTTTCTCCGTCTTCCGCAGTGCCAAAGGTGTGGTTTGATGCAGCTGTACCCTCATCGCAGGCTCATCGAACGTAGGTTCCGTATCCAACTCTCATCCCGTGACAAACAATCCCTCAAACACATCGGACACGACCCAGCGCCCAACAGGAGTTGACCCGACGAACAACAATGGCGCCCCATTGCTGCAGTGTCCAAGTGTTCCCGAGATATCTTCGCTTCGCGACTCAGGCTCATCATTGCGCCAGCTCACCAACGCCGCTGGGTTTGATGGAGAATCGGAGCCAACAATGGCAGAAAAGCGACCCCGACCTGCTCTATTGCACGCGAGCAAGTCGACTCCAGGGCTGTCAAGGCAACTGACGATGAAGTTGTCGAACGCCTTGCTACACAACTCAACCGTCGTCCATCGTCCGAAACTGCAGGCAAGACCGACCGTCTTTAAGTCCAACGCCGAGCATCCAGGAAGCAACACTCCAAAAGCACCCGACTCGCAGATTGACGTTAATGATGCTCCCTCGATTGCGTCGCAGCCATCAAGTATCACCGGAAGCAGTGTTGCACCCTTCAGTTTACAGTCGACAGCACCTACATCATTGGTGTCCTCTGGTGCGCCCAGGTCCGCCGAGACTACTCACAGAGTCGACAAGCCCTTCCGTCAACTATCGGGGGGTGGCTCCCCTTCACACGAGCCGCCATGTGAGCAGGTGAATAGCCACTTGCTGGTGTTCCCACGACAGGATGCCTCAAGGCTCACCGAACCATCCATCGCAACCGTAGAAAATGCCGCCGCGGCAAAGATCTATCTCGAGTCTCACTTCAATACAATGCTAAGCACCAAGGCCACACCGCGCTCAATGCGACGCCGGAATATGGAACGAAAGCTCTTCGCGATGGCCTTGCACCACGAAGGGAGGCACGACAGGCGACAAGAATGGTACCGTGCCGAGAGCCAGCATCTTCGTCAAACCCGCCTTCTCAAGTCCCAAACTTTGGTCAGACGAAACATGAAGGGTGTGCATATCTCCAACTACGAGATTGTCCGGGTGCTCGGCAAAGGGAGCTTTGGTGTCGTTCGGTTGGTGCGTGAAAAGAGCGACCATAGTAGCCCGACGAGCAGTGGTGGGTCCTCAGCATTCATGGAGACTTTCGATGGATCCAGCGACCAATCTGGAAAGCAACAGCAAAAACAGGTGTTCGCAATGAAGGTCATCCGAAAATCTGACATGCTTCGCAATAGTCAAGAAGGCCATCTTCGCGCTGAACGGGACTTTCTAGTAGCATCCGAGAACTCACGCTGGGTTGTTCCACTGATAGCCAGTTTCCAAGACAATAACAATCTCTACCTGGTCATGGATTACATGATCGGCGGTGACTTTCTGGGCTTGCTCCTTCGAGAGGACATTCTAGACGAGAATGTGGCAAAGTGGTACATTGCCGAGATGATTCTATGTATCGAAGAAGCACACAAGATGAACTGGATCCATCGTGACATCAAGCCGGACAACTTCCTCATCACCGCATCTGGCCACCTCAAAATCTCCGACTTTGGTCTCGCCTTTGATGGACATTGGACGCACAACCAGACCTACTACAACGAGCAGCGTTACAACCTGTTGCGCGATCTTGACATCCATGTCGAAGGCGATGCGCAAGACTGCGAAGAGGACAAGCAAAGGCAGGATGCTCAACAAACGCTGGATTTGATCAATGGGAAAACATCGTCACCGTTTGAAGCAAGGCAGAATGGGGTGAGTGGGCCCATCTTGGATTGGCTGAACCGCACGCAGAGACGTCAATTCGCCAAGAGTGTAGTCGGTACAAGTCAATACATGGCCCCGGAGGTTATCAAGGGCGAGAATTACGATGGACGGTGTGATTGGTGGAGCATTGGAATCATACTTTATGAGGTATAGCCATTTTTCAACTCACAGCTCCAAGTACTTACGTCAATCCAGTGCCTCTACGGTATGACACCTTTCTTTTGCGAGAACAGACAGGTCACGAAGGCCAGGATTCTGGTAATCTGATCAAATTGGAGTAAAACAGAACCTCGTTTAACAAGTCTAGGAACATCACAAATATCTCAGATTCTCGCCGGAGCAACGCTATGCTCGACCAAACATTGATCGTGTGCCCCTCATGCCCGTCTCCCGGCACGCCATGGATCTCATATTGCGCCTACTGGAAAGCAAAGAGGGTCGGTTGTCGTCAAGGCGCTATTGCGAGAACGACTGTCTCCTGAATCAACGGCACCAACGATCTCGTGTCATGCGCAATATGAATCTCACCGGTCACATTGTCTTTCCGAATGATGCCGAAGATATCAAGAGCCATTCGTTCTTCCGCAATATTCAATGGTCGATTCTGCACATGACTCGACCACCTTTCGTCCCACGAGTCCATGGAGGTCAATCCATCACCAAATACTTCGACGACGAAGCAGAGATCATGAGTGCATCGGATCATCTCGATTCATCAAGCTATGCAACCGTCCCCACTGGGGTTCAAGACTCTCATACAGCTCCTACCTCGCACCCACCTATTGTTGGAGACGGGCAACAACTTCAAGTCAACGCCCATCATGGCGCTCTAGATGAGACGATCAAACTTCATGATAGAGCAGCAACACGCCGCCGTCGAAAGGAGAAGAAAAGACCCCGTGACAAGCTCCTGCGTGATCCACAAGTGGGTCGGACCGTGCTTGAGATTCGCAAAAAGGGCGCGTTCATGGGGTATACGTATCGGAGGCCGAGATTTAATCTCACGGATCTGGAGGATAGGATGGCGAGGGCACAGATTCCGAGGCCGGGGATGGTGCCGGTTAGTGCGTAAGCAGAGGTGTAGGATTTGCGGGTGCTTGAGAGTGTTTCCTTTTATCAATTGTTTCCTTGGGTTGGAGTATTGTTAAGAATGGATTGGGAATTACTCGCTCAGTATGGGAGGTGATTGTGACAAGTGCAGATAGTTGTACATTGCTACCTACCCTAGAAGGCTAATATACAGAAAGAAAAAACGAGGAACAACGCTACACCGTTACAAAACTAGGATGGTATTTCTTACATGCGAACAGTAGCACGTTTGATATTGACTTCCCGCTGCCTCTCTCAATCTAATTGTAGAAACACCGCAACACCTGTGACCTCGGTGCGAGAGACATCGAGATAGTATCTCCAACCCATTTGCTATTTGTTCCATAGATCACTACCCTGCCAGGCTGGAATGACCCCATAGCCAGCTTTTGTATAAGCAGCACCAAACGCTTCGATAGCAATACCAGGGCCGACCCGTTTGCTACGAATAGTAGCCGCCGAATAAATATACCTGAGATTCTAGAGATACCGCAACATTAACCATGCTGGAAGTTACTAAGCCTTCCTGAAGCCGGCGGTGTGCCATAGAGCTGTAGGCTTGGCAGGCGGTAGGACATTGTCATTACACCACATCTGGTACAGAGGTATACATGCGTTGTATCGTGTGGCTGAGCTGTTCCACAGGTAACAACTTTTCTAGGTTCGTCTTAGCGTATTGGACTGGCAGGTCGGTATTCCGTGATCTGATGGATGTTTCACACTTGTTTCTTCAAACATCAACTGCCAAGCTGCAGGGATCTCATGACCGCGTGGATTTGATGTTGATAATGGCAGTGTGGAATATCACACCAGGAGCAGCGTGGTTGTACAGAAGCTCGTATAAAGGAGATCATTGGGTTTCATCGTACTCGTAGAGGAACCCAGGACTGAGGAGATAATTCGGTCAGATTATTTTCTTCGCAACGCGCCAAGACACGACTAGCTCCATCAGGATTAGATTGCACGTGACTATAGACAAGTTCGCCATCAACTTCCAACACTAACCACCATCTTGTGTGTACCTAGCTCCTATAGAACCCCCGAAATCCAGTCGCATCTCTGTCTTATCAATCTAAGAGAGTTTCACTATCTCTAAAGGGGCATGCCACCACATAAAAGGACAAGAACTGGATGCTGGACTTGCCGCGAGGCGGGTTACAAATGCGACGAACAGAGGCCTTATTGTGGTCGTTGTACTCGGCTCAAGATCGCCTGCAAGGGATACGATGTCAAACTCAAATGGGTTTCTACTACTGCAGCATCTCCGCCGCGGAAACGCCCTCGCGGGGCCGAGACTAGAAGATCTCTTGAACGCACATCCACTTTTAGTCCTATATCAACACGAAGCACATCTTCAGCACCGGCCGGACCAGACGCAGATACACGTAGTAGACGAGATGAGTGGGTAGACCCAGGAATATTAGCTCCGATTGCCATGCCTGTCTTGGCCCCCGATCTTACAGCAACCGACAGACATCTGCTGTATCATTGGATGAATCATCTTTCATCTCTCATCTCGATTACACCCCGAAAGGCACAACCGAGTTCATTCCAAGCCCATTTAGCCTCCATGACAATCAACCCTGGAGCCCTGCAGTCGACTGTCCTCTCCATGGCAGCAAATCACCTGGCTTTGGCATCAAATAATCCATCAATGCGTATCCATGCCTACCGTCATCAACAAAACGCAATTGAACTACTGCAACGCCTCATACTTGACCCCATCGAAGCTTCCTCGGAGCCAGCCCTCGCAACAGTCCTTATGATGCAGATCTCCGCACGCTATTTCGGCGAGGAAGATGTAGAACCTCACATGGCAAACCACCTTGCTGGCGCAAAAGCAATGTTATCCCAACGAAGAGGACCGGGAGCATGGAAAACATCTTCCAGTGCTAGGTTCCTGGTCAGTCTGTTTGCTTACCACGACATTCTCTCTTCAGTATCGCGAAGGTCTTGTCCGCTCAATGAGAGCACACACGACTTCACTGCAGTTGAAGACTCGGAAAGCATGCAGAGCATAGCCGAGGTGCTTCATATCGTGGGAAGTATTAGTAAGATGCGAAAAGCCAAAATGTCCCAGACGCCATCTCATTCTGGGCCTGCAACCCATGTCTCAGTCGGTATGGACATGTGGGGGAACCAAATGAAGACCGCATTACAAGAAATGGACTTCCGGTCATTTCCAAGATCTGGAAAGGGTGTCGAAGGAGACCATGCAGACATCAACGTCACAGCAGAAGCCTTCCGACAGGCGGCTTTCATCTACCTCTACCGCGTCTGGCTTGGCTTTGGAGCTCCCAATCCCATTACCCTTGAACACGTCTCTCGTTGCCTTTCCTGCATCGAGCAAACTCCGATCGATTCCCCGCTGGTAATGTCCCATATATGGCCGCTATTCACTGCAGGCTGCGAGGCACTGAGTGATGCACATCGACAATTCGTTCGCGACCGGTTCCAGGCCATGTATGAGACGAGGAACTTCCCTGGCATAAAGAGGGTCATGAGAGATATTGAAGCCGTGTGGTTTACGAAAGACTTGGAAGAGCTTGTAGGGGAGGATGGAGGGATGGAGAAAATAGATTGTATTCAGGTTATCTGGAGGCAGCGTGGGCGGGAGGTTGATCTCGCCTAAGCCTAGTTATTCTGAAAAGAGGGCCAAGTCGGGCAATGGTTGTTTCTAGTCCCTTTGGTGGCTGCCATGTTCTTACCATCCCATTACCGTATTTCCCCACCTCGTGCACGTCCCCAGCCCGTGCACGATTTTCAGAGATCCGCACCCACAACGTTTGAAGCTCTAGAGCTCTATACAAAACGTATTATCACGAGATTTTGTGGTGGAAGGATCTCATAGATCTGATTGGTATTTTGAGCTATATAGACTACTCGTGAAACCTCTCAGGGAGGCGTCGGTTGCGCGCGCGCGTAGGAAGCTCTACTGCAGGCCCACTACCTACTATAGTAGATGCAGCAGCATCCACCACATCTGTTTTGTGAGGCAATTCATGAGAGGGTAGAGGAGCTTTAGTTCTACTCTGGTTACCCTTTTTAGACAATCTTATGTCTTTTTGGAGTTGTTTTTCAGCATCGCGTGCGATCCTTATTTCCTCACGCTTCTCAGCCTTCTCCTTCTGCTCTTGGAGGCGGATCTCCTTTGCCACTACCCTTAATCTCTTCCTCTCTTCAAGCATAGCAGCTTTATCTAACTTGTTCTGCTCTCTACGCTTTGCCTCCTCTGTCTTTTGCTCTTGTTGAAGCTGATTTTCTAGCTCCTTTTGGTGTTGGCGATCACGAGCATCTTAAACCTTCTTTGGAGACCAGAAAACAGCTCCACCATTGTACTCCTCTGGAGCTTTAAGTAGTAGAGGCTTGCCACGTTGACGGCGCTTCTTCTCATTTATAAGAGCCTCTTGAAGTCGCTTATTTTCATGCTAAAGAAGCTGATTTTTTACTGCAATCACGTGAACTGAGTGGCTGAGCTGTTGAGACTGTTTATCACGGATATCCTCTACTGCCTTATGTAGAAGTCGCTCAATCTTCCTCCAGTCTGAAGCACTGAGTACAGAAGTAGAGCTTTCGCTTGATGAGGGCCTCTCAGTCTCTATTGTTGTGAATCTCTTAAGTATAGCATTAGGGTTCAAAGGGGAGAGTCCAGTAACCTTAAAGGCGTTTAGAATTGTTGATTCTTGAAAGGCTGTGTTCCAGGCCGTATAGAATAGCTGGAAGAAGTCTCTTTTTGTGATTGCTGAGAGGCCTTGGCAGTTATACATGAATGTAGAGAGTTCATGTGTATACGCAGCTGATAGAGGCTTGAACATAGAGACGTCAAGTGGCTGCAGCGTGTGGGTTGAGTGGGGAGGGTAGATTGCAAGTAGTATTCGATTCTCATCACAGAACTTGATGAATTCCATAGAGACGTGAGAGCCGTGGCCATCAAGGATGAGTAGGCGATATGATCATCGAGCTTTTGATTTCGTCTCACGATCAAACACCTGTTTGAGCCATGCTAGCCCTATCTCATTGTTCGTCCATCCACTAGAGGATAAGGTAAAGAAGGATTTGTGTTCTGCTGGGTTGAAATCTTGAAGCCAGGTATCTTGTATATTTCTAGTGAGAGCTTAGTAGATGAGTGCTGGCGTAAGAGAGCTACCATCTGCACAGATACAAGCAATCAGCGTTATCCACTCTCTATTACCATCTTGAAGTACTTGTTTCATCCCTCCTAGCTCATATCAACGTCGAGAGAACACACGCTTCATCCTAGAGAGTACCCCAATAAGGAAGCCCTTTTCATCCATGTTGTACGTGTTACGAGGCTCTATATTGTACTAAGAGATCTTTGCTTCTAGCAGCTTGAAATAGAGACTGTATTTGAAGGCTGAATCAGCTCTATAGCGTGTAGAGTCTATTCCAGCTGTCCAGTGAGATACAAGCTTGATCTAATGCCGGGCAATGAAGCGATCAACCCAGTTTTTTCCTAGCTCTTTTCCTGCAATCTCTGCTGCAAAGTTCTATATCATCTCCCTTGTAGGTGCTAGGCCTCGTACACAGAGCTTATTAATATACTTTATAAGCTCTGTTTCTTGTATAGGATTCAACAGTCGCGTTTTATCAACCTTCTCAGCATGGGTACCGATTTTTCCCCGGTGACGCTTTGACAGCAGCGATCGATCAACGCTATACTCTTTTGCAGTCTTTGTATAATTCAGTGATTCTCCAGGCTTCAGCGATTTCAACGACTCTAGAGCGGCCTCCATAGCGTGTATATTGGTGGTGTAGAGCTATATTGAAGTGTGCGCAGGATTCGGTAAAATCGTGCACGGGCTGGGGACGTGCACGAGGTGGTGAAATACGGTATCAGGCATATTCACTCAAACACCCCGACGCTCCTTTAATTCAAGAGGTCGTAATTGGATTAGTCTCGCCCTCAACTTCATTCCGTTCCTGTTGCAAAGGGTTGGTCGGCCGCGAACTGCGAAATTGCAGTTGCGGGTCCCCTTATATAGTCGTCCAATAACCGTGACATTGCCACATCGAACAGAATGCTACTGAGGACCCGGTATTCGAAAGAATCGCACTGACCTCAAGAGAGGTGACGGACGAGTAGATGTCACAAAATAGAAAAATATTGCGAAGCTTTGATTCTTTCGAATCATCGATTATTCGGACAGTGGTTCATTTCTAATTTGAATTGTCTCTACATTAGTGCTTTTTGTCACATACGACGGCGCATACAGGAGGTTTGCAAGTGTTTCGTTTTGCATTCTAATACAAAGATACTATTATAACATAAAAACTGGAACCAAACCCAAACAATCCGCAGTACCCTTGTCCTCCAACGCCCTTTCCTTATCTGAATGCCAGTGATTATAGTATTACAACAAGTTGAAAAAGTAGGTGTCCGTTTAACCCTAGTAGCTTGCCAAGGCGTCTATGTGGAAAGCTCCTCACTGTGAAGTGAATCGCTCACTGTTGACAATTATCGCCGAGCTGCTGAGTCAAACTCTTGCGGCCAAGAGACTGGCCCGTCTACGTGCCGTTGCTTGTGGGAAGCAGGAGTAGCACTTCGTATTGATCTATCGGTTGCTCTTGTCCAACAATGCAGCCAGATATGCATACCCAACAATAGCGTCGACCGCCTCTTGCTCCTGCTGTTGCTGCTGCTGTTGCCGCCGTATAGCTAGCATCCTTGCCTGTCTCTCCCTGTTTTCCTGTGCCTCTCTTGCCGCTTGAAGGGTTGCCGCCTGAATGATGAATTGTGCAGCCGCTTCGTCCCGCGCTTGCTGTTCCCGCATCCGTTTCTGCTCCTCCTGTTTCTGATTCTGTTTCGCACTTTCTATCAAGATCTCGGCGAAGAGTTCGCCCAATTTCTCGGCATCGTCGGCACCCGCTGTCGCGGCTTGTGGTTTCGCTGGAGCTTGGGACGTTGATGGGGCGGATTCCGTGTGCCTATCGAAAAGGTCTTCAAGCCTAGGAGAAAGTTAGTAAAAAACACGACGGTGCGAGAGCGATACGATCACTTGCCTGAGTTGCTCTACACCTATTTGGGCAATAGGATCATCCAGGTTCACGAAGCCTCGCATCCCTGTCCACTGAAGGAGGATTCCCAGCTCCGTTTTCGGTTGATCGAGGGTGATTCGGGCTGTTCCCAGATCCACTTTGAAAGTGCCTTCATGTGCCGGTAGCAAGGTAATTTCTCTCATCACTTTGGCGTTGAACAGTTGATCCTTCAGGTTCTCATTCTCTGGAAAGGAGTTGTGCAAGAAGATATCCTTGCTCTTCGGGAATCCAATGGTGATTCGTAGCTTCCCAATTCCGTCCTTACTGAGCGCTGCCTTCGAGCCTGCATTGAGGTGCTTTGATAGCTTCAGGCGGAGAACCAAATCCGGGCGATAATAGCCGGGCCCGATGTTCGAAGCGAAATAGCGGTCATGATTGTCTGTTTTTCTGAGATTATCCCAACGCTTATCCTTTTCGTCAATGGCCCAATTTGAATCCTTATCTTCCGGGGGCAGATACGGATTGACTGCATCACCTGGGAAGGCAAAGTCGTCACTTGCGATGACCTTGGTTCGCAAAATAAGACGCATCTTGTGGCCAGGTTGATGCGCTTTGGATGTCCTGTCCTTCTTGTTGCAGTCGATACATAGATCGTAGTCATTGCAGACCATGCAGTGAGCCCGAGGTTTATCCTCCGGAATATCATCCATACAGAAGTCACAGGTCCAAATCCTTCTGTTATTATGAGGTTGCTCTTCCCTGCTCGGCGATGATGCTCGGGAAACATTTGTCTCTGACCTCGTGGTGCGGTACCCAGACAATAAGGGACTGCGGTTGTCCATAGTTGGAACAGATTGGGAGCTCGTTGATTTGTCAGTTGAAGGGGAGCGGGAATGAGGTTGTGATGGATTAGGACTTGGCGGGAATGTATCTCTTGTTGCAGTTGAGGCATAACTGTGCGAGCTGACGGGACGGTCTGTCGACGGTGAGTTCGACGGTGAGTAGCTCGGTGAGCGATCGTGAGTACCATGCCCTGGAACCTGAAGTCCATTGGGAGGCGATGACCATGGTGGCTGACTCGCCCCCACCGGCCTCCTATAAGTAGTATAGGATGCTGATGGTGTGGAATCTGTGGGATATGGTGGTCTTGTCGGCTCAAACGCTGGTGCTCGAGTGGACTTGGTGTTTGCCACATAACCTGGCTGCGAGCGCCCACCGTAAGGGTTTCCATCCCAAGGGACTATGTCTTGTCAGCATGACCCCACTCGATCACCCAATACGTACAATACGCTGGTCTACTTATAGATACGGTCATCCGCATCAGTTCTTTGATAGAATCTCGGACTCTCCGATAGTTGGGATCTTTGTGGTCTCTGAATTTACAGAGATCGGTGTGCTTGACATCCTCCAAAGCCAACAACACTTCTCCCGGAATCCTCGTTGACGCACTGTCTTTAGTTACGATCTAACAACAATGTAAGAATACCATAGTAGAGCACCAGCCATATTGGTGGGCCTACCTCAGGTCTAATCGTTTCATAGAAGCAAAAGATCTTGATCTTGCCGCTGACATCTGCAAAATTGTTTGCTGTCTCAAATAGCTGATGGCAGTTCTTCTTCAGGCCTGTCACGATAGCCTTTGGCTTGAAGAGAACAACCCGTGCGATCTGTTGCGCAATTTCGGCAACGTTGGCATATCCGCTTCCTTGATGCGGAGTTCCGATGAAGATTGTTCCAATGGTGTCCTCGAGGATAGCTCGATACCTGTCTTTGCTGTTTGCCTGGAAGAGTGCCGTTTTGACAATGATGCCACCTAGAGAATGGCATACCCAGATTACCTTTCTTCGCTGCAAAGAGTGAGCCAATTGTGGCCTGCATGGATTCCAGACCCTACCGTTTTTCGGACATTGCGCACGCTTTCCAGGAGATTGGTTGCCTGGTCGAAAGCAGTGGTATTTCCAGCATTCTCAAACGTTGTGTCCGCATTGTAGCCATATACCCAGATTCTTGCGTTTGTTCTTGTTTCCGAATCGACCACATCGTCTGGTAACAAGTGTTGGAACCAGATGGTGCCGGTTTGTGAATGTGTGAAAGATCTTGCGGTTCCGCCGTTTAAGCCATGCACGATAATGATGCTGTGCAAATGTCAATACGGCCTTCAGATGTTGGAAGTCCAAACGAACTCGCAAGTATGTTGTATCGTTGTGTGAGGAGAGTGTACGAGGTAGATACCCTTTTGGTCAAGCGGTTCGTAGATCGCAACGTCCTTGAGGGTGGTCTAATTGGCACACTACCGTCAGCCTAACCGCGTTTGGAGCAGACGATAAACTTACCATTCTGGTTCCAAAAGAATGCTCGGTTATATTTGCAATAGCATCAATTCAAGAATCGGTCTGAACAATCCAATTTGGTCGTGTAGACAAGGAGGTTGAAGGCATGAGGAGGAGGATGCCTCTCGGGCAAGGCTTCAACGCGAAACGGGGCCCCGTACCTTTGCATGAGTTCAAACCGGAACTCCCCAATCGGAGGCCAGGCTGAATTCCAATCTGTATGGATGAGATACTGTGCGAATCATATTTCCAAAGGGGCGCCACAGAGTCTTGTCAATCGCCGGAAATGGAATGCTAAGCGCTCAGCCTGACATTGAGAAAAGCAACGAGCTGAGTCTCCCCCTGGGTGACGAAATTTGGAGACGTTTGACTGTGGATGCATCTATAGTTGACACAGGTTGTGGAAGCACACCACCAAAAGATTTACGCTGCGATGGACTTGAATGTAGCAGACCATTCAGAAGCGTCGATGAATCCAATCACCCGGCGTCGCTTAACAACACTCCCATATCGCGTGCAACTTCTCGCTAAGCCTCCTCAATTCTGTTGTACCGATACCAATTCACAGCCTCATAGCACATGCAAAAGTGGGTACGTGGTTCGACGTGGCACCACGGTCCTATAATTGGACGCAGCACTGCTGATTTTAGCGATGGCGTTCCCCGCTGCTTGATTTGGTATATAGCATCCGATATTAGGTTTGAGCGAAAAGGGGGCAACTTGTCAAAAGAGGAGTTTAAGATGGTACCTGGCCTGGTCGTCGTTCCGCTGTGGTATTTTGGTATAAGCTGGTTAAGCGCTAATTAGTATGGGGAACAAGAACTCCAAGCCTGAGGGGATAGGAACATTCTCAGCCTTACCAGCAGAAATACCATCCTCCATAAACAATCGGCAACCCAAATCGTTCGCACGTTCTTTCAAGGCATCCCTGCTCGGTCGCAACAAGCTACCGGACTCAGATACTTCACAGGATGAAATATGGCCTTATGTCGCCATGAGCTCCAGTGCCCAGAGTCCTCACAAGCGACGCTGGCCGCACAGTGCACTGTCTCTCTCTCTGCAAGCTGGTCAGTCCAAAAATCAACACCAATCTGGACTTAGACAGCGATTCAGCGAAGATAGCTTGTATCGAGCCCGATCGACTGCTGTGTCCCTCCTCTTACCTGCAAACCATGGAGTACGAGGCTCAACAGCGTTACCCTCAACATCACTGTACCGGGCACATCAGAACCAGCGCGCATATACACCCATTACTCAGGATAGCGGACCGTATGATTCCACTGGCCTGATAGGCTCACGATGGCCTTCAGATCCCCGGCAGAGGCAACTGGAGAATGACGCGGAGCTAGCTCGTTGCATGCAAGACGAGGAATACAATATTCATGCTGCCTCTCAAGCCCCAAATCCGGATGATGAGTTTCTCTTTGCGCTGGAACAAGAGGCTTTGTGGCAAGAAGAGGTGGTAGCAAACCCTCAAATCGATGAGGATTATGCATTAGCATTGCAGATGCGGACTGATATACAACTTGAAGAGATAGCTCCCGCTACCCGCGATTGCGTAGTATGCGGAGAGACGATCCCGATTCCTGAACTGCCCGCGTTAATGGCGTGCATTCACCCACCCCAGACATGTGCCGAATGTTTCTCGGGATGGATTGCTTCGGAGTTGGAGAGTAAAGGATGGAGAGATATAAAGTGTCCGGAAGCGAACTGCAAGGAGACCATTCAGCACATTGAGGTACAACTAATTGCCAAACCGGAAGTTTTCCAAAGGTAACGGGTTTTCATCTGTTGAATTCTTTTCAACGGCTAATACGTTCAGATATGACCAACTCTCCACTCGTGAAGCTATCAACGATGACCCGGATTGGAAATGGTGTTTGCGACCTAGATGTCCAAGTGGGCAGATTCACCCAAATGGGGATGCCGAACCTATCATTACTTGCAACGAATGTGGGTTCCGGATGTGCGCCAAACACAACAGAGAATGGCATGTAGGGGAAACATGTCAAGAGTATGATTATCGAGTGTCTGGCCAAAAGGACAGGGACCAAGCGGCACAGGAGGCCGCCAGTCAAGCTGCAGTCAACCAGCTGAGCAGAAAGTGCCCTGGTAAGAAGTGTGCCTACAGTATTGAAAAGAATGATGGATGTGACCATATGACGTGTAAGTTCTCCTTGCCTTCATCAACGGAAGCTGACACCTAGATCCAAAGGCTCGAAGTGCAAATACGAATTCTGCTGGCTATGTTCTGCAGATTACAATAAGATCCGACGTGTCGGCAACAAAGCACATAACGCAGGGTGTAAATATTATGCGTAAATATTATGTCTATGTCTCGTTGTCAGTGGGCTCAGTCCTCAGATTTGTTCTGGTTTTTGATAGAACATGCGGTTGTATAAACATCCTTGGAGCATTGGAATCAACAATTGATGGTGTATGAATAAAGGAGTAGTAAGGTAGTGATGATGTGCGGTCAACTACATAGATGGCTTAAATTTTCACGCTGACATTCTTTACAAGCCACGGCACCAGTATCAGGAAAGCTGTCATCTTCTTACTTTCCCAGTCCGCACTTGAGGCTTAAAATCAGATTGAACAATAGACAAGGAGAAACTAACGAAGCTTGAGAGTGAATCGAAATGGAGGTGTTGTACGAATAGCGAGGCTGCCATTAGAGTTCGGCCTGAATGTCAGGTGATGGGGTGTTGGCAAAGGCCGAGCTAAACCTCTTCCGATACTCGTACATGGGGTTCTATGTCATGCATTAGTATGGACACCATTTATTGGATCTACATGAATATCGCCGGATTCATCCGCCTCTGCATTGAATCGTGTCTGTACCCCTCTTCTGGTGCTAACCATCAAACCTTTGATTTTGAATTCCCCATGTATCACGACTGACGCGAATTGTGTGATATCATCTTCATATGTTGTAGCGAAGAAGACTAGCACACCTGCATTTTTCGGGATTCTCCCCCATCCTTCATTGCTCAGCATGACATGCGATGCGTGCTCGGACTGGTACAACAACTTGATCCGCGACTATGAAAGCGACCAAAAGGAGGAATATTGGTGGTCTCTCTCTCCAACTGGTCGTAGAATCACAGCCAATCTCAAATCACTCGTAAGCAACGGTGCTTGGGAACTGGTGGCTTCTTTGCCTCCCTCAACACCTCTCCCATGTCTTTGCTTTGCCTTAATGCGTGCTATCCAAGTCTGCGCGCCAGAAAATGGGGAGTATTATTATGCGCATTGTTTGAATGGAGTGAAAGATCGCATGGACACCTCTTTCTATGACACGCAAAGGTTTTCGGCCACAGGGAAAAGGTTTTGCGGAGGCGAAGACGAAGAACTCGCAGATGAGACAGATGGAAAATTTGAGAAAACCTGCGCAGATACTTTTGTACGTGAGGAAGCCGGCAAGAGTGTGGAGGTCCACTTTTCGTTCCTGGAGGAGGGTGTGATATCGCCGTGTACGAAGACGGCGGCTGGGAAAGAATTGATTATGGAGGAAGAGCCGGCGTTTTGTATTACAGTATCGATACCAGGGCTGTTTGGGGTTGAAATCTTTGGGAAACAAAGTGAGTGTTCTTCTAGGTTGCGGAAGAAGTTGTGTAACAGAAACAGATGATCGGAATGGGACAATCGGTCTGGTACGAAAACCAAATAGCACCTCGTCTGATGCATCGTTTGAGCATGCCGTGGCGTGGATAGAGGACTGTCGACAGAACCATGTCTGTGTCCCCGGGCTTGGTCCATCCACTGTGATGCCTCGCCGCGTTATTGACGTGGGTGCTTCATTCAGCGGCAACGCAAAACTTTGTGTCCTGAATAAGGAGGTGGTAACGTATATCGCGCTCTCTCACTGCTGGGGCAGCAACCTCAACGAGAGTCCCTTGAAGACCTTAAAAGCTACATTGCCAACACACCTCGAAGACATTCCCCTCTCATCTCTCTCTCGGACTTTTCGGGACGCAATTGCCTTCACTCGCAAGCTCAAGATACGGTATATATGGATCGACTCGCTTTGTATCGTTCAAGACGACGACATGGACTGGCAACATGAAATTCCGAAGATGGGTGATATTTATCGGAACTGCTGGTTAACGCTATCTGCCGCTAAATCTGCAGATGGATCTGGAGGTCTTTTCACCGAGTCAACTCCGGGAGTTCCAATCACATTCTTCGATGATGGGCGCGAGACATTATTTCACGCCCGGAGAGTTTTCAGCGACAGCGCTGCCTACCCAAATATGGATGAGCACCTCGACATGAAAGTGGATCGCATGCAACACGACACAGACTTTCCGCTCTTCTTCCGAGGTTGGGTAATGCAGGAGCGCTACCTCTCACCACGTACTCTATATTTCTGCGCCTCGGAACTCATATGGGAATGCTCTGATAAAGCCCAATGCGAGTGTTGGGGCAAGCCTTGGGGTTCAATGAAGAGCCCATGGGAAGATGGTTACGAAGACGAGCCATATGATGATCGCAAGTATTACGAGTACTTCGACTGGTGGTTGGATTTCATTCAGTCGTATACTTCGACGCAATTCACTCATGCCTCAGATAAGATACCTGCCCTTTTTGGTATCAATGAGACTTTGATGAAGAAATTAGACCACTGTGGGGCTGCACCACCAGTATTGCAAGGCGATCCGAGACTTGTGTGTCTTCTTTGGGAGAGGACAGAGAGTCGGCCGACATATCCAGAATGGGTTGCGCCATCTTGGTCATGGGCTTCTGCCGATGGGAAGGTCGTTTTCCAAACCAGCGTTGAGAGATCCGCCATAAATGCGAGAATCATCGGCTTTGAGTGGAACAGCGACGACGTCAATAGCTCGACACCCAAGTCCTGTCGGTTACGCGATGTCCTGAGCACAGTCCGAGCACAGATTGACAAAGATGGCCTATCAGGCCACTTCATTGCCCAATTTCTATATTCTAGCCGAGTGACCATTCGAGGCACGGTCCTCCCTATCCATGACGAGCTCACTCTTGCTGGCGCCGGCGTTCCCATACCCAATGTTCCCTTCTCGGCAGCACTGTACACACAGATGATGGAAAATCTCAAAAAGAGCTCTGCCCCACCTGATCCTAATGCCCCTCCCGACAGCTTTTGGCACGATTGCAAATTCCAAGTCGCGTTACCGGGCGAGCATAACCATCGCGCATCCCCTACGGACCGGATCGAATTGAATCAGGTTCGCGGTGACGATGGACTCCGTTTGTCTAAGCTGAGCGCGTTGCATATTGGAAATAGCTACGATGGAACGCAGTATTTCTTGTTACTTCAAGTGGTGGATAGTGGAAGCATGGTATATAGACGGGTTGGAATGGGGGCCAGAAAAGGTGCTGGGAACGAGGACGGCGTTTCTAGGACGTGGAGAGAGAGGTTTATCACAACTATTAAGGTAATTTGAGAATGGCGTTTCGCATGAGAGTCCGCCCTGTTTCAGTTAAAAGAAGGACGATGCTGCTGTGCAACACACGACGACTTTCAACTGCAACTGTGTCCGGAGATGATGCACAGTATATAAGCCGGTACTTCCCTCTCCATTCTTTGCTTTTCAATATCTAGGCTCTATGGTCGGAAACTATTGAGAAACGTTGCCATGTTGCGGTCCAGAGATGATCGAGTGTTCACGTGATGACACCGGCCACCGGGCGGACACCGAACCGAGACCCAGGAACTACTCTACCATGAGAATATTGAATACGACCAAAGCCATGGTTGCTCCAATAATAAGAGAGGATTGTATCTGCGCAACAGCCTAATGAGGATAGTATACATGATCGACGATCCAACAGCCCGGCTTGAGCAAGAGTTGTTTGGGAGCACTTCTAGCACCATGGTGAAACAAAAAAGGAAAATTGCTCACCTAAAAGCATAAAAGCAGGCCGGAATTACTAAAAAGACGAATGAGAAAATGGAAGTTTTCCAAATCCTTACTTGTCCGAGAAACATAGGGTCTCTAATCTGACCTAGATTGACAATGCTGCAAGTCTGTATGTACAAAATACATTGCCAAGGCAGGCAATGTAGCACTGCGTTGGATGCTGCATTCACTATATGCAGCTTACGACAGCAACAGCCTGGTTAAACCTAGAGAGATTCGCTCTGTGTTCATCTCTTAGGCGTACGACAGCTCCACACTCCAGACGCACTGTTTGTTTCATTGACTACCTAGTTACTACTTAGAATCATTGTCGTCATGTAAGTCAACAGGTCCCTGTGCTGAAATATTAGATTTTAGGGGTTCAGGCCTGATGAGAATTCAACGCGATACGCAATACGATGGTCGCTAATACCTCCCAAACATAGGGCTGGCAGTATGCTAATGTACTCGTCCTTGACGCTCATGTCAACCGGACCAAACACACTCAGTGCTATAGGTGTGAGCAATGATAAAGCTGTAAGAGAATCCTTCTCAATCCAGTTCATCATGACCAGCTCACTGATTTCACGAAGATGAAAAACAAGATATGGGACGGTATGTACAACATTTAATCTGAGGGTGTGCACAGCGCATTTACTAATCCTACTAGGAAATGGCTGGCTTCCCTCACAATCCACTTGGGAGAACCTGCAAGGCGACTTCGGTTACGCTCCAGTGTGTGCAGCATGTGAGAAGCGGAAAACGCAAGTTATTATGGGCTGTGGTCGGGATGGCAAAGCATGTTTCCTCTTCCAATCTTCTCGTCATCCAAGATCTTCAACTCTAACATCATGACAGCTGTATTACAAAGGCGGCAAATATAACGCCTGGGGTTCCAACTGGGAATCTCTCGGTGGTTCCTTTAACTCTCCACCCTCTGCTACTTTCTGGAACGGCTCCAACAGCTTCACTGTGACTGGAATGGGGAAAGATAATGCCATGTGGACAGCTACTACATACGACAATGCATGGACAGATTGGCAATCTCTTGGCGGGAATTTCAAATCCCCTCCAACATCCTGCTCGTGGGGCACAAGTCAAATGGTTGCCGCCGGCGTAGCCAACACCAACGTCTTGGCCATGCGCAAACGGAGTGGTGGCGTGTGGGGCGGTTGGGAGAATTTAGGTGGCACTTTTGCGAGTGCGGTGCAGGTCATGTCAAGAGGACCAGGGTTGATGGATGTTTATGGAGTTGGCACCGATGGGGGGAACATGTGGCATCGAGGGTGGACAAGCTCAGGTGGTTGGGGTAATTGGCAGAACATGGGCGGGACATTTTCGAGTGCGCCAACAGTGGTATCATGGGGACAGAATCATATGGACTGTTATGGGAGAGGAACGGACGGCAATGTAAGCACCCATATCCATATTAATCTCACCTTACCTCCCGAGCCTATAAGCTGACATGTAGGTACAACTAGACGTGGCACCGATCCTGGAATGGCGACAGCGGGGCATGGGGTAATTGGGAAAACCTAGGCGCAGGCTGTAAGGGCGCTCCTACTGCAAACTCATGGGAATCAGGCCAGGTAACTGTTGCGTGCTCAAACAACAACAATAACATGATTATGAAACAGTATGATAACGGGGTCTGGGGCGACTGGTTTAGTTGTGGGGGGAACTTCACATTGGATGGATCAAAGCCGTCATAGATAGCTTCGGCATGGGGGATGCTCGGGCAAGTGTTGCTACTTGATCTTGGAAATCATCGTCTGAACTGTATCTTTCTGTAGATAAAAAATGCCCACCAGACTTCAATTCCGCCAAACCTAATCCCGCCTTTTCACATTCAATGCTACCCCAGACTGTCATGAAACAGAGATGAGACCACTGAATCACGCCCTTCTACTACTAGTTCTCCATACTCTAAACTTACGTAGTAAGACGCTCTCCGATGTGCATCAAATCTAGCTTTGCTATCCCAAAGTGCATTGTCAATCTCTTCAATTTCTTTTTCTGAAAATCTCCACGGGTGACGAATGAAAGCCCGTGCCTCATCAGGATACAGATAGCTGCAGTTGATAGTGGCATTCTTCGGACTGAGGACAATTCCAAGAGCCGCCAAGTCTTCGACGTAGCTCGTTCGTCCTGACCTTCTGAAATACAGATACCCCCCAATATTGTAGTCAAAGATTGCTCGTAAATTCGGGAAGTGGGCGTGTCTATTAAGGATGATGTCGTCGAGGAATTGTTTACCCCAATGCGAATCAAGGCCTCCATCTATGATTGTAAGCAACTCAAGCGAGGTTGGTAGACACCCTTGAGCTATATCGAAAGTACCACCTTCTATTGCGCTGAAAGGTACGAATAGGTGCCGAAGATTTGGAAATCGTTGTGGTGTCGAAACCAGCTTGCAGATGCGGTTAGCGGGAATGGTTACTGGGAACTCCACAGTCTTTAATCGGCGTCCAAAGATTTCCCATCGTTCCAATACTACTGCCCTACTCGCTGCTGTCATGCATTCTTCTAGCCCGATGGTCGACGCGGAACATTCTCCAAGGTATAGTTCTTCAAGATTCGGCAGCATCGCAAACAGTAACGTCAAGAATAGCTCGGTTGCACTTCTCTTGTGTGCCCTGAGTTCTGCAATCCATAACTCTTTTGCTGGGCTTTGAATTGGAAGGGAGTTGACAGTTTGCACACAGTTTTGGAGAAACTGTCCCAGTTCTGTTGGTTCCTTCATGTAGCAGTACTCCCGACTGTAGTCGAGAAGTTTGACCTCGAGGGTTTTGATCTTTCGGCAGAGGTCGGGTTTGTTGAAGAGCAGGCACAGAATTCCTTTGACATCTTCCATATCGACAACCGCATTTACACAGAGCGTTTCCAGAGCAATTGAATAGAACTGCTAACATGCAAGAGATGCCCTTAGGAGATGTCTATTACGACGAGTGAAAGCCCATGTTTCGGGGAGGTAGGACATGATGTTCTGGAGAACTTCATCGGGGAGGTCCTTGATTTTTGCCATGGTTGGTGTATATCGTCGTTGGGTATCTGGTTTGGTTTTGTGTATTGTGTGTTTCGCGGTGTATAGGAAAGTGGTAGATTGGAGAGTGTGACAACAGAGACTATTATTCATAGTAAGGAAGTAAAATTTAAGTTCTGTTTATATACCCAGGTAGTACGCCCATGTGATCCAACCCGAATGGGAAATCCTGGTGAAAGACCGAGCGTGCAAGCCACGGATTCTGCTTACTGACTAGCACCACAAATTCGCGCTTAGCATAACATAAAAGATAGGAGATAGGCCGTTAATATAAGTGCAGTCAAACAACAGCCACACCAAGGCTTCAGTTGCTGAATTAACACACCGAAACCTCACAATGGCCAAAAACACTTTCATACATTCACTGCTATATAGCGATCAGGATCGAACAGAAACTCGGAAGCCAAGGAGAGTCTTGGCTGCGAATCTCGATACTTGATTCGACGCACTCTCTCGTTGTAGTCGTGGCAACAATCTTTGAAAACCTGGATCGACCTAGCTTTCTCGGTAGATAACTTCCAAATTATCTTCCTATTTGAGAGGGGTGGTGAAAAGGTCTACTAGAATGTTTACGGCTCTCTGTTTCAGGACGCTGATGTCACTTTCAGCACTTCCACGAACTGTTATAGTTTAATTTGTTGCATCAATCAACGCGAGCAAACGGGGAGCGGCCTATCACATGAGGGCTAAAGCCAAAATTTGACACCCCGGTTCCCTAGCAAATATATCGTCTCTCTCTACCAAATACGCTTTACAAAATCCAGTCGGACTTATAATACAATTACAGGTGCTAAGTAGACACAAACCTACTACGCTTCCTCAGGACTGCTCCAGTGTAATACAGTGTCCACAACAACCCGGAACAAAGTGCCATAACACCACCTAAAACACTGACACCTCCCCCGACACCCAATTGAATAAACATGGGGCGTGCAAACAGAATCGCTCCTCCGGCAAGCCAACTCCGCGCCGCCGCATTTGCGGCGAATAGGGAAGCCGCGTATTTCGGATAAATGTTGGCGATGTAGGCGAATTGAGCGTTCATGAGTTGGTATGCGGCAGCTTGGAATAATACGACGCCGATGAGAGGCACAATCCAATGGATATCAGAGCTCGCGGTCCATGCTATGATAGCCATGGTTAGCAGGTGGTCACGGTGAAAGATATTTCATATATCGAAACAGGTTCAGCCATATCAGAGGATCAGCAACCACTTACCAAAAATGAATAGTCCAATAGGCGCAAGGAAGCTTACAACAAGGGATGTCCTTAGCCAGAACTCCGGGACCGGGGGTCCGTTCTTCACTAGAGACGGGAAGAGATAGTATTTGTAATGGATCAATTGCACGGGAATAGCGAAAGCAAGTCCAAGAGGAATAGTGAGGAATGCCAGACCGGAGGCGCCAGTGGAGAAGCCATGCATTGCCGCAAACACCAGTGGGAAGGCTTCAAAGAAGGAGTAAAATATTGCGTATAACAGCGCGACGTAGACGGTGGAGAACAGTATCGCGGGATCCAGGATATTCATTTCCCACGGCTTGATGATTGCGTTGAAAAGGATATAGTTGGCTGTCATTGTAGCCTGCTTAATCTCCGATTGGGATCGGTAGTTGGCATTGCCAGTGACACGGCGTAAACGAGCTGCGCGCCGAAGGAGTATGTTGTCGCTGGAGGTCTCGGGGAGGAAGAAGAAAACACACACACAGACTGGAGATGCAATCCAGAGCAGCTCTAACATACTCCAGTGCCAGTCCTTGCTCTGTAGCGTATATCCTGCAATGATGGGACCCAAGGCCGGTGCTAGTGTTGCTGTGACTTGTGTTAGCCACAATTACCGAAATGATCCTGGAGAGATGGGGCAGTGGCACATACTAATTGCACTCCACATCGCGAGGACATAGGGTAGTTTGTTTAAGGGAATCATATCCGTGAACGATGCCGGGCTCGTGGACAAAGGTGGCGAGCCTAGAATTTTCAATTAATCGTGTTCCCACGTCAGGGACATAGGGCTTACCGAAGAAGGCACACAAAAATCTCGCTACCATAAAGGCTGGTAGGCTGTTCGTAAGAGCGGTTGGAATAACGAGGAGGGTAAATATGAACGTAGTTGCAATGTATAGTGTATTCCGGCCGAGCGCGGGAATCCTTTTCTCGTTAGCAAATCACTCGAGGGCTGGATGTCAATGTACCTACTCGCTGAGAGGAGACCATACCAGTGGTCCGAAGCCATCTATTACCATTGTTAGAACGACACATTGCATTACTGGGAGAACAGACTTACAGCCTATGACATAAATGGCTAGTCCAAGGGATGCAACAGCTTCTGAACAATCGAATTGTTCCATGACAAAGGGAATGGATGGCGCATACGCCGCGGATCCATAGTAGACGGAGAATGTGAGAAGACTAGAGGTGAGGTGTTAGCCATTGTCGCGAATCTAGCTGAGAATGGCTTACCAAATTAGAGCGGATACAATGGTTTTTCGAGAAGAGCTCCAGTTGTAAGGATTGTCTGGATCATCTGCTCGCCTCGTAAGTCAAAAGGCTTGATGTTTCGATAAAGGTAGGTTTAGACTAACCGGTTGAGTACCAATCCACCAGGATGACTCCATCCTTCGACTTGACAGGATGAATGACTCGACTTGACGGAGACTGCTCTATATCACCCAGAGAGACAAGATGCGGAGTCTCTCCAACTTCTTGCCCCAATGTCTTTTCAATGTCGCTTTCGGACGGCGTGGACGAATCACTACCCTTCAACTCATCCACTGGAAAGGGGGGGACGAATCCAGGGATGTCTTCAGGAAATTTCATAAGATGATTTCCAGAAAGAAGACGAAGGAAAAATCCAAACGCAGTATCGCGGAAAATCGACATTGTTAATTAAGAAACGTGTAATGTCTTGAGAGAGAAGATCGGAAGGAAGTTCGAGTGTATGGGTTTGTATACATGCTGAAAGAGAGTTCGCAAGGAGGAACCTTTATGGTATAACATTGAGCACAGTGCAATGTGTGACTAAGTTCCAGCGGTGCTCTCTTCGTCCGGACAGAGTGCAAAATATTACCAAGCAGAGTGCAAACCCATGTTGAACTCCGCTGACACTCGGAAGTCATCCGGGGATAGTTACACAGGGCTTAGTCTCGTTGACTCGGCTCTCTATATCTGGGCACTCACAAACGTGAGGTAGGTCGTGGAGCAGGAAAGAAGATTGTACTGGCACAATCAACCATACCATGACCAAGCTAACTTCTTTCTACGGCATGGAGTTCCAGATCCCACCCGGCTCCCTCAGGGAAGATATTCGTGATTGTATATCTTGGTGTTGCATCGGCACTCGGAGTCCCGAGATCTGACGTGAACATCGTGAATTCTCCCCTATCAGCAGGCTCGCTTATCATGATGCAGCCAAATTCATGATAAACACCGCGAAAATATTAGCGAAATCATATACAGAAGGACATCATAGCTGCTTTGGGACATTTTCCCTACACAAAGTGCTTAAGTAATCAGGAAGCAGCTCGCGCTAGGGTGTATTATCGGTGTTGCTTATACCGGAATACCTGATCCGGTAATACGATACACCAGACTGGATTTAAAGCTTACTGTATAATCAAGCTAGCAGCGAAAATATGACTAGAAAAACGAACTTGTGGAGCGACTCGATGGCTATATCGGACCAGTGCGCCGAGTGACTAAATGCAAATGGACAGGATACGATGCATGTAAACCTCGCTCGTGAGAATCGAAGGTTAACCTTTTGTCATTCCTATCGACCATGATGCTTTTTACCGTCATACTACATGCCATTATCTCCACTGTCTGTTGTATGAGCTAGGATCGGCACTCATAGGTAATATGCACCGCCGTGCCAGGATTGTACGCTCCTAAGTACACCCAGGATATGAAAAACTCTCACATCTGTATAATGGACGTAGAGCTTCTAGATCAATGGGTAGTCTTAACTCCTCTAATGACAGTGGAAATCGTGACACCCAAGGTACCTACGCACGTGAGGGATTCGTGGGCTTGATATGCTTTTTTCCCAAGTATAGCTCAAGCCTCATTGTGCACCAAGACAAAAAATGAGGCTTGGTATGGCGGACACTCGTCTGCTGTGAATGGATAGCTTTGAACGCCTATCGAGCCATGGTTGTTGTGTATGTCTGTCTTCAAGAGTAAGTGACTGGTACCATAGTCTCGCGAGATTACTCTTTTGGGAAGGCAACCATCTATAAGAACAACCCCACTTCTCGATTATCTTATAGCCTTTTGTCTATTGACAGTTTCTGGCTGTATTCATAAACAGTGATTGGTATCTTAATTCCCGATATGAAGCATCTCCTTGCCTGGGGCACCGTATCCAATCTGCAGCTCTCGCCCCAAGAAACCACCACTTTTAGTACTTTCCAACTCTTTACTCCACCTACCGCCAGCATTTGGCACACCTCCAGTGTTGGCTGTCTCGACGTCGGTGGACGTTTGACGGCAACTACTGCAAACTGTGCTGTCATCACCGCCGGAACCAATGAGCTAGGTCCCTACATAAGCACCAGCTCAGATCCGTGTAGATTCTTAAACAACTTCTTTAAGAGCGGTGGGGGCGTCGGTGGACCACTCATTTTCCCGGTAGCTATTCTATCTGAATCGTGAAGCGTTGAATGATAGCTGATGAAGACGCTTGGCTCTCTAGGAAGGCCTCATCGATCCTTCTAACACGGCGCTTGAGGGGTGGTACGTGGAACGTCTCCCCAGCTTGGAATACCCAGGGAGGATCTTTCTCAACCCAGGAAGCGAGGTAGAGAGGAAAGGAGCGGTTCGCAGGGAAGGTACTGCAGTTGAGCTGAAGATGAAGAAGAAGCGGCAACCACAGCAAGAAAAGACCTACCCGTCCTTCACATCCCAGAAGCACAAGATTCTAACTTCCCCGAGTCTTGAGCGGCGCAGTACCTCCTCCAAGCGAACAACCTCCTGGACCGGTACACTCCAAGTCAGCACCCCACCCGATGACCCCACACCTAGCACTCTTATAGGCTGTATCGACACCAACGGCCGCCTAGCCATCCCCTCAAACTGTGCCCTCATGACCATCGAACTGTACGAGCTAGGTCTCCTCGTCCGGAGCACTGTCGGCTCCTGCGGCTACATCAATAACAAACTCGCGTGTGCGGATTCCGTCCTAGATTTACTTATCCTGCTTGTAGGTATATTCTCGGGGCCAAAGCGCATAGGGGAAAGAGATACTGACATGGCGATTACGAAGGGTCCGGGTCCAAACTCTGTTTCGAATATTGTGGATCTGTTGTATGAGAGTGGTCCTACGATTGGGAACTCGACGAATGTCTACCATGAGACGCAGGAAAGCGTACAGCGGCGAAGTGGCCATGTGCCTCGCAGATTAGGTACAGTGTTTCTGGGGTACATTCCTTGTTGTTGATGTGGATGAGGTAGAGTCCGTATTTCCCTGAACTAAGGGGTTCAAAAGGTTTGCTAGAGAGAAGTGATGGTAGATTGCGGGTTATTTAAGGATTCAGATTTTAGTGAAATTGGGATGAGAAAGTGGACGGTATTGTCATTTCTATGGGATATTGCTTGCTACTTGTACAATTTTAGCCTGGTTCACTAAACGCTCCGGCCCACCTCCCATGTATCCAAAACCCCAAATTGTCGGCGTCGATGGAGCAGAGACCGCTCAAGCTTCCTCTAACGATTCTACTCATACACATCCCCACCCAACACCCCCCAGATCTCACACATCCAAGTCAGCCATAACCTCATCCGCCTCCTCATCCCCAAACTCATCCACCTCCATCTCCTCCTCATCCATTCCCGGCTCCCTCTCTGCCCTCCCCTCCGCCCTCCTAGCAGCAGTCTCCTCCGTCCCACTAACCAACTGCCCCCTCTTCTTCGTCTGATGCGCCTCCAACTGCTTCAAATCCCAACTGCTATGTCCATCCTGCTCGACTCTGCTCCATGGCACCGACATCTCTCTCAGAAAAGCCTTGGCCTGTGAAACCGCCTGGTCGACTGACAATTTCGTATTCTTCGCTTCGAGGCCTTGTTGTATCCACTTGGGGAGTTGGCCGATCTTCTTGCCGAAGCGCTTGTCGGCGAGGACCATGATACCATAGTCGTCTTTGCCACGGATGACACGGCCCAGACATTGGGCTGCGTGACGCATGGCGTCGAAGGAGAGGAAATCACTTTCTTTGATGCGGTAGGTTTCTCGTAGAAATTCTAGACGCGCTTTGAGAATGCGCGATTCAGTGTACTGGTACGGAACGCCCATGCATAACACCGTCCGGCCGTAGTGGTGATCGAAATCGATACCTTCGGAGACTTTTCCACGTGCGACACAGAGCAGGACGGCGCCTCGACCGTTATTGCAGGCTGTGCGGAAAGTTTCTAAGGCGAGTGATGTCTCTTGTGCGTCAGGTGTTTCAACGAGAATGAGTTTGTATTTCCAGACAGTGTCCAGAACGTCCATGCCCTGCCACATACTAATGATACTCTCCATGTAGAGATAAGAGGGGAAGAAGACAACGATACCATCGGGAGTTAGCTTGCAGAACTCAATGAGAAGATTGCCAAAATTGCGAATAACAGGAGGGTCGTTGCGGTGCTCGAATTGAGACGTAACTTGATTTTGATCCGAACCTCTGTCCACGATCATCGGAAGGAAGGTCCGTCGTGTCAGGGTCATAGTGAAGGATTCCTGGACAACCGTTTGGAAGTTGAGCATGCGGGGGTACATATCCAGAGGAGACATGGTTCCAGAGGTGACAATGACAGAGCTGAAGCGCTCAAAGACGGGTTTGATGGCAATCGCAGCATCGAGACAGGTGAAGTGTAGTACCGGATTGGGCACTGTGGCGGTTGCTGATTCAAATGGTTCGAGGATGAGCAAGAAACCTGTATCGTAGGTCGCGACTAGCGTGGCGAAGGTTGCGACCTCTTGAAGGGGTTGGTAGTCTTCGATGTTTGTGAGCTCAAGAGTGCGAACAAGGGATGTGAGACGCTCAGCACAGAACCGAAGTGGTTTCCGCTCGATAAACGTCAGATCTCGGAGATGCTGGAGAAATGAGGGAGGAGCCTCGGAAATCACATGCAAGACTTTCATTCGTGTCTTTAGATATTCGATGAAACGTTTGAGGAAGGCCACAAAGTGCTCCGCCCTTCGGATGTTACCAGGCACGGCTTCCTTTAGGAGGTCGTCTGGTAGAGCTGGATTTGACATGAAAGCTTGCTCATCTCGTGCTTCGTCTGCTGCACGAAGACCCTCGACAAGCTTCGCATATTCGTCCTGTAGTTTCTTAGAATCAGAGGCCTTCATCTCGGTTATCTTTCGATCGAGATTGTTGACTCCACGGGTAGCTTTCCGCAACGAGTCTTCTGTTATATCGATGCTCAAGGACTCAATGCATACGTTGTCGATGTTATGGGCTTCATCGAAAACGACAATGCAGTCTTTAGAGAACTCTTTGGATACTCGTTCTGCGATCTTCGGATCAAGGAGGTAGTGATACGAGTAGATGATGACATTGCAGTATTGCATCATCCGTCGCACTGTGAAGTACGGGCATTGCTTGTTCTCCTCACCGTACTTGAGCACGCCGTCAAACGTCCAGACGCCGGACGGGATCAGATTGTGCGGCTCGAGTAGGTCGAGGTTGTCATGATACGTGCAGAGATCGACCTCTTCGCCCCGCTCTTTCTTTTCTTTCACAAACCCTGCCGTCAGGCTCCGACACCGTGCATCCACAATTGAGCCACTCTTCTCGCGCTTTACCGATGGATGCAGGCACAAGTTCTTTCGACTGGTCAAACCCATCCCGCGAAATGGCTCTTCATAGCCCAGCTGCTCAGTCCGATACTTCATGAGGGCCTTCAACTCAGCAAGCGCCTTTTCGATCTCAGACATGGTACGCGAGCAGTAGATGAGTTTCCGCGCTTCTGGGTAGAATTGCTGATATGCAACAATTAGGGATAGAAGGGACACAGTTTTACCTGTGCCCGAAGGCATCTCAAGCACGCAATGGCCCCCAGCATCCAGCGTGCGCTTGAGGTCGCACATGTAGGCATACTGCTCGGGATATACCCTGGGGTAGGGGAAGAGCACAGGGAGCTCGCTGGAACACGTGAGCAAGATATTGTGCTTAAAGGAACACCCGTGGCCACTTACTCTATGAAGAACTTCATTGTGAAGGAACCGACCCGCAATCCTTCGCGCTGATGGCGGGTGCGGTTGAAAGGACGCGATGTTGCCTTATGATGAAGTTCGACTTGATGCGCTAGATCTGCTCCTGGCCTAGCGCCGGGGCGGCGACACAGTTTACCCGTAGCGCACTTGATCCCTACCCTGCCCCGCGTTAGTCCGAGGGCGGCGCCCTTTGTGTTTGGCGTCATCGTTCACGACCGCCCGTCACGAAGAACACAAACTTTTTGGCGTATATTTTGACCACCTCATCCTCTCTCTCTCCCATCTCCCTCCCCACCTCTTCCTTCTCTCACATTCCCATAACCCAGTATGAGTAAACGACAGGGCAAAGCGCAGGCTAGCAGTGCGCGGGCGTCCTCGTCGTTTGGGACAGCCTTTGGTGCCTCGGCGGCCCCGGCCTTTGGAGTCAGTTCCTCACAACTGTCCTATGTAACAGAGCCACCAGATCTCTCTGCCATCTCCGAGCCCACTGTTGTCGTATATTTCCGGAACCTGTCGAAGCGGGACAGCACCACCAAGGCGAAGGCGCTGGAGGACATACAGTCGTACATTTTGTCGCTGCAGGAGCCGGTAGAGGAGGGAGTTCTCGAGGCATGGGTGCGTTGCAGGCCCGCATGTATTTGTGATACGCATAGTAATACAATTGTTTCCGCAGATCAAAATGTTCCCCCGCTCGTCCATAGACAATGCCAAGGCCGTTCGCCAGAATGCACACATCCTCCAGGGCCAGATAGCCGCATCGGCAGGCAAGCGCATAGCAAAGCACATGCCCAAATGTGTCGCTGCGTGGCTATGTGGCCTGTATGATAGCGACAGATCGGTGGTAGACGCGACCCAGAGCTCACTGCGTCAGGTATTCAACACACCGGAGAAGATCCAGGCCATCCGAAAAGCGTATCAGCAGCCCATACTAGAATACTCGCGAAATGCAATCGACAAGGAAACTGCTCTTACGCTCAGCGACGAGCGCACCGTGGGGCCCGATGATGCAGAGGCGAAGTACAGCAGAGTCATTTCCTCATGCATCTCCCTCGTGGGCAGCCTGCTCGCCAACTTGAAGGCTGAAGAGTTGTCCAAATTTCAGTCCGACTATGAGGCATTGCTGGCGGACACGAAGCTTTGGTCGTTTGCTTCCTACACCGACCCTATCATCCGCCGTGCATTGCATCGCCTACTGAAAACGTGTCTGGACAAACAGCCTGGTGAGTCCACGTGAAACCCCACATCGTCCACGTGACATACTAACCCCCAACAGAGTTGCTGCAGCACAATCTTGGTGTTCTCAGCAAATCATACCTCTCAATTGCGCTCAACTCAGATCAAACGGGGTCGGCATTCGACTATGTGGATGCCTTGGCAATTCTCACCACGAAGTACCCGACGGTTTGGACCGATCATTATCAAAGCAAAACTGCTGTGGAAAAGCGGCTACGCCAGTTCCTAAAAAGAGGATCTCAGTTCGGCCCACGCGACTTTTGGTCAAGGCTACTGGACATGTTCAGTGCTCTTCCTCAAAGCAGTCTTCCGGCGAATGCCGCCAACGCTAAGGAGCTCATGAACGCTCTCCACAGTGGCATCATTAGGAAAGACGAATCGAGATTCAATCTCGAAGCTGCATGGACCACATATCTACGAATTGCTGATCGAATCTGTAACACCCTTGTTGACGAGGACCAACGGATCCTAACGACAGAGACGATACAGCCCCTGATTTCCCAATATCTTAGACCAACCTCAGAGAACTCGGAATGGACGCTTCCTGCTGGATCCATATCAACTAAACTGATTCTGAGTTCGTTGGGTGTTGGAAAAGCAGCTCTCGTACTTGAACAAGAGTGGCCTCGCCACGTCAAATCATTCACAGACGATATCAAGACATCTTCGCCAGAGCAATCGAAAGACTACGGAAAGTCTCAAGATGCATTGAAACAACAAGCAGCTCGATTTGCATCCTTGCAAGATCGTATTCTCAACGAGAAATTCACTGCATCTTTACGATCGACAGCCACAGAAGGCTGCAACTCGATAATTTTGGAGGCACTTGCGGTCCTGAAAAACCGGAACGGCAAGCCATATGGAGCTGCGGCGGCCGTCACAGAGATACTGCAAAGAAACAAGCCTTTGATCAGCAGTATCAGTGTAACTAATGAGGCACTTGAGTCATTTATCAAGGACGATCTTCCAGGCCTTGTACTCTCTCGTTCCTCTTCATATCTAGTAGATCTTCTCTACTCATTCTCCGATTCACCTT
This sequence comes from Amniculicola lignicola CBS 123094, assembly GCA_010015725.1. Classification (NCBI taxonomy): domain Eukaryota; kingdom Fungi; phylum Ascomycota; class Dothideomycetes; order Pleosporales; family Amniculicolaceae; genus Amniculicola; species Amniculicola lignicola. The sequence continues at coordinate 79,106 of ML977647.1, read as the reverse complement.
TCTTCCAGAGTACTTGGAGTGCTTGCCTCAAAGCCGCCCTTGCCGCGGAGGAATCTCCCGCCAAGTCTACAGCCCTCGAAGCGCTGCTCACCTCCTCAAAAATCCCAAGTTCGTTCGATCTTGCATCTACAGACTCTGAACTCCAACGTTACATCAAGTCAAGTGTCAATTCGGCTCTGGCGGGATCATTGGAGTGGGAGGCGTTTGATCGCATGCTCCAGTCCCCATCGAACATCTTAGCTCCAGCAACTACTGACGAGATTCTTTCAACCCTAACGCAAGCATTGACTCTCCCTGTACAGGCGCCCACAGCCCTTCAGGGTTTCCGCCATATCGTCAAACACAATCCCATATTATTGAAAACCTTTGTTTCTACTCCAGATGGGTCTGGATTACTCCAAACTCTCTTACTAGCAACAGAGTCCCCAAGTGAGGAAATCTCGCAAGAGGCTGCGACGATCAACGCATCAATACGAACCCTTTTATCAGCTGAATCCGACTCTAAACAGACAATATTCGGTATCATCCACCAAGGTCTTGTGGACGCTACCGCGACCTCTGTATCCATCGAAACCCTTGTCGATCTCGCAAAGCAGCTCATAAAGTCGGGGGCAGATTGGGATGAAGCGAAAGAAGTTTTTCCTCGACTGGATGATTGGAACGCCGCTCTAGCACCATTTCTCAGTCTTGCACCGCGCTCCTCGCTTGCAATTACAAATCCTCTCGGAGGCGCTGTCTACTTGGCGCAACATAACACCTCCAGGGAACAAATAAGGCAGCTATCTCGAGATGCAGACGGTTATTCGCCAGCGTTTCGCATGGCTCAGTACACGATTAAACTGTTCAAGGAAGTCAATCACCTTCGCATTGGCAAGATACCATTCCATCTGGAAAATGCATTCCTGCGAAATATCGCTCTCACTTTCCAACTCGCCGACGATAATCTCGGGTTGGCCAGTGCAAATGACTTGTGGGCTGTGTACAACTTGGAAGTTGAAGCCGATGCTATGGCATTCATGTCGGATGCCCATGTGTTCATAGAAAATGCTCTGACCCTCTACACTTCGCAGTGGTCTGACCCAAGCTCTGAGGCATCGTTGCTTACTTGGGCCAATGACCTACTCTCGCAGGTGAAACCAGGCACCACACCGGAAGCTTACCATACATCTCGGGCATATAGTGTTTTGATTTCCGATCTCATCGATGTCCAGGGTTGGAATGCATCTTACACTGCAGCTATTCAAGATAGTCTAAAGACACTTCGTCGGAGCAAAGGTAAATCATTGTTCATTGTTGCCGCTATAATCATGGTTCTAATTGCTTTGCACAGAAATATTCTCGCTCGTAGGCTTTTTGAATGCATTCAAGGACCCCTTGGCGGCTTCAAAGTCTTGTGAGCGGTTTTGCAGCGAATTGGTTGCGGACCTCACTGGCTTAGAAATTGATAATAAACTAGAAGAAGGTGATATTCAAATCTTGCTGCCACCTTCCACCGTCTTGCTAATACTATGTAGCTCTCCGCCAGCTCATCCTTCTCAACACTCTTTTAGATGGTCAAGAAGACGTTGTTCAGACCATCGCGAAACAGCGCGTGATTTTCTTTGTCAAGCATGTTTTGTCATGGCTCCAAGACAAAGATGCATCCCTGCCTCTACGCGCAGAAACCTGCCGTGCTCTCACCGTTGTAATACCTATCATGAAAGACATCTACGGAGAGCACTGGGGCCAGCTGTTGACTGCCTTGTTCGATAGCTGGTTAGCGATCACTGAACTTGAGATGAACGAGTCGGGGAGTGACAGGTATGTGTCTGGCAGCCCAAGTCCTTTAACGATGATTAACAATTACTAGCCCAGTCCCTTATGTCCATGCTTCGCTAAAGCTATTCCAAACGCTTTTCTCTATGACTCTCGGAGGGGAAGAAGATTCCAATGATGATCTAGTGGAGGCCATAGAAGGTTCCGAAAAAGATAGGGCTAATGGGCTCATCAACCTCCTGAAGCACTCACAGCATTTCCCCGATGAGTTTCACCAGCCACTGAAAATTGTCAACGAGATCTTGGGACGGCAAATACAAAAGGTGTCTCATAAGCACCTTGAAGAGACCGAGGAGCTTTATCCTCTGCTTTATGTGGAATCCCAAGCTGTTCAGCTTACTGCCTTCAATTTGCTACACAAGCAGATTCCCGAGGCCCAGGAGCAGATATCCATCGACGCAGCATTGGAAAAGGTTACTGCTCGATTGCCTGAAGAGCTACTTTCACTGATACTTGAACCTCCAACGATGGCTGCTCTTGCAGGTGCAACCTTTGAGAGAACTGTGCCGATTTCACTGAGGGGTTATTTGTTCAGCTGGTTGCTGATATTTGATCATCTTGAGCACGCCGTAAGTTTCCGAATCCTGAGTATAAAGTGCAATGCTGACCCCATCGCAGTCATTCAAAGTGAAGAACGACTATGTTGAGAATATCAAGGAGGGCGACTACCTACCTGGACTTCTGGATTTTGCTTTTGATTTTCTGGGCCACTCTCACAACAAGCCCGTCGATCTGAAAGCGCTCACAGTCACGGAATACGAGCCCAATTCCTCGCCCCCCAAGGCTGATGTCCAGTGGCTTCTTGCCCACCTCTACTACCTCTGTCTCCGCCACATCCCCTCCCTGACCAAAACATGGTGGAAAGACTGTAAATCACGCCCCATCGTCGTCACTCTCGAACCCTGGACCAAGAAATACGTAAGACCTCCACCATCTCATCCCTACAGATCACTAACCCAGCAAAACAGATCTCTCCTCCCGTCATCGCTGCAGCTCTCAAATCTGTTTCCGACTGGGCGGACGCCCAATCCGAGCAAGGCCCCACCTCGACCTTCACGGTGCGCGTCTCCCGCGCTGGCGAAATAACAGCCTCGTACGTAATTGACGAGCAGACAATGAGCATGCGCATCACGCTCCCTCCGGCCTTCCCCCTCGCAAACGCCCACATAGAAGGCCTCGCACGTGTAGCCGTCAACGAGCAAAAGTGGCAATCCTGGCTCCGCACCTCGCTCGGCGCCATCACCATTTTCAACGGCAGCCTGATCGATGCGTTGGGCGTTTGGAGGAGGAATGTTGAAGGTGTGTTGAAGGGCCAGACGGAGTGTGCGATTTGCTATAGTATTGTGGGGAGTGATCGCAAGTTGCCGGATAAGAGGTGTAGTACGTGTCGGAATGCGTTTCACGGGGGCTGCTTGTTTAAGTGGTTTAAGAGTAGTGGGAGTAGTAGTTGTCCGCTTTGTAGGAATCCGTTTAATTATGGGTAGGGGGTGGTGGTGGGGTTTGGGGGATTGGGGATCTGATTGGAGCAATAGTCTTGGGGGCGGATATGGCTGTGATATATGGTCATGTGATGGGTAGAGTGAAGAGAGGTGGTTGGGTATGAGGTCTTGGGTGAAAAGCACGGGGGATGGGGGTCGTGGGGAGAAGGGGATGTTGGTTGTCTGAACTTTGGGATGGTTATTCTCGAGGAGTCGGTATCAAAAAGTGCTGCTTTCAGTGTTCATATAGAAAAAGTATAGAATGTCTTTGAATTGATATAACATCTAGTCTCAGTTGCCATATTTGCATCAGGAAGGTGACTCGGATTGTGCAAAAAAATACTAAACACAGACACGGCTAAGTTCTCTATGGAAAGGGGAGTCGCGTGCATGTGCGTCATCCTGCCCCATGGGCAGACCAAATAACGATAGACCAATGAACCGTGGTAACTCTAAGCAGCCACTAGCCGGCTTCGATATAGTGCAAGAAGCTCCACACCAACCAAAATATGCCAATGAATGAGATGGTCACGTGAATGTCCATGCCATTCTTGGCCTCTGCCCTCCTCCCCATTTCCTCTACCGTCCCCTTGTCTTCTCTCTCACCCAACCTCTGCCATCCTGTTCTCCGACTCTCGATCTCACAATAACTTTCGTCCTCTTCGACATCATGGTCACTTTCAAGACCGCCGTCTTCGGCCTCGTGGCATTCGCTACGACTGGCGTCTTCGGCAAGGGTGATCAGTGCTTTCCTTATGAGAAAGGCCCGGACTCTCATCTACCTGTCGAGCCATCAAACCAACGATCAACGATTTAAGCTAGCACCTCCTGCATAATTTGCGCGACGAGTTTACCGGCGCCTCTCAATAGCCAGACAGAAAGACTAACGCCGATTGTGCCGGTGTCCTCAAGGCCAATTTCAAGGATTTTACCCGCGATATTGAGACCTTCGACGTCACTTGTGGGGATGTAAGTCGTTGTTGTCGATCTAGTGAACATAACCCGTTCCTAATGGCATCCTAGTGCGAGAAGTCCTGGACGGTCTAAGGCTACCCTGACGCGCCATATGGGTCACTATTCTTCGCTCGTATATACCCATATTCATCCACCGACATAGGACAAACATCACTGCCATCTAGGTCGGCCATCTTTCCCCTCGGATCCGCTCATATATCCGAACTATCTTCGTTCTTTCCAAAGTCAACAAGGTGCTCAAGGGCGATGGCGTTTACATTGGCGAGCCTGACCGCCGCTAATTGATCATCTACGGATCTCTGAAGTTTCCCGACGTGGTCACTGGTATTGGCAAAGTGATGAGCGTTTTCGGATACAAGCGCTACTCCACGGAACCAACCTCACGCTGCGTGAGGAGGCTGGCGATAGTCCCATTGTGTCGCCTTAGCCTACAATAGTTGGGCGGCAGCTACGACGTTTCCGCTATGGAGTTTTCGAAGAACCATGGCGGAACTATAGATGGAGCCGGCCATGGATAGAATAGGTCACGGTCTAGATAGGTAATTCAGACACTCAATGTCGTCATGCATTACCCACGTACCACCATGGTCAAGGTAGTTGACCTTGCGTGATATTTCTCACATAACGTGATTGTGGCCGTTCGTAATCTTTCTCTGTTGGCGTTGTCACGGTTTAAGCGTTCTTGTTGACACCGGTTTTCAAATGGTCCCCTTACCTGACCTCTTGTGACCCTCGAAATGAACGACTGGGTGAAACCACTATATATCCGTAATCTTGAACGAATATTTCATGGCTTGTTACATGAAGCTGCATGGCAGCCTGTCACAGGGAGCTTGTCTGACTGCTATGATGAAAATCGTGCAGGCGGTACTGCGTACGTAGGACGAACTTTCTCCTCCACAAGATCGCAGCGCAATCATCACCCTCTAGTGTGGACTAAAAGAAACTCAAATTTAGTTGCTAAGACGCTCGGCTGCAGAGAATATATCTTGTCAGTGACGCAATGTGGGATTCAATTTTCATGACAGTTGTTTGCTGTTCCCACAACAAGCTAATACTAACTAGACTATTTAACTACTTTATAGCAAGCCTTCCAGAGGCCTAGCGTATCGGACAAGTATGTGCAAATAAGCCAACTAAGAAATAAACAAGCCATCCAAGATTGGAAATGTACAGAAAAAAGGGAAGGAATGCCAAGTTAGGGACAAAGTCTATGAATACTGATCTAAAAAGCGTGATCGGAAACGGAATCGAAGGCCGGACAGGGGAAGTTTGATGGGTTTGTCCAGAAGGAGTATCATAGAAACTCTCTTGTGAAGACGGCTGATAAAGTATCCATCCACATCATTCAATCCAAGCTATCTTTGTTGCTTCTTCCCATCACTACCCTCTCCGCCCTTTTTTCAGCCCCCGCAACAAGTCTTGATACCTCTTCTCTTGCATTCGCATTGATCGTAGTCTTAGTCTATTTGCGACCCTCACACATAGGACAAAGGCTATCCGGGGATTGAATTTCTATATAATCCTGCTACTTCTAAGAAAGCAACGAGATATACTACAGCTATTTATAATTCTTCCTACACTATTTTATAGGCTTAGGCTGGTAAATGGGTTCAGGGTACCCACCGCTGGGTTGTAGTTGGGGTAGGGTGGTTATAGCAGTAGGTTAGGGTTGGGTCAGGGTGATCAAAGCGCAGGGGGTGGTTGGGCGAGGGTGAACACAGCCTTAGGGTTAGGTGAACAAAGCGTCTAGCTGCGATGCGGGATATCAATAAGGCCTTCAGGATATTGATCGATATCCTGAGCCACCTCATCAATATCCTGTGTCGCAGCATCAATATTGATCGATATCCTGAGTTGCCTCATCAATATCATAGTGTTTTATTACAGAGGCAACCTTGCAGAGGCAACCCTAGCCCAACCCATAGTCCGTGCACCCCAACCCTAACCCTGCCCCAGTATGCAGCCTAAAAAATGGGTTAGGGTTAGGGTTGGGTCTGGGTCTTACGTAAGGCAACCCAACCCTAACCCAACCCCGACCCATTTGCCACCCTACTCTAGTCTCCCTGCTACCCTTAGCTGGAGCATTAACTATCACCACTCAACCTTTTAACGTACCTCTTCCACCCTTCTCTCACCTGGACGGTACCCTTCCACATTCTATTCGTAGAACCCCGTCTTAAGAAACATCTCCGAAGTTCAACTGGCTCAATTAGCTGACTACTCAACCTAAGCCATCTATAACCTTGGGGCCTTGTATAAAAATCTCATGCCTCACAACATGCTGTGGAATAGAGAGACTGATGGAGTGATGGTGGTTGATTTTGAGCGGGCAGAGGTTGTCAAGCCACGAACCGTACTGGGTGTTATCTCACCAAACCGAAAGAGGAAGGGAGAGTCTGATGTAAATACGGCAAAGTATGGAAGGGGCAGCTCCTCTGCATTTGCACGGCAGAGACAAGGGATAGCTATTGAGCTGCGGGGGTTACTCTCGTTCACAAAGTACAGAGTCATGTCATAACAACACAACGTATTAGCGTTAAAGCCCAGGCACGTCTTCTTTGGTTCATTTCCCGCGTAGGATTGCGTCACCTCACCTATATAAGTCAACAAGGATTGGTACTATGGTTACTGCCTATCGTGACTATTATGTATTTAATCAATCAGATAATGACTATAAAAACTTTATGCTGCCAAACAAGACCTCGACGAGAAATCGACCTGCGCCCCACATGTCAGCAAACACGTGGCGATGTATTTGTCCAAAGGCAGACAAAGTTGTCCTCCACGCCGTATACTGGCCGTTCACGGACGCTTCACAGCCCAAGGGACCTGATGGACCGCCCACGCAATGCCATAACGTGTGTTAGGAACGCCGCTAACCTTGACGATACTGAGCTCGAACACGTCGCCTGGCCTGACGTAGAACTCGGCAATCTCGTAGTTGTTGTCAAAGGAGGCTGACAAGGCCACGAGCCGTCCGGCGGCGTCCCTGACGTACAGGTCCAAGTCGGCCGTCAGGCGCGAGTCGGTCAGCTGGCCCTGTTTGTTAGACGATACCTCGCTGTTCCAGGTCAGGGCTGCTTTGACGGCGTAGGACGTCGAGGCTGCGGTGCTCGCCGATGCATAGGGGACGGCGACGTAGTAGCGCGCGTATGCAACGTCTTTGCTGTCGAGGGACGCATTAAGCGTTGACGAAGACGCCGGCTCCAGCCAACCCATGGCCCATCCGCGGGCAGAGGGTCGCGAGCATGGGCCCTGCACCGCCTGGGCAATAGCCATGGCCATCTGGGCGTCGACGGCACCCGCCCCCGCACGCCCGTCGTCCCGCGCGGCTACCCCGCCCCACCAGCTGCCCCCCACGCCGGAACGGCCCGCGCTCGCGAAGAGGATAGCGCGACAGGCTTCTGGGAACCGCTGCAGACGCGGGTTGATCTGCTGCACGAGGGCCACGATGCCGGCGACGGCGGGCGCGGCGAAGCTGGTGCCCGAGCTGAGCTGCTCGTTTGCGCCGACGACGGTGCCGTTGGCGGCAATCTCGGGCAGCTCGCGGTCGCCGTGTGCAGACGGCGGATTGCGGTACTCGGACGACGCGGCCATGGCGAGCCCGTCGTCGTGGTGGCTCCCAACCTTGACCGTGTTGTAGCCCTTGTGGTTGACGTACAGCTTCCCGTCGCCCGGGACGAAGTTGCCTGCCGCGAGCGTAAAGGTCGGGCACGGCCATCGCGTGGCCTTCCAGTCGAAGAGAATGTCGTCGTGGCTGAGCGAGCCCGAACTATCTTCACCTGTGCGGTGGAATGACTTGCTCAGCACCGTGCACGCGCGCGTACTGTCCAGGGCCCATTCCAGCGCCGCATTGTCGCTGGAGTTGGCCGAGTACAGCAGGCAGCTGGGCGCGTGGCCGTGTGGGCCGTTTGGCTCGACGTTTTTGACAATGGCATGCGTCAGGCGCGCGTGCCTGTCGTGCTTTTCATCGCCAACTGGGCTTTCCGTGTACCGGTCGGCGAGGGCAAGGTTAGTGAGTGTTTTGGGGCCGCTTTCATGCACCGCGACGTGGATGCCCTTGCCCTTGTATCCGGCCGTGACGACAGCGTCCGACTTGGCGGCCTTGATCGAGTTGGCCAGGTCGAGCTCGATGGTGCGGTTGTCGTGGAACAATCCGCCGACCTGCTCGAGCCCTGCGAGCCCCATCGTCTCCTTCTTTGGCACCGTCGCGTACAGGTACGGCTCGTTGGCGGGCTGCAGCGTCACCTGCCCGCCGCACCGTTCAATTGCCTCTTTGATTGTGTCTCGCGCAGCTAGGACGTCGGCGGGTAGATCAACAGCCCCTTCGCCGTCATCAGGGGTGCGAGCAGGATCGGGCTGCACATGCGCCCATACAACTACATGCACCTTCGCATCGTCAGGCAGGTCTTGGATGTGGTGGTGGAGATGCTCATGGGCGAAGCCAAACTGTTCAAACCGCGCACTGGCTTCATCGGCCAGCAGCATCTCGGCATCCAGCCTCTGGCCGCCCTCGTTGGTTGCAAAGCTGGTCGGTTCGCCCGTGGCCCTGTCAATGGCTTTGATGCGCTGAACCACGGGTGCTTCACCGGTGCCGTCCACGCCCACTCCCACTCCAAGTTGCATCTGTGCCATGTGCACGACCTGCAGTTCCCCAAAGCCCACAGTGTCTCCGATGATAAACTCAACGACGTAGTAAAATTCGTTGGCGTGCTCGTTCTTGGTCTGTTTCTTGAGCTCTCCCACCACCAAGTTATATCGACCGGCGGCCAAGCCGTTCGTTGAGACGACGCCGACGGATGTACCGCCAGACACTGACGCCTTTTTCCATGTGACTTTGGTGGGAAAGTGATGCCCGTCACGGACAATGTGGAAGGCGTCTGGATCGTGGTGCACCGCAGTGTTCGGGTACACGTTTATGTCAGTGCCCGCGGTAATCACCTCGCCCGAGAAGATGGAGAATGCAACCTCTTGCACGTTGTCTGGGAAATACCAGAACTCGAAATCGTAGGGCCCATCCTCGAAGCCTTGGTCGAATCCTTTGCCTGGGAGAGTGCATTCGATATAGGCCACGGTTGTGGAACTCGTCGTGAATTTGGATCTCGCCATGAATGTGATGATCAGCTTCTGTCCCGATAGCGAAACATTATACTTGATCTTTCCACACTCGACTTCGTCCCAGCTGTTGTAGTATAACGTCCCTGAAATGGGCTGCAGCGAAGATAAAACGTCCAGCTTGCGGTCCAGGAAGCCAGATCCACGGTGATTGTCTGCCGTAGCAATAGTGAGAGCATCGGCGCCCGGGCAAGCGATGCCCTTCACTATTGCGCTCACCGAGTTTTGAAAGTCTTGAGGGCGCGGTTCCTGAGCGGAATCCGATACTTGCACGGACCTTTCGGGGAGCGTCTACGGAAATTGTGAGTTTGTGATATTTCGGGCAGCCTTGTGTGGACCAACAGATTGAATTGACATGTTTGAGAGAATGAGAGAAGCCAGACTGGCCAAGTAAGATTTCGTATACCTGTAGCTTTGGGTGTGAGGAAAAGAGATTTTTTTAGAATAGGACGAGGCGACACAGGTGCTACAGTACGTGGATCCGTAGGAGGGGTTACAGCCTACCCGTCATGGAAATAAAAGTCACCTCACCTGAGATGCAAGTTGCTGACATCGACTCCATCCCTTTGCAGAAGGCTGTCAAATGGGAATGCAGATAAAAAGAAGCTTTATTGGAAATGCAAGAAGACGAGCAAATGGGTATGAATAATGATGCTGTGTAGCTATGGTGTTAGGCAACGACCGCTTAAGATCTGCAATCTTCCGCATTGCGCCATCTCGACAAGGATATCCAGGACATGATTTGAGGTTACACTACGCCAGAAGCGAACGTGCAGATTTAGAAACATTTGACGGCCATTCAGCTTCTCCGATTGCTACGAAAGCTAGAGACACAGCAGTTATCAACCCTGTTCGCTCTTTTAAGTTGTTCAACCCATGAAGACGGAAGACCAGAGGCAGCTAAAAATGTTGGGCAACTAAAGGCCAGTTGTCTATGAAAGAAAACACCAAGATCGACATATTTATTCTGTGTCATTAAAGATGCCGAGCTCCTCGGGTCAGCTCGGGAGGATTTCAGACGATACTGAGTTGTATTTCCAGAGCAAGTTTAACTAAGCAACTAAACGAGTGACCCTCATACATATTACATATCCCATGTGCTGTTGTGTTACATCTTCTGATCGCTCACACATCCAGAACACATTCTTAACCACCCAAAGAGGCTCTTTCGCTCCAAGGATCGTGCTCGTCACTATTTCACAGCCTCGGCGTACCACGTCTTCACGTTATTGGCAACAAGGCCCTTCCCATTCTTTGTATTGGTAACCCTATCAGCACCCAGAAATTAGTATTCGCGCTCAGTCTTGTATTCGTGTGATGATCACCTACTCAGCTCCAGACGAAGAAGTATCGAGGTATTTCCATTCACCATCCGTGGATGTCGTGCTGAGTACAGCATTGGTGCCGTCATGAGTCACATACTTGCTGGTGTTCGGATCCTGGATAGTGTTGGTTTCGGCGCTGGTTCCGCTGTCAAGAGTCCAAGTGTATCCGCCATCCTGAACCGCAAGCGACCCGCCTTGAATACCAAGATACTTGCTCGAAGTACTTTTGATATAAAAGCTGCTCGTCTTTGTGGTAGAGACGAAGTTTTCCGAAGTCTTGAAGTGGTCTTGATCCATTGCAAGGACAAAGAAGATGACTCGGTTTGAAAGTAGAGTAAAGTATGGAGAAGGATTGAGGTAAGAGATGAAAGGCTTTGGGTAAGGTAAAGAGCATAAAGCAGGATATGGCACTTTACATATCGTGGAATATCACTCCCGCATTTGAGAGAAAACCGGTCAGCCAAAAGCAGCAACTACTAAGCGAAGTGAAATATTTGATCTTGGTTGCTATGCACAAGGCAGTTGTTTGTGCACACCCTCCCTCCTTCATATGGATATATTTGATGGACCACTGATTTGGCACAGCCAACTCTATCGTAACACTCTTCTAGCCAGGGTGCTTCGTCCAACCAATTATACGTGACTGATCTTTTCTCGACAACATTCATTCGAAGTGTCTGTAGGTTACAAGGATAGTGATGGAAATAATTCCAGGGCGAGGTTATGCATGTTGATATTCTTATTTGTCATCATGTGGACATCACGCCATGAGGGGGTCCAGTAAAATCCAATCGAGGCATACGTAAGACTAGGGAACAGAGGGCGCCATGATGAGAAAGCCAGCTGGGCGGAGGACCTCAACAGCTGGCCGTCCAGGGCCGGAATGTCTCGGGAGAACCAAGAGGGTGGTGTGGGTTCGTGGGTCCCAACAAATTCAAACGAAAAACACTGGCTAATAGAAAAGCTGGGGAGAAGTTTTGTTGAGCATCAGGCTTTGAATGAAGTCCTCGATAAATAAGCGCCAAGCATTTTCCTAGGGTGCATGGCGTACCGGATATGATGGACTGGTAACTTAGGCAACTCTCGTGGTAACGTTACGCAAACAGTGAGCAGAGGTGGGGCAGGAGCATTTGCACGGATTATGCCCGGTCAAGGCAGGTATCGTAACTGCTAGTGACTGGCTGGCCTCGCTTTTTTCGTCACAGCCGTAATTCTTTTGAGAGAGTATCCCGATATGTTCGATGCATCTCTCCAGCGTCAAATGAATGGCAGGGACCTGCCCAACTGATGTGTTCCACATGTGCTTGCGCGGCTGGCCGACTGATGCCTGCTTGGCCTGGTTCTTGCCTGGCTTCTGTCCCGCTTCTGCATTTGGTTCTGCCTCGTTTATTCGGGCCCCTTTTTGCCCCTAATTCACCAAAATGCCGTTATTAAATTCATATTCGCAGTTGCTGGCGCTGGAAGTTGTAATAGTAGAAACGAAAGCTACTTTAAATATGTAGAGGCAAAATCACGGAATGACACTTGAGATTGGTTTGCTTCTATACCGGAAATATAGGAGGTGCGTTATGGTGTGTAGCACAACCTATGCACATAAGCGCATAAGTTCAGAAATTCTTATTCTCCATTCGCGTATGCATCTCGACTGGCATGTTACTGCATATCTGCAGCTATATATTAATTTCGGTGTTCCTGTTATGAGGCCATCGATAGTATGTATGATCCTTTCCTATTATGATGCATTTTCTGCTGGGCGACGTCGAAGTGGGCCGATTTTTGCTCCCGAGCCTTTAGTCTGGTGTGTTCCTGGTATTGTAGACCAGTTTTTGAAATCCCGCAGATGCAGCACGGCTGGGTGAATAGAGTTGGCTGCGACATGTCCAATCTTTCGTCCTTATTGCGTGGTATGATAACTCTTCTGAAAGATAGTGCCTCTCCTACATATAAAATCAAACACTTGTTCGCACCTTTGGAAATATCAAACTTCGTTACTGTGGGCATACCCACAGCTACTTCTGCAATCATGTTTGTCTTTCGCGGTAAAATGAACTGGTTCTCATACGCTAAGGACGAGATATTCATTATCGTTCTTCCATGTGGTATTGCACGCTTAGAAGACCCTATTCATCTCTACTGGCAGTGGACCAGCCTCGATAACGGCGACACTAAAGTCAATGTCTGCAGCCGGTCCTTCATCGGCAGCTTTACTGACACGGCCATTGACGACCAAGACCATTTCTCCTGCGTCCATGACGATTACTACACATTTAACGTCACCTCAAAAGATTCCTATGGGCAGCTGGTAGTCACCATGTGCAATCCTGAAGGTGACAGCTCGGAAATGGTTCTTAACCGGGCTTATTCTCAAGAAGACAACGCAATCAGCCCCCTTGAAAAGCCGCGCCTTCGGATCTATGTTGGAAAACTCAACTGGTATGAATATGCAGTCAATGAACTCTTCATAATCATGCTTCCCACGGGGTTGTGCGAGCGGGAAAAGGCACTTGCATTTTGGCAATGGTCAAAGGACGCAGCCGGGTCCACCAAGGTCGGCGTGGAGGCTATCGATACCCAAGCTGCTGACGATGCTATGGGCAACGACTTTCATTTTGTCCAGGGCGGTTACTACACCTTCAAATGCACGACAGAAGAAAGTTCGAATATCCTGAAAGTCACAATGAAGAACCCAAATGGTGATTCGGTGGACCAAACCCCGCTCAACTGTTATGATATCATCAATCAAAGCGGCGACAAGGACTCAGTGAGAAGGAAGAGAGCTTTGAAAGACTACACTCTCTCTATCAACAACGACTTGAATGATGTGGTGGTGTGCACCTTCAGTCCATCGGCATCCGCTACTGGAGGCAAAATCCTTGCCGTCGGAGGCTTCGGCGTGGCCCTCGCGGGCTTGATTCCGACTGTGCTCGGCTCTGGCGTTTTCTTGACGCCACTTGGATGGGCTATCGCCATAATTGGTGTCGGAGCAGCTGTTACTGGCGTGGTTGACGTTGCGATTGCCGGCGACGAACCGACTGTGCGGCCACTGTTTCCGAACGACGAGGCGAGCAATACCTCATCAGGCGGATTTATCTTCTCTGCAAACAACATTTCCATCCTACGCGTATATGTGGAGAATGGGACCAAGCTTGTATGCCTGAAAGGAGTTGCAAACAACGTAGACCGGAACGTCGACTGGGACCTTTCCAGCTCCTCGGCCGATCTAAAATGGAGCACCCAGTTTGCTCTGAGCCTTTCGAAAAACCACCACCTTGATGCCTACCGCGCGATCCCAATACACTACTTGCAGCCCTCATGGACTGGCGATGAGCCGTCAAGCAGCGATACGTTACCAATGAACAAGTACGCCCTCTCGATGGGCCTAGATGGTTCAAGCATAAAGTCCTACGGATTGACCATCCCCCTGGCCAAGAAAGTGCTCTTCCGCGTGAACATGGAGCGACAGTTTGAAATCACCCAAAGCCTCGACCAGGCGCGATTGCAGAGCGCCGTCGGCGACTACAGCGTGCTGCCGCTGTCCAACGGCAACATTCTAGTAGGCATTGAGAGCTGCCGAGTCGAGGAAGAAGGGCAAAAGGTCTTAGGAAACCGCTACTCAACCGAAGGCATCAACTCAAAGGACAAGGTCAAGGAACATGTCATGCGCGACCCGGAGGGCTGGGCGTACGTGTGGGACCGCAGGTCGAAGGAGATCACCACATGGCGGAAAGATAACTTTGCTGATCAGATCGTCGTCTCTTCTAGCGAGTGTTGCACGTACTTTTTGGTCCCTGGCATTCGCGTCGCCACTCATCAGCTGCTTATTGAAGATGAAGCGAAATAATGGAATTCAAAATTTAGATATCTGACTGGTCTTTCGGCGGCTTTGACGCTCATGATGATAGTAGTAGTAGTGATGGTAATGACTGCCACGGAACCTAATCAAGTCTAAACCCCCTTTTGTCTTGCTGTGTTATCGTGAAGTAATTAGTTATGGAAGGGCCCAGTTATTTTTATTTAGAAGAGAATTTCGCTTTACCAAAAGGCTTTACAAAGGCACACATATAGTGTAGAGAGCAACAAGTATAGATTCACACAGTATTAGGCACTCTACCCAGTGCCAATCCTAATAACAATCAAGCAGAGCTTTTACACAATCAGCGCGTGTAGAGCTGAGAAGCTGAATCGATTCCTGATGCCTGGAGACGAACCGTGGTTGACGCGCAATTTAACTCTTTATAATTCATTGAACAGCATAACTTTGTAGGTTGACGACTTTGAAGCGCTTATGACTATGTCAGCTGTGTAGTTTATTGTCAGCCAGGGATGTAAACACGTCAGAACTCTGAATATGTAACGGCAGTGATGCTGGACCGATGTATGGACAAGGAAACTGTATTGATCGATTGAACGAGATACTGCCGCTCCATCTATCCTGTGTCTGATCATCTATTCTAAACTGTCAAGGCAGCGTCGGATCTTTCGTGCTTGCCTCGTTAGATCTGCCATGTTTAGGTGGAGGAAATCATACAAATGTAGAGTATAAGAAACACAAATTCAATAAGGAATTAATCCAGAATCTAATCTTGTAAACGAAGGGGAGCAGAAACTAAAAATACCACACAATCCTAAAGAACCAAAACTTGAATATGTAGAAACGAAAAAGATGCCGGGGCGTTCGTGCAACAAGACTCATGTTATGTGGGAAGGCGGGGTAAGGCACCACTATGTTCTTAGCCAGGGCGAGTAAACCATCTCCTACTTGTGCCCTTTCCTGCGCCAAGGCAGGTAAACTCCTTGTGTTTTCCCTCTGCGGCGAGTCTCTTGGCCTCCCTTCCTACGATGCCAGCAACACTTTTCTTTGTCTATCTTGATTCCTTGACTGAATCGTTCTTTTGACACTCCGGGCAAATGCCATCCAAGTATTTCCACTTTGATTCATCGTGCGTCTGTCCCTCAGGGACGTCCCAGGAAAAGATGGGGTATGGGCACTTCTTCTCGCACATTTCAACAGGAAAGGCCATCCCGTACCAATCTAATTTTCTAGTTTTGCTTTTAGGGTGCACTGCGTACCCTATATGTGGATGGTTGCATTGTTGGTGAAACCCGTATCCCCAGACACACATCTCGCGATATACTAAAATGTGGAATTGGCGACCAGCGCAGAATCGTAGTTGAAAATGCAGCTCGGCGAGACGGTGGAGATGGAGGGATCGTGTTATCAATAATGGTGAATTCAAATGTTGAGCCCCAGTGTTTCATATTCAAGGTTGTTCGTCTGAGTGAATGGAGAATTAAACTGAGCTGCGAAGGATCCAGAATGAATAATAGAGGATGAGGATCGAAGGGAGAAGCTCGACTGGAAATAGCAGTCTTTATATACCCACCCATGAGAGAGTGACTGGCGGTGAATGAATCATATGTGAAGAGTCAAGTCCACTTCACGGCATGGTTCTGGGGACTCCAGACAACGGGTGGCGCATGCCCTGGCGCCTCTAGATATCCACGCCTGAAGTCTTCTCACACATATCACCAAGAAGTATCGCACCCTTGTGAGTCAACTGTTAATTACAATTCTAATTCCCTGCTAGGACTAAGTTTTAAGGACAATAATGGTATACAGGTTCCGCAAAACTCCTTCCAGTGGTCTAGGATATCTACCACTGCCACGCAAATGTGCCAACACAATAGCAAAACAAGAAGTAGGCTAGACAAAGTTCAAACAAGTGAAGTTAAGGGAAACCAATACAGTAAGCAAAACAGCCAACCAAACAATCTCTAACCTGGAACATACGACTGAAGGGAAGGCAAAGACATGAAATAAATACAATTGAAAACATGCAACCAAGTATGAAAATAATGAAATCCAATAAATACACCAGAATCGGGGTGTTCAAGTGAATGAGAAAGAACCAAATCCAAACCACCCTTTCCTCTTCCCCCCGTCTTCTGCACTTTCTCCAAGCTCTCTGGCAAGCTCCTGGGCCTTCGCTCTCGCTTGCTCCGGGGTTACTTGCTTTTTTTTCTTTTCCTCTCGTTGTTCGACGCAGGCGGCGCAATACTCCTTGTCTACCCACATGCGCATAAAGCCGGCCATTTCGTCGTCAGAGACATCCCACCTGTTGGGTGCTTTGCAATCCCCTCCGCATGGTTCAGTCGGATAACATACTTCCCACATTCTCCCTTCGTGTTCTACCTGATCTTTGTGCCTGCATTTTTTGTATTTATAGTGGCCCCATTTACACATGTTAGTGTAGGTGTTGGATGTGGACGTGGAGAGAGGAGAGAGTGGTGTAAAGTAACCGGTGAAAACTAGTGTGAGAGATACCACTCAGGAAGTAGATGAAGTTGTACGATTAACGATGCCGCTGGTATGTGTGCGTCGATTGAGGTTTGAGCGTTGGGATGTTGTAGACCGGGACAGGAAGCGAAACCGGGAGCAGCTGTAGTGAAATTGTGAGAGCTGGAGAGACTAGAACTGTGCGAACTGATGAATGAAGAAGAAGGTTAGAAGAAGTATACCTAAAGGGTCCAAGC
>ML977647.1:38647-61851 GCA_010015725.1 Amniculicola lignicola CBS 123094 | reverse complement strand
CCCCCCCCTCCGTAGGAAAGAAGTTATCAGTGAAGGAATCATACCCGAAGGAATCATACTTGAAGAAATCGTGCATGGTGAATCATACGTGCAGTCACAACTAGGATCTACAGCTTGATGGCCACTCGGTAGCCCTGGCCGGTTTGCGATGGTGCGCTGATCACTGCTATATGAGACTTTCAAGCCATTCAAAGTGAATGAAACCATGTCACCTGCAAATACGGCCTATGAATGATGACAAAAAATCTCTCAGAGATTAGGGAAATACGAGATCTATACACTGAAAAACTATATAGATAACCTAGAATCTAAAATATGTACCGGTAGGGTGATAGATGCCAAACAAATAAGACAGCCCTAACCGCATCAAAAGGTACATACAAGGGTAGGGAATAGGAAACCCAATTCCGGGACATTGCTAAAGTGCGGGAAGGTGAGATACCAGGCTGTGAGGTTACGGAGAGCATGCGATAGGATCATTGTAAGAAGCTTAACGTATGTAAAGACGGAGGAAAGTGAATACATCATCTTGAGGTCTACAAGAGACACATGATCTTCTTCATCTTGTGCCACCGCTGCTTGGTCACAAACCTAGAAAAGAAGCTCAAAGTTCAGCCGCATCACAGAAGAACTCTAGAGTTAGGGTTAGGGCTATCGATATAGCAGTGGATATCATTAAATGAAGAATGTACGGACGTCTTTCCAAGGACTGAAGAAGAACACCAAACAGAGCTGTTGTAAGGAGAGAAAATGGAGAATCAAGAAGGTGAGAAGAAGTATGCCCAAAAGATTCGATCTTTATATACCCCTCCTGAGGGTCAGAGTCAGAAATGAGGAATCATAGGGGAAGGGCCACGAAGAAATCAAAGCGTCGTGATGTGGGTTTGTTGGCCATGCTCGGTTCCCATTGAGTCGCACATTGGAAGCCAACAGGGCGAGGAGTTATAAAGAGAGGGTTAGGGAAAGGTCAAAGCATCGTGATATCAACTCATCTACCGGTGCATGACTCTTGTTGAGTGGTAGCATAGCATATGATGCAAAACATAGAAGTCAATGAAGTAACTAGAACTGAAATAAATCCAGGCCACGGTGATTAATATAGCGCCGAAGACTCTCGAAGCAGTGATATTGAGTGGACGGCCATGCTCAGACCTCATCCAGTCATAGCGTAGCATATGACGCGAAGACCCCAACTAACAAAGCAGTTACGTCTCCGGAATGTAGGCCTCCCGATGATAATACGGCTCCGTGCTCAAATCAAGATCACAATTAAAGAAGCACCGCGTCTCACGGCCACGTTTGCCCTATCCAATTCGTTAGCAACCCCGCACCCTTCTCAGTGTTAGAAAAAGACTTTCCACTCACAGGAAGACTCTCCAAATGCTCCCAGCCACTCAAAACCGTGCATCTCTCATCCTCCCCTGTCCACGCCTCACTCGCCCATACAAACTTCAACACGTCATCCGCATCCCGCAAAACACCAATCTTATCGAACGGCGCCTTGCCAAGATGTGGACATGTCAGACCTATGCCTGATCGCTCGTCGCTATCGTCACCGGGGAGACCGACTTGGCCTTCAAAGATGCACCTCGCTGGGGCGTCGGTAGCACTATCGCCAGTTAGAGAACTGATGTGTACAACGAAGGATTCGCCGCCTCGCTCATCTGGGTCCTCATGATCTGTTTCACGGACAAAGACTGCGCATATTGTTGCGTGGCGTGTCAACGCCCACCCAGGTGGACGCGGCATGGTCATGCCGGAGGCGGTGGCGGTAGGAGAGCTTGATATTGGCGTCTTAATTGGGGATGCTCTTGTCGTGCTTCTAACATTTTCGTTAGTCTGATGTGTGTGAGTAAAAAAGGAGGGTTCAGCCATGCCTTGGAAGCGTAGTGAGCGTGGTTGCACTAGCTGGAGAGGAGACACAAGCTCGGGCGGGTTCATCCCCAACGGGATCTACATTGATCGAGTCGAGTAGACGCTTAGACACGCATGGACCGAGCGACGTCGTTGAAGTGGGGGGCATGCTTTTGGTCGAGCTTTCTGTGTCTTAGCATAATTCTCAAGTTACAACACCAATAACGTACCTGGTAGGAGTCTCGGAGACTTCTGTGCTTGGTAAGGCACAAGCCTGTTCGGTCTGATCGTCGCGTTTCACGAAACATGAGTGGTCCGTTCTATCACCGTATGCCAGGTTGTACACAACGGGCAGACTGTCGTAAGGTTCCCAACCCATTGGCACATCGAGTCCTGGCCGGGCTCTTGTCCAAGCGTGGGCCACGATGAACTTCTTCATATCATCGGCTGGAGATGGGATTCCATCGTGGGCGATTAAGCCTGGTAGAGAATAGAAATATGCTGCCAGTCCTGCCTGTACTTAGTCAGTATAGATTCAATCTGAAAAGAAGTCACAATGTGTTCCAATTATGTACTGACCACGATAGCAGATGCTTGACTGGTCCCGGAAGATGTCTCTAGTTGACCATTCAAGGCCGGTACTTCGATATCAACACCCGGAGCGAAAACGGTCATAGAACCCTCTTGTCCAGATTGATGCGGTGTGTTTGACTGGTAGAGTATGCCCCGTTTGTCGACAGCGCCAACAGTGACCAATTGGTTACTCGTGGTGCCAAATCTTTGAGGAACACATTCATGCAAGTAGTGCGAAAGTTCATTCCCAGCTGCCATGGTAACTGTAACTTTGCTTTGCTCGGTCCAAGCGAAAAACTCCTCGTACGTAGGTCCCATCTCTTCGTATCCGACCTTCTCACTCGTGGTGCCTAGTTATGATTAGCCAGTCCATTCTCAAGGCAATGCTGACACTTTAGGACCCACCAAATGACATGTTAATGACCGACTTTGTGTTAGGATCTTGTGCAAGTCGTGCCTCGATATCTTCACGAACAACTCCCAAGGCACGATCCAAAGCTTGGTGCTGAAGCTTGTACGATTTCTCTATCCACACACCACCTGGTCCCCTTGCTCTGTACTGATTTTTAGGTTTGACAAGATAGAGGTTTGCTTTAGGTGCGACTCCAAGATGCTTTCCTCCTGCCAAGGTAGCCATCATGGTTCCATGGGCTCCGCCCCCGATCGTCATGTCTATCCTTCTGTCCTGGGGAAAGCTTTCGGGGTATGTTAGTGAGGTTGGAACGAAAAACGTTTTTATCTTAGCGATTTTATCTCGAAGATCCTGCCGAATTTAGTAAGATGATCGCCAGTCCCGAAGAATTCAACATACCTTGTTGGTGAGATCAAAACCATCATCAATCACATAGATTGTTGTTCCCTTGCCTCCAGAATCATCCACCTTGTGTATAGGATCCTTTGATGGATTGAGCCTTTGGTCAGGTGGTGACGATATCATCTTCTTCCACCAAGGAGCGAAGAAATGCCTGGACATTGATCTTAGTTCTAGTTTCATGTCCAAGACCGATCTCGGGCTCTTTGGAACACTGAAAGGCCCAGAGCTTGTTCGCTTCCTACGCTGAAACCCTGATAGAGTTGTAAGGTCAGGAATTGCGGCTCTAAATTCTTCAGGCTCAAAATCTTCTTCGAAAGGGTCCAGCTCTGTGGAATACAGCCTTTTGATAAGCTTGTATTTTTTAGGGAGCTCTTTTGCTTGTTCATCGGTTAACATGGTGAGGTATTGGTGACGCTTGGTGTGCTCATAGGAGAACGAAGTTCCAGTACTGTTGTCCAGTTCGTCGGTGAATCTTTTGAAGTCGTCCAGTGGTGTGTTGACCTCAGTCGTGATGAAATGACGTGTTGGCTTACTGCGTACAGAGGATGTCGTTGAACTGGACGTGGTACCAGAGGTACTCGTCGATGATATCGCGGTTGTCGCTGCGCGGCTCTGGGATAAGGAGAAGCTTTGGGAGGCCTGAACTGGGGCCGCTGTGTTTGTTCGCGTTGCTGTATGGGAAGAACTTGATACCGTCGGAGTTTGACTAGATTCCGTACCCGAATCCGTACTTGAGGGCTCCTTAACGCCAGTCGTACTCGGCATCAGCGTCGCCGAAGGCTTCTTCTGTATTGTAGAACTTTCTATCTTCCATGGGAAGTCGGCAAAAGCTTTTATAGCCAGTCTAGCGGCAACCAAACCGCCGCCCGCTCCAGCGTATTTCCCGATGTTGTCGCGAACGTGTTGTGCTGCTTGTGCTTCCAGGCCTTCGAATCCCTTGATCATGTTTCCCATTGACCTCATCCAATTCGACGACTGGCGTCCAAGGTTTTGTGCTTCGAAGACGCGCCTGATACCATCTTCGGTCAACTCTTCCAGTTCGAATGACTCCTGAATGCCATTGATGGAGGAGAGCAAATCTTCCGCACCAACAACAGCCGAGTTGAAGGTATCAGCGAGGCCCGCGGCGGCAGCGCCAGATCCACTCGAGGCGAAACTGAGCGCATCTTTGCCCACGTTTGCCATGCCAGAAGTCACAGACCCGGCCGCCCCAGCAAGGCCTGCGAGTGCACCAAAAACCCCGCCACCTCCTCCACCACCACGGCCTCCGCCTGACTTGGGTTTTTTGGACTTTCCAGGTTGGGCTTTGATTGTCTGGCCACCACTCGAGATATCTTGTGCTGCAGATAAACCAGCAGGAATGTGCAATGTCTGTCCACGGAGTGACACCTTGTTCGCGACCAGTGTGGCAAGAGATCCATCGAAGAGAAGAATCTCAATAGGAGGTTCATTGGGAGAGGGAAGGTGGAAGACTAAGCCGTCGATTATGGCATCGAAGATGAATGGCCTAGGGATATCAGAGGCTGATGGATGTGCACCTTTTGAGGTAGTTTGCGATGGTTGGACAGGGGTCTCCCCACCACTGAAGATATCGTCTATACCAGTAGATGAAGCCTTGCGGTTTGATGTAGGAAGATCCGATTCGGAGTTCGGCATGGTGACCGTAGATGCTGGAACAGTGACTGTGATGACCCTCGGTGTTCCGTTCGAGGCAGTCACAGTTGTCACCTGAACAGAATCCTTGGGATTCTCTGGCTTAGTAGAGGTAGGTGCAGGAGGAACAACAGTAATGTTCGCAACAGTAATGTTTGCAACAGACGATGTTCTTAGAGAACTCCGGGCTAAGGCAGAGGTACCAGAAAAATGAAATGATGAAGAAGTCGCAGAGGATCCACTGATGCGAGAACTGGAATAGGTAGACGTCTGATTTAATGTAGATGAATGAAGCCTTTCAGTTGTGCCAGGGGCGTCGTGCCAGACGGTGGTGTTTTTGAGTACTGAAAATGGTGCCG
This sequence comes from Amniculicola lignicola CBS 123094, assembly GCA_010015725.1. NCBI lineage: Eukaryota > Fungi > Ascomycota > Dothideomycetes > Pleosporales > Amniculicolaceae > Amniculicola > Amniculicola lignicola. The sequence continues at coordinate 56,598 of ML977647.1, read as the reverse complement.
TAGGTGCCTCCAGTGAAGGAATAGAGGGACCCGGACCAGACGCAGAACCAGAGAATGTAACAGCATGCGTAGTTCGAGATGTGGGCGGTTCCAAAGATCGATTTGATAAAGTGAATGAATTGGTGTGGATGGTGGTGTCTCTCCGGGCGTCTGTCGTGCTTTTAGTTCTACGAGATCCCCGTCATACCAAAAAGTCACGTCACACTGACCTAAATCTGGAATGGAATAAGGCAGTGATGCATCCACGCTACATGTAATTAGTAAGAGAAGGAAAGATATCAAACAACGAGAAATCATGGCGATGAAAATTTTAAATAGAGGAAGAAATATAGGATAGTAAGAACACCATGAGAAGACCAACGAGAGAAGAGAAAGCAGGGTGGAGAAGCATACCTTTTCATTCAAGACTGCGCCGTATGTCCTGGTCTAAGAATCACACGAGAGTGCTTCTGGTTGTTGCTCGGACTATGCCATCGGCAGCTTGGAGGAGGCGGATCGAACTCGCCGCAGCCTTGTAATTTTGAACCGAGGGGCTAATAATCAAGACTCCGACTCAAGATTGCCTGGAAGGAAAAAGTCTCAGGAGTAGCGACCTTGTGAGGGATGGGGTTATGGAAAGACTGCTGCGAGAGTGAAGCGATGAATGCAAGGCATTTCTTGGTCTTATAGTACGCCTGAGAGCGGTGTAGCCGACGTACTGCATGGTTCACTTTTGACTTGTCGTTTCTCGTCTTTCTGCAGAGAAGTTGGTGACTGGATTCTACTAGACAATGCCTGGGCGTCTAGCAAAACGTCAAAATGACTTTGGCGAGAACGGGCTTCGGCTGAGCGGCATCGAATCGCCCATCCACCAAGAATGGCCCCGGTGATGCTGTGCCGCAAGACGGCGGTTTGACGCGCCATAGAAACAAGACAACACACTCCTCTTGAATCCGCCTCTCAGTTAACATGTCTCCGAGCGCAAAAGGAAGAGAGAAGCCGTGGTTGGAATGAAAAGTTTTTGAGTTCCTTGATCTTGGCACTCAGCGGATCGTCAGTCCAACGAAGCAGATTGTGTGCCCGTTGATCGACCAGCCTTCGGGGAGTCGATCAAGCGTCCTGTCCCAGATCCTTTCGATTGCTCCATAGTCCGGAGGAGCAGTTTGTTATGCCTTGCGACGCTGGGTTAGGCTCCCAAGACTCCCAGGCCACTCGACACACAGTGACACTCGCAACCCATGCCACAACGAAGCGTTTCGAGATATTACACAAGAAACAAGACGCATGTATGCAGGCAATACAGGGTATCGGGCGTAGGAAGGTCGTGATAGGCGGCACAGCGGGGCAAGGTGTTGACATGTGGGTGTCAAGCCTCCCCAATTTCTGCGGGACGACCCCCAGCCACCTGCGGGTAAGGCAATTGCATCATGGCCTGACGCCCAGTTCACGGCCACCGATCAAGTTTACGCTCTCCACTCCCTTTTCCCTTCCCTCAAACTTACTTTCTCGCATCTGCACATGGCAATTGTATCGCATTTCTAGTCGTTCATTCATCACCCACGTGATTTCAGTCACACATCACTGCAGACCACCCCACCCTACCCCCACCCCACCAGGCTTAGCGCCGGAATTCCCGGCCAGGTACCGCGACGCCGCCGTCGTCCCCAGCGACGCGCATCCACATCGCCGTCGCAACCTCGCGCGCAAGCCATAGCAACCACACCTCGACCACAACTCTACGACAACCAAGCCAGCGCCCGATTGCGCATCGCAGGCTATCACAATGCCCGCACTGCCAGTCCTGCGCGACGCCGTCGCATCACTCTCTCACAGTCTTGCGACGCGCGACATGCCAGCCCTCCAAACACCACGCCGGTCAATCGCGCACTTCTTCAACGAGCGATTCGGCCCCGCAAAGCGCCAGGTCCAGCCCGGAATCATACCCACTTACTACCGCACCAATGGCCCGTCCGCTGCCTTGGTGGCCGGCATCGTACTCGGCAGTGTGGCGGGTTTCCTCCTCATCTTCTGGCTGCTATACTCGCTCTTCGGATACAACAGCGGCCATGCGATCGCCGCCCAGGAAGAGGTCATCGTCAGGCGCCGGCGAAACTCCGGGAATCATTCGCAGCGATCACGGAGGAGCACGAGGACCGAGGTGCGCGAGTATAGCAGGAGTCCGCGGAGGCCGGTGGTCGTGGAGGAGAGGAGGGGACCGAGGGTCAGGAGTGTTGTTGTGGAGGAGAGGAGCCGGGTGCCGGGCGACGACGTGGTGGAGGTGATTGAAGAGCACGATGAGTATAGAACGAGGAGAGGCGCCAGGAGGAGTGGAGGGTATCGGTGAGCGTGGGAGCGAAGTCTCTTAGGGTACGTTTTCCTCGGCTCGGGGTTTTGCGCAGGTGGCGGGAACAGAGTGGCAGAATTCCTATCGATGAAGCAGTCGACTGACTTGGAAACCAGATATTGAGATATCGCCTATGTGCAGTAGTCCGCTTGAGACAACAAAATCAACACACCAAACTCAACCCGCAGCTGGGCGCAGCGCAGGTTCAGATTACCAAATACTCTGGGAAGCGAGCTGCGTCCGGATACCCCCTTCGAATTCGACCGTCCAATTTTTGTTTTGCACATACTGCTGCGTTCTTGCACTTTCCATTCCTTGTTTTTTGTACATTACGCACATGGTGCTTGCGAAGTGAGCCCTTCGGTCTCTGTACGGTTAGAAGAAGGGGAACAGGAAATACGGAGCATGGAGTTGGTACATACGGGAGTCAGCACATATACCACGGGATCAAGAGGTGGGGAGGCCTGTATGTGAAAGGATTCGGGTCATGAGAAACGGTATATGGAAAGGCAAAGGAGATAGTTGGGACTGATACGGTGCTCACTCCTCGTTCTATGTATTTCAATCTATCGATGTGATAACATCCTCTTCCTTACATGATTGTGTTGCACTGCATCCCCCTTGCACAGGAAGGAAGGGGTGGTTCGTCGTCTCTTCCTGACTTGGATTAGCGTACCATTGGCTGCTCAACATCGGGAAACCTTAAAGCAACGCCGCACCCCCTCATCCCTTCATCGTGGAATTCGTATGAGGTTCAATCTCATCCCGAGTGAATCCGGAACAACCTAGTTCTCCTCCTCTTTGTCCCCTTTCCTTCTACCAAAGCCCAGCATCAGCCAACAGGCAACACGCTCAGATACCCCGGCACCATATTTCCGCCTTCACTCCAATCATTCAGACACATCCTGCGGGGAAAGACGGACTGTTATGATGAGATGCTCCGGCGAGGCAAGGGTCACCTTCGACAGTGGAATCTAATTTGGGAGACTGCTAAGATTGAGGACGTTCCTCCCAAAATCGAGGAGATTGACCTTGAGTTCTATGAAGATTTTGAGGATGGCCTTCCCACGGCCATTTGGCGACACGACCAACTGTGCGACCAGGAGCGGACCTGATTTGACCAGCCTCCGATTCAGCTCCACCACCATGTATCAATGGGCGTCCCGATCTCTCTAAGAGCCAGTCTATATCAAACTTGCCATCATTCACCGTCCTGGATGATTGTTTCAGGCTCGCCTCCTATCTTTCTCTTCTCTTACACTTGAATTCTTTCTTTACAGCCCTAGGAACGGTTTGCTTTCCAACAACTTCGCTATTATCTTTGCGGTCTTTACTTTCACTCAGATGCACGCTTTCATTTTGGGAGATCTACAGTTTGCATTTTAATTGGAGCGTCGTAGCTCAAAGTGGTGCTTTGAGCACCCAATGCTCTTTGGGCGAAGGACAGCCATTTCTCAACAAGCACGTTCATCACTTGGGCTTCATTCAATTCTCAACTTTTCGATTCAATACAAACAATTCACTTCTTGATGGTCCAGGTTAGGGTAGTACTGTAGTGGTCAATCTAATGTCTGGCTGCACATGATACGAGGTTGATCAAACATTTCTTTGACAAACATTGCAGGTGGGGCTTAATTGCCGAGTCAGGCTTATTTCCTGTCTCATTCGCAGGATCTATGCTATGAGTGGGGAGTGTGTTCATAGCGTTGAAGAAGATCGAACGTTGGCTATGGCTGTGGGGACCTGAGGTCGGATTTAAAGTCGACTCAAACTTCATTCCTTCGTCTCTCAAATAAAGACCGTCCCCCTTCGCTCACAAACCACTCTCATAATTCAAGTTCTACTCAATCACTACCGACTGTCTTATCATCTTTCCACTTTCCTGACATTTACGACTCCCTGATACCGCGATGTCGGCACAGCAACCACCTCCTACCACCTCGAAGGCATCATCCCAGGTCACCGAAATCGAGGCACTTGCCAAGGCAGCAAATCCGAAGCCGAGATTCGAGCGACTACCGACGGAGATGGTGAGAGCGATCTTCGAGCGAGTCTGCTTTAAAAAGGACCTGGGGAGCCTATCGTTAACATGCAAACGACTGCACGAGATCGTGGAGGAGTTCTTGTACCATACGTATCACTATGGGCATTCATACAATGAGTGGGATGGTAATCCTACATGTCGGCAGGCATGCCGGTTAACATCATGCTTTGAATCTTCTGAAGCACACACAAATCGTATCAAAGTCTTCAGGTACGCCATTGCATGTCATACTTCCTGTACAGACAATGTGCGAAGAGCGAAGGTCTTGAAAATCAAGTCAGCCAGGATTGGCGTTCGTTTTCTGAAAGGGATCAAACGCTTTGCTATCGGTCCTATTTGTGGTTCTGCACAGAGGGAAATGCGGAATGCTGAATATCCATGGTTGTATTATGGTGTCTTATACCATGATATGGACAACGAATGTGCCACTGCCCTGGGATATACGTCGAAGGTTGAAGTTATCAGTCTGGAGTTGACGCCATCAACTGATAATGTTTACGGGGAGAAGACACTCCAGCTACTGCGCGCGGCAAGCCAGCCTTCAAACGCAAGGCTATTCCATGGATTCCCGTTCCTTAAGAAATTGAGCATCCAGTTTGGAAAGGAACCCGGGACTTCTGCAACACCTAACATATCTCGCATAATTATGATTCCGACCCTCAGGACTTTGCAATTGACGCATGCCAAAATTGAAGAGGAACGTGAAATTTGGGGGTGTCCTGTGAAATCTTCTCCAGTGACCACTGTCGATATAATCAAGCCCACGGATAGTAAAGAAGGGTGGAAAACGTTCCTCGCAAGCTTCGCAGCTCTTGAACGGGTGTACGTCGAGTTCAAGTTCGAATACCCTACCGGAGACGTTTGGCATCTTAGAGATTTCATCGCCGCTCTTTATCCACACAAGAACTCGCTTGAATTCCTTGCTTTCGAAGAAGGAGGCATCCACCTCGCACCACCGAATCATTCTCCACAACCTACCCTTCAACAATTCTACAAACTTCAAGGTTTGAGGCTGTTTAGTCTATCACTATGGATGGACTCCTGGAGAATCGAGGGGGCACCTCCTTTCAAAGTCTCGGATACTTTGGCGCTCTTCATTCCCCCAACGCTCCAGGAACTGCAGATCGGTCATTCTTTTCACGGAACCGTTGAGAGACCAATGCGCCAACAAATGCCGACTACCGAGGATTGGGTGTCTTTGACTTCAAAGACTCCGTTTATAAGCCTAAGGAGAGTCAGGGTTTGGGACTATAGTCTAAGGGTCAAGTATTTGTATTATGACTGGGATATCTTACGTGAGCTGTCGTGGTCGAAGGATGGGGTGATGAACTCAATCATACGCAACTAGGGTTTAGAGTTATGGGGAGTGTCCACAGTGGCTCGCTAGGGCGTACCTGCAGGTTAAAGCTCACGGCATGTCTCTTTTGTTAATGTTAGATTGTTTCCCTTCTTCGGTAGTGGAGTAGGCAGGTCCTGCTAGTTAGGGACCACCATTTTCCATTTTCCATTTTCCATTTGAGTTCTTCTCTTATTCCATGTTGCTTGCTTGATGATGGCTAAGCTCTCCTAAATTGAATTATAATACATTTTTCTCCACATAAATGGTCTTAATACAACCACGCCTCGTCTCCGTGGCTCCATCCTCTCTTCGGAAATTGAAAAAAGTCAATATGAACTACACTTCTAGTAGTAGATTTGAAGATGCTCCAGGCCCCATTGGAAATCACTGAATCCGATAGGCCTTTAGACGCGTACATAGCTCTTACGACAAAGGTCAATGGCGGTCTTCAAACCTTCTTGTCTACATCAGCATCTTAATCCCATCCCATATTCCATCCTTTGATCGTGGCTCCCAATCGCCTTCATTGACCACCCTATAATGTCACTTAAATCTGGCAGTCTTCTACTCCAGCTACGATGGTGGGGGAGTTGGGCTAGTAGCCCGGATATCCCGCTGACAATCTAGGTGGATGTTATAGCAGGCTTGGTTCGATGGTGTTCCGGCAATGGGCTTCAAAAGCCTAGCCTGACTCTCTGATATCCATCACCTCTCTGCCCCTTTCTCTTCCTTGTCCCTATTCGATGAATACGCCAGTGTCTTGAGAGTGGCGATTTTGTCTTCTTCGCCGCTGTTTCGTTGCTTCATATTCCCGGCCTCTCATTCCCATCCCCCCTATCGCCCCTAACCTCCACCCACCTCGCAAACTTCCTCTCATCGCCCTCTAGTTGCACCGGCCTTATTAGCTTCCCCTCTCCCTCTCCCTCAAGCTCCGCTCTCCCAATCACCATCCCCTCATCACCCGGCAACTCCACCGGCACCATCTGTATACTCTCTCTCAACTTCGCCAGCAACTCCACCGGGTCCGTCGATGTCCCCGGAACTTTAGCTTTCAACTCCGTCGGCATCCATCTTGAATCCATTTCCGCGGGACCATTGCCGCCATGCATTATTTTAATGTCCCCTTGCTCGTTGGCAGGGAGTTCGACCGAGTTGTAAGGGAAGAGACGCAGGCGGCCGCGGTAACGGTAGAGCACGTAGGCGCCGAATAGGAGGAAGAGGAGCAGGAGGATGCCGCCTATTATTCCGCCGAGCGCACCGGGGGGGAGACCTTTGGATTTGGAAGGGGTGGTGGACTCGGGGGAGTCGGTTGGTGGAGGCCCGAGGAGTGCTGTTGTCATGAATATGGAGGTTGATGTTCGCGTCGCAAATGTGGTGGATGAGGATCGCGTTACTGTTGATGATGCAGTTGTTGTCGCTGACACACTTCGCGGTAGAGGTATTTGCACTGCGCCAAGTGGATTTCCTGCATCAATCATGCTCCGAATGTCGACGTTGTGGGAGTCGCATGTTACCGCGACTTCGGAAAGGAATTGTGTATGCGCGGCCGGGGCACAGTACTGAATGATACAATCCGCCGGGCCTTGTGTGTTTATTAGAGACGAAGCGAGCGAAGACGCGCCGCAAACACAGTCATAATTAGATGGGAGACATGTTCCAATCTCGAATCGTGGAAAACATGAACTCTGCGAACACACATTAGCGGATTGCGGGGAGAGCATGGAGTGTGCAACGTTAACATACCGTACATGCCGAATATTCCATATTCGCCGCCCCGGGAGAGGACGAGGGAACATTAGCAATGGAGCGGCGTAGTGCAGGAACCGTCCTCTTGTCTTTGATGAACTCTCGTCTCGCTCGGGGGGCGAGGCTGTGCTCACCAACAGTGGAGACGGGGCGATCAGAATAGAACGCCCAAAGCACCAGCCACTCTATGTCGACCCGTTATCCCTAGACAGTCTGCACAGAGCACTTGCAACTTGGATGCTCTTTTTTTTCCTTTTCCACTATTTTAATCGAGCCGAAACCATCGTGTATGTCCGCTCCAGAGCCATGGCGGTGGTGTTCATCGCTGTGCCTCATTCTGCATGCAACCTTTAAATTCTTCGATCGAACCCCGATTCGCCCCCATCTGAACATGCCAGATCAAAGATTACGCGTGGGGCGGGAAATAAGCCTTCGTGGGATCGAATTTCAGAGTGTTAGCGTGGTTCTTGTGTCAAATGATAGGTGTGGAATGGTTCGTTCCTGATGGAGATTCTGTCGCACGCGCTTTCGCGCGAGAGGTCTTGGCACTACTTATATACGAACTTGGCAGTGTGTTGGAGACATTTATCCTAGCGATTCAGAGCAAGAGTATTCTCCGGATGACGTATTCCAATGTTGGTTCATATAGAACATGTGGGATGTTCATGTGGTCCGTAGAGAGAGGGGTGGAATGGAGTTCACCTGGTGCGTAGTTCTCATCACGCTTTGCTTCGACAACCCCATGGGTACATTGTCACAACACACATTGCTCATCAATACTATACTTTTCTCCTGCGACCTGTCCATCTTCTGTATCTTCAAGCTGCAACTGGGACTCGTTGTCCAGACAACATCAGCGGAATGTTGATGAAGATCGACTGTACTGCCCAACTTAAGCGCAGACTCTCGAATATTACTACATCATTTCAGTTACGATGCCTTTTTGAGTCACTAAAAAGTGAGAGTGCAGTTGGACAAGCTGCAAGAACATGCAATGGTGAAAAAAACCATTTCTACTCACCCAACATTGAGCGAAAGCGCTAAACATCAGCCCGTGAGCGGCCTACCGCACCTTTTCACCTCCGGTGGAACATCCGTATATGCTAAGCTCAACATACGTGAAAAAATGTGCTTTTGCATATCCTTTTTCTTATACCTCAAAACTGCATGTTCCGCCGTAGGTGAAAAGGTGCTGTGGTGGCAACCCCATATTTCGTTGATGAAAGGTTGTTTTACAGACACACACATGTACGTACCAAGCGGTTCTTTTATTATCCAGGAATAGCAAGGCATGTCACATGGGAATGGGCACCATATCTTCAGATCACAGAGTGGGCTTTCATATTCGCGCCCGGGGCTAATCCAAAAAGGGGTAGTAGGATCAGATCATGCGATTAGACGACCTAATACCAACCCACTCATCATGATGCATCATGATGAGACTCGAGATCTTGGTGGTTACCATTACCACGACTCCTCTTAACCCCGATGTTACTTCCAAAGTTGCTATGGAATCGAAAAGCGAATTGAACCCCTTCTGTTACGGTGGATTGAGGAGGCAGATATTGGGGAGAAGAACTGGGTTGATTGTTGGAGCTAGGCTATCAAGTCGACTATATACTGATCACTGAGCCAAGACGCTATCCTACAATTGGTATGGCCTGTTGACTGTTACACACCCCCCCAGCTGCAAGTGGGACTAAAGCTGGCCTTTATGAGCCCTGTTAATGTTGTTTTCTGAAGCTATATACTATACCCAAATAGGAAATCCGTGATACTCCGTGTAGTAGCACCCCCCAGGTCCTAGTACCAGCGTCCGAGATTGGTAGGATTAGGGTTCCCCTCTAAGGCCTGGCTAGGTTGATCGGTGGTGGTAATCAGGTTAGATATATCCTCCATACCAAGCTGCCTCACGAATTCTTGGTGTTTCTGATGAGGTAGTGCCTTGGTGAGGCTATCAGCAGGCATCTCTGAGGTAGGCTTCCACTCAACGTAGATCTAACCTTCTGCGTACTCTTGGCGTAACCACAGGCTATAGATATCCACGTGTTTTAGCTTCGTGTGAAGCTTCTCATCACTTTTCATAATGGCTCCTACTGTCTGCTGGTTATCACAGTACAGTGTTGGTCTCTGATCAATCCTGAGGTCGATCAATCTGAATACCTTGCTCTACCATTCGATCTCTGTAGAGGCTGAGGATAGGGCGATCAGCTCTGCCTCAGTAGTTGATTTGGTGACGTAACGCTACAGGGTTACTTTCCAGTTAATTATCATCCCATAGAGTTTGAACAGATACCCCTGAGAGCTTCTTCTACTCTTAACGTTATTACTAAAGGCTACGTCTGATGCTCCGAAGAAGATAGGTTCTCCTAGATATGGGTCTCCCTAATCTTAATCAATATCTCTGCCTACGTACATCTGACGTATAGCCTAATCTCTAGTAGCGCATAGGGTGAGGTACTTAGTAGCCACTATGTGCTCCTACGCCTTGCGGGCTGTATATAGGTGCTGCTAGCCAGGGTTCTTCAGATATTAAGCGAGGACTGAGTGGGTACAAGCTACGTCAGGTCTTGTTATAGATACAAGAAAGGCTATAGATCCTACTAGCTAATTGTACTCCTTTGTCCGATCTGTATCTGGTGGTTCTAAGCTTAGTAATAGGTAGGATTCGTACATTAGAGCTGATCAAGCTAATCAAGCTCCCTTCCTAGGTATTGTAATATCAAACTTATCTACCACCTTATCAATAAATAAGTCTTATAGTAGCTATATCTTCTTTGCAGCTAGGTCTCTAACAACTCTTATCCCTAGGAACTACTTTAGGTCTCCTAGGCATCGTACATCATAGGTGGATAGGAGGACCTTCTCTAGGCTCTCCTAATATATCAGGTGATCTAGATGTACTAGTATCACTATATTATCAACAAAGAAGAAGACAATTAGGTACTGGCTGGTGTAGAGACAGGGGATACTAGTGACCTTACTTAGTCCTGCTCAATCAAGTACTGCTGTAAGGTACTTATACTACAGTACTAGTGTATCTTAGAGGCCGTAGAGGGCGTAGCGGAGCTCTAGTATCTAGCTAAGCTAATCCTTAAATCCCTTAGGCGCTCTCACATAGATCAATCAATTAATTAGTGCATTGAGGAAGGCGTTCCGTACATCGTACTAGAAGGCTCTAAGGCTAAAAGCAGCTGTAATCGCTATCAAGAATCTAAATATCTAAGCAGCCAGCGTAGCTGCGTAGGTATCATTCCAGCTCTACTAGAGATCACTACGTACAACTAGGCAGGCCTTGAACTTATATAGATACCTATCCTTATTAAATTTATATACAAATATCTATTATAGTAGGAGTACCTTAGCTCCTGCTATTAGCTTACTTACTAATCTACCTAGAACACCCCTTAGCTAGACTGAGTCCACCTCTTCTTAGTAGGCTGCTAAGAACTCCTTTCCAAATATATGAGTCTTAAGGTTCTTGAAGTAGTTTAGTGCGACTGGTATCTCAGTGTAGTATCTTTTGTACTATAGAGCTTCTCCTATTAGGGCTAAGGAGAGGGCTGTTGGATATAGCTAAGCTAAAAATGCTTATATATAGAATCTATAGCTCTTATCTAGTACTACGTAGCCTGGGCGGCTAGGTGGCTTCTAGGATCTCTTCCCTACTACAGTAATACTGCCTCCTATCTCATCAGCTCTTAATGCGTTATTCTGGCTTTAATCTGGTACTACTGCATCTGCTAGTAGCATCTCCCATCCTTTAGGCTAATCTTAAGGAGCTACTTATTTTCTACCACTATGCTTCCATGGCTAAGGCTCCTACTAAGGCTCTAGCTTAGGCTTAGGCTTAGGCTTAGGCTTAGTATCAGGCTTAGGTTTAGTATTAGGCATAGTCTTAGCGTAGCTAGTAGGTCTGATAGGTTAATTAGTATCAATCTAATAATTGGTATTAAACTGATAATCAGATTAATCAGGTTAATTAGGTAATAGAGTGTGACTTAGTATTAGGAGAGTATCTCAGCTAGTATCATCTATAGTATAATCTGATAGCTTATTGGATTTTAATAGCTTTCAGGCTCTTGATAGGGCGATTGATCCTAGTATTAGCAACTACTAGGTAGACCAATCAAGCAGCTAATCAATTACTTCCTAAGTATAGTCACTTAGCTTGTTAAGCTCAATTACCTCCACCAGCTCTTCTATCCTTAATCTCTTACTATACTAAGTCTCCTAATTATACTGTGTAGCACCCTTTATAAAGACAACGTCTCTTATATAAATCACTTTCCTTAATAAGGGTATCCAGATCCTAAAGATATTGGTAGAGTTATATCCCACTAGATAGCTAATTAGTACTCTTGATTCCAGCTTGTCTCTGTGTGGAACCTTAGTATTAAGGACATATACTTAAGTACTAATAGTGCTAAAGTGAGCTGCTGTAGGCCTTACGCCTTATATAACCTTATAGGGAGTCTTCTACCCTAGTACCTCTATAGGCGTTTAGTTAATTATGTAGATTACTAATTAAGTAATCTCTATAGTAAGCTCCTTAGGTAGGTTAGCCTGTATGTAAACTACTCTTACTAGAGTAATAATTGTCCTCCTAGCTTACTTAGGTAGGCCTAATTAAGCCTTAGTGGCTCTGTACTTAGTAATAATCCCTAGGTCTCTAAGTATCCCCTATAGGTCAGCGTAGCCTCTCTTAGAGTCTACCTAGACGCTCTTTACCTTTATACTATACTAGGTAAGGATCTTAGCAAGAAGTCTCTTTACTACATAAGTAAGGGTAACCTTAGTTTTATCTAGTATCCCCTCTCCTTTATAGTACTTAGAGTTCTTACAGATAGCATAGAAGAAGAGTCTATCTCCTCTATATCCTTACTTCTTAGTCTCTATTAGTTAGATCAAGTCTATCCTAAGGCGCTTGAACGGCGCCTAAGTAGGCTCTCTAGCTAATCTTCTACTAATAATCTGATATAGCTTAGTATAGATATATATCTTATACTCTATCATTATAGGTATAGATCTATATCCTATAAGCTTAATGCCATTAATGTTCTTAGGGAGCTTCTTAATAGCTTTCTTGCTAGGGTGCCTATATAATTAATAAGCTTCCTCACAAGTTAGTTAAAGTGGAGCTCTATCCTTCTTTAAGACTACTATAAAGACTTAGGCTAGCTATAGCTAAGGCCTAGCAGCAGGATTAGCGTCAATTAGCCAATGACCTCTAGTGAACTCAAGGTTAGCTACCATCCTTATCTGATCCGATTGGTCTGATTTAGCTAATTAATCTAATTAAGCTAATTGAGCTGATTACTTATATAGTAGGTTTTAACCTAAGTTAAAGTGTATCCTGCTGTTCCTGCATCTGGATAGGCCTATAATATTCACATAGAATCTAGGTATATAGGTGACTTAATTAAGTTGTACTATCTTAATACCTTAAGGTGTATTAATAGTAAGGATTACTATTCCCTACTTAGTAATTAATCTGATCTCTCTGCTAGTAACAATCTTATTATTAGGGCTGCTAATTAAGGTAGTCTCCTATTTAAAAGCCTTGCTATTTACTACGTAGGTGTCTAATCTAGGGTCTATTACCTATTAATTACTTAGTGTTAGCAGCACCTTATAAGTAGTAGTATTAAAGACCTTTAGGGCATATCTAGATGTAGTTACTAGTGGCTGTAAGTTGTTATTAAGGTCTCTTAGGCCTTGATTCTTCCTAGTAGGTAATGCCTTAGTATACTTCTTAGCAGTTTGGGCTAGCGTGTAGCCTAGGTATAAATCTAACTTAATAATAGCTTTATATACTAGCTTAATCAAAGGTTTTAGCTTCTATCCTTAATTCCTTACAGCAGGATTAACGTATAGGTAGTCTACCTACTAGTGGGTCTTCTCACAGAAGCAGTTAGGGGCCTGGTTTAATCACTAGTTACCTTACTGGCTACCTCGCTTACCGCCTTACTAGTTACCTTACTAGTTCCTATCCTAAGTAGCTATACTAAGCATCACTACTGCATATAAGCTGCCTTTGATTATCACTACTATAGGGTAGTTTATCCTATAGTAGGCAGTGTACTCTGTAATAAGCTTCACTATATCTATCTAGGTATTGCCATTAATCTTAGCTGTGTTAAGCGCTAATTGTTTAATTGTTAACTATAAGTTATTAAGAGGCTTCACCGCCAGTAGGAAGGCCTTCTACTATTAATATCCTAATGCTTTAGCAAGGTTAGCAGCCTTTATTAGTAGTATAAGGCGTAGCTATTGGGCTAGCCAGTCCTCCAAGTTAGCTCGCTTTAGAATAACTTTAAGCTTCTTATATCTTGCTAGCAAGGTATATTCTTAATTAAGGTTTAACTGGCTAAGGTGGCCTTTTAGGGTCTTGAGCATCTCCTGCATAGTCCTATACTTATCAATCAGGTAGAGGTAACGCTTCGCGATTGTTCATTAGATCTTATTAGCCAGGTCCTTCAGCTTCTTCTCCTTGGCTAGGTTGCCCGCCTACTTCTTATTGTACTAAGCTATTATAAACTGATACACCTGGAATCTTAATGGGTCTGTTGCTAGATCCTTTATTATCTTTGTCTTTGCCTTATCTCCTTCATAGAGATCTGTAATCTTTGGCTTACTTAGCTAACTGCTCTCAGCTTTATCCTCCAGGTTCTTGAGAGTTGCCTCTTGCTTAGTTAGATCTACATAGTCCCATATCCTATAGCAATCAGCTGAGCTCCTTCTAAGCTGCAGCTACGTCTGCCAGTCCTCTAGCTTATTAAGGATCACTGACGACTTCGTGATCGTATAGTCAGTTGAATCATCCATGGTTAATAGCGTAGGTTGATCAAGTGGATATTGCTTGAAAAGTGATTATTTGAACACAGCCTATTTGAAGGCTCCCAGGCTCATAACTGTTATAGTGGATTGAGGAGGCAGATATTGGGGAGAAGAACTGGGTTGATTGTTGGAGCTAGGCTATCAAGTCGACTATATACTGATCACTGAGCCAAGACGCTATCCTACAATCGGTATGGCCTGTTGACCGTTACACCTTCACATCTTTTACAATGTTGTCCAAGGCCTTATTTATCCAGCACCCAGGCTCTCGACGCCCATTCACTCGCTTTGATGATGTTTTTAGAACTCCCACATAGGGGCGGGTCTCCCACAGTTTTATTATCTGCTAATCCGATACTTTCGGACGTTGTGGAGAAAAGAAAGAAGGGACCCCGGGAAGGCTCGGGTTTATATACCTCATCTGACTCGGCTTTCCCATTTTCGTTGAAGAATACACCAGAAATGGCATGTCGAACGAAGTGCATGAGAGGGAGCGATACTCGTGGTGGCTTCCTTCACTATCGCCAATGTCAGGGCTCTAAGCATGTGAACTTCCATTATCTAGTAATCCAGAATCAAGTGAGCATAGTAAGGTTGTCATTCACGGTTTATTAGTGGGCTTTAACACTTCCCAGTTCAACAAGCACATGAACATAGCTTTGATAGTTTTTAAAACTGCCAAATCTTTGGGTTTAGGCATGTATCGCATGGATAATTGAAGTTCGTTTCGCTGGGTGGAGACAGAAGAAGGAGCATACAATATGAGGAAAGGTACGTATTTACTAAATGCCCTTGTTCTCCACCATTATGCCGGCAAAGTCGATACAGGGTGAGAATCCGATATAGATGTGCACCGCAAGTTTTATAGATAATGAGGTTTTAATACTGGAATATCCGAATCACGCAATTCCTCCCATAGGCAGAAACAACGCCGTTTTATGGTAACAAGCACTCCAGACACCACAAACACCCCATCACAGTTTTCGGAAAGACATTTTAGAGATCCACAAGCCAACCCGCCATTCATCCTTCAGTGAGGAGGTTTTAACGACAGGCACATAGGATCACTCATGTATTCGTTTAGTGCAAAGTCCAATGCAGTGATGTGAGGGGATAACAAGGAAGTCTACAAAGAAGGAGAGCGCAATTATGTACGCAACTTTCCCCTTCCCCTTTGTGTTCCAGACACCAAATTTCTTGATGGAAACATCTCACACTTCCTATTGTCCCCACAGCCAGACCGCAGAACCACAGCATAGTTCGACACGAATAAACTGTTAACACAGCACATCTTCCAAAGAAATCATTTGTAATGATGGAGATAGATTTTCAAAATTGGAGCACCCTTCATCCACTCGTCGCGGCTTTTTCATCTGCAATTTCACTCCAACGTGTAGTTTTGTGAAGCCAGAGTTGGAAATGGAGAAAATCAAGTAGGACCGCCGGAAAAGGCCAACCATGGGTCCCAATTCTGGCATTCTGAGAGGTCATATCGTTGAGATTCGGGTGGTTTAAATACCCCAGCCCTAAATCCTGCATCAATAATCGGGGAAGGGAAAGGGAAAACAGAAAGAGTAGAAGCCCACACGCTAGCAAATCGACCGTAGGGTGTACCCTCATCTGGCTTTAGGACATATGGCCTAGGCGCATGCCATTTTAATATCCTACTGCATTCTCCCGCATCGATGAGTAAGGAAAGAAACAAGGGAACAATGAATATCCATCCGCGATATGGCAGCGCAACCAACCATGGCAAAGGCGAATGCATCCTGCAAAGCCAAGCACATTTTGATACATGAGAACGTCTTCAGTCCCTAAAGTTTTAGGTGCACTAGCCCGAAGGCCAGACAAAAGGATGAAAGTATCAAACCGTGCGCAGCCCCAGACCGACCGGCCATAAGAGCACTCTCACGTCGTTTTTAGAAGGGCACACATTGACCTTGAAGTGGAGATTTTTATTACCCAGCTCTTTTGGTGCACTTTTACGAAAATGGGGAGAGACGGTGGTTGGAGGTTTTAAGTACGCTGCACGGCAACCCGACCAACCATGGATCACGCGCGTTGAATGTTTTAGAGGAGCACACATACATATGGAAGTCCATGACTTCATTGCCCAGGCAATTGCGGATAGTATTGTGAGGGAAAGGAGACAGAAAACAAGGGAGTGTTATATGTAACGGTTGATGCGGGCAGACCAACCAACCATCATGAGATAGTTGACGTACTTTTGAAGGAGCGCACATGGCGCGTGCATCAGCGCGTTTTATTAGGTACCCAGATTCATCGTGAGGCCTTTTGAGAAAAGAAGAGACAAGAGTTAACCATAGCGGTCGGATTATCAGCACACCGCCCAACCATACATTTTTTGTGCTTTCGTTTTTAGAGCAGCGCACATCAGCAGTAGAAGCAGGAGTTTTTATTATCCCACATTTTAGTGCGGATTTGTGAAAAAAGGAAATAGCACAGGAAGCTTCTCCATTCTCAAACCATGGGCCAGCCAAACGTCAGATGTTCCCCGATGTGGGTTTAGGAGACGCACACACATTGGTAACGGCTCTTTTTGTTTTTATACATGAACCCCATTGTGTTCCCTCTATGGGCGAAAGGAGACAGAAGGGTAGAAGAGTGAGAAGGCCGCTGCAAAGGGCCCAAACACTTGGAGATGACAGCAGTGCTTTAGAGGAGCGCACATGAAAGTTCTCCGAGGCCATTTTAATAATTGTGCCTTTGATGTAGTCTCTTGAAGAGAGAAGGAGTGGAGGAGTAGAGATACGGATATATATACCTCATTTCCCCACCCTCGGACCCCTGTCCCATATCCCCAGTCTCTTTTTGTGTTTGAGATACAGCACCTCTTCACTTCCGGCGGAACTTGCAGTTTTGACTCATCAGAAAAAGGATATAGAAAAGCATGTCTTTTGACGTATAATGAGCTTAGAATATAGGGATTCGTGTTCCACCAGAGGTGAAAAGGTGGCGTATGCGCGATGACGCTCTACCAAATACGTTGTAAAAGTGCTTCCTTTTAGTGGTGATTACCGCCGCCATTATACCCCTCTCTCGAATCCTCCGCTCATTCATCTCTCGACCCCAAAACGCGAAATCGCCAAGTCCACACTTTGAATACCCCATCCCAACACCGACCTATGTATCCAGCCACTGGCCTTTTAAAAAGCTCATTAGTCCAAACTCTGAGTACTCTCATCCAACACCAGCACCAACATAAGGGTCGTCTTCAGACATTTTTAGCCTCACACGCGAAGCAAAACCCCACATTTTATAAAGCGAAAAGGATTTCAGATAACGGCATAAACTCATCGTCTCTGTTGTTTTAGAGTCCAAGTGTGCTGGCACACTCATTGCGTAGAACTTCCATCGTTATATTCGATGATGTCTTTTAGACAAACGCGTCTACTCATCTTCTCTGATATTTTAGTGTTCGGCGGTGGGGTGAAGAGAAAGTAGGGAAGATGGAGAAGGGGAGAGGAGGGTGGGTTTATATACCCCCTGCTCGGTAGGGAATTATGAGAAGGTGAGATGGGAGGAGGTGCGTAGGCTGGATGGATGTTCGGTGTTAAAATTATAATACTCATCACCATCACCAGCACCGCCACTCCCCATCTCCCCATCCCCCCAACGATGCATCTAGTCCTTCCCCC
>ML977647.1:0-38637 GCA_010015725.1 Amniculicola lignicola CBS 123094 | reverse complement strand
ACCCTCCTCTCAACCACGCACCAACACCAACACCAAAACCGCCAAGGCCAAGGCCACTTCCTCATTCAGACACTCCCCAAACCCGCCAACCATACTGTCATTGCTGAAAGATTTTCAGACCCTTCCCAGCCAAAACAACAAAACATAGTACCATCCATCGAAACCTTTTTATCCAAACCCCCAACGGCGTAATATGAATCTGTTGAAGTTTCTTTTTGAGAATCGCATGTTGGTGCAACATTCGGGATTTGAGTGTTCTGCTTCTGGGATTAGGCAGGGAAGGGAAGAGGGAAGAATAAGGAGAAGAAGGGAGTTTGTATTGTGTGGATACGCTAGATAACATCACCATCGCCATTGCCAACATCATCCCCCCATAAACCCGATCCTTCAAAATTGCGCACCGTACCCAACACCTCCAATACTAGATCTGAAAACGTTGCAAAAGGTTGGTCGGCCGCCAACAGCTGGATTGCAGTTGCGGGTCCCCTTATATAGTCGTCCAATAACCATGACAGAAAACAAGCCAAGCAACTCCCAATACCTTCAAGCGCCAATACAAACATCCCCCCCCCAAATCCACCCTACTCAAACCCCATTTTCAAAATCTGCGGCCTCGTCTTCTCAACATGCAAAACCGCCTGACCAAACATACCATTCGCCCACGAAAACCTACCATCACTCGGATTAGCAAAGCTCTTGACCCAAAACCATTTCCTCCGCACCCGCACCCTCACCCGCACCCGCATCCCCATCCCCACGAGCAGCCAAAAAGAAAAAGAAAAAAAAGCATAAAACTCACCAAGACCTCGAAAACATGCCCTCAGAATGACTATTAACACTCTCATGCATAAGCCCATACCCCGCCGTCCCACCAACCAACCCCCTCAACTCCCTCACCACCTCATCCTCCGCCTCCATTCCATCCCCACTCGTCAATATCGTCATAATACACGCCATAGGCCAGACGCTTCCCGGGAGCGTATGCGGACTCCCCACCCCACTCATGACAGGGCCCCAAGAATAGTACGGGTTATCCCGAGACAGGATCTTTCTGCGGGTATTTTGGTAAACGGGGTCGGAGAGAGGGAGGTAGGAGAGGAAGGGTGCGGAGAGCAGGGAGGGGATATTAGGGTCGTCCATGAGGATGTGGGAGCCGTAGCCGTCGAGTTCGTAGGCGTAGATGGGGCCGTATTTAGCGTCTCTCACGACGGCGTGTTTCTGGATTCCGTCGTGGATATCAGTTGCCATTTTCCTCATTCGTTTGGTTAGGGAGGCGGCGGGGTCTGGGGGGTCTTGTTTATTCTTGGCGTTGGCGTTGGCGGAGGGGGGGTGGTAGGCGTGTGAAGGTGGGGGACGGCCCATTCTCTTCTCCTTTTTTGGCGGTGCGGCGGATTCTATTTTGGCGATGTATGCCATGATGTTTGAGGTGGCGTTTAGCGTCCGACTGAACATCATGTTCGATGGGATGAGGTACTGATAAATACACGCATCGTCACTCGGGCGATGGAACGAGCGTACCAACCCAATATTCCCTCGATGCGGACTCCCATTGCAGTTATTGATCGGAGTGCCGCCATATGGCGCACAATACGTATACGGCGTATGTTGCCATCTCCCATCCTCAGAATAGCTATCCATTGTCATACTGTGCGCCGTCTCGAGCACCAACTGCACTGCTTTCTTCCAATTCCTCGATTTGGCGAAGAAAGCGTAGTCCCCTGTGGCGGTCGCATAGTCGTCGGAGAGCTGCAGGAACGAGGCCAAACTATCAAGTTCCCAGTTACACGAGAAGACTTTCATGTAGTCGAAGCTCGGGCTGATGATATCTGAGTTGGCCGAGGAGCGGGTTGCGATGCCGCTTTCGGGGGGCGCTTGGAAGGCGTTGCAGAAGGGGGCTTCGAGAATGTAGCGGGCTTGGAGATTGATTGCGCCGCGGAAGACACTGGCGAGGGAGTCGAATGACGAGTTTGCTCTGAGGAGAGAGACGTAGGCTTGGAGTTGGTTGGCCGAGTCGCGGAGCCACATTGCCTCGATGTCGCCGGTGATGACGAAGCTGAGTTCTTCGGGTTCGTAGTCGTCTTCCTCGTCCTTGCCGTCCATCTCTTTCTCTGGTGGGTCCGAGGCCATGGAATCCCACGCCAATACCCCAACACCCCCCATTCCTGGGTCGTAACTTTTGTTACTCCATCCCCGCCATGCAATCGTCGTATCCAGCGTACTGGGCCAGCTGTTTTCAAACACGCGCATCAAATCCGGATCCACAATGACTTCTCTTAGCCTCTCAATTGTTTCCTCAACTTCATGGCTCACAAAAGTCCTACAACTCGGAATCGGCCGTGCATATGAAAGATTCCACCTCGTATTTGTGTAAGGCGCATGTTTGACTGCCGAATAATCTGTGTAGACGGGACATTGTGCTCGGACCCCTGATACTAGATGTAGGAAGAGTATCGAAGAGGTTATTGCCGCTGATGCGGACGAGTGTGAAGATGTTGAAGATGTTGTAGATATAGGCGAACACGCCCGTGTAGAAGCACGTGAAGGACCTCCCCATAAGCAGGGGATCTTCATGGTGGCAGACGTAAAGACCCGCGCTCAGTCGCTCTCATATCCCCCCGAATCCCATATGCGCATGACGCTAGGAATGCTTCTTTGGCGTGAGAATATCCAGGGTTAGGTGTGTTTCCGTGGATATTCAACCCCAGATGGTCTCTGGCCACTATCCAACCCAAGTTCCGCTTCCGTAAGAATATGCCCCGCGATATATCTCGTGCTAATGATCCAAAAATATCAAAGGAAGGCGCAGAGTGAGGACCAGCGAAAGACGATAAGCTGAGGTTGAAGTTTGAAGTGGAGTGTGTTGTCGCACGAGGGCTGCACGCCAGGTGTTTAAAGCCAAGCCAAGCACCAAGCAGGAGCCGCGCACGGTGTCTTTCGGCAGTGGCTGAGAAGGTTTCCAACTTAGCTCTTGATGTGGAAAAGCGCATTCCCCCCTTCAAGAAATGGGGGGGACATTGCACTCCAATGTTGCCTGAGATGGAAAAATACTCAAAAGAAGCATACAAGAATGTTCTAAAGGTTCAAGGTTTGGTTGAGAGAACGGCGTGCGACGCATGCCAGGAGCACTGCGCCGCTGGTCTCAGTTGCCGACTATAAATCCTCAGGGAGGCGTGCCAAGCGAGATCCCCAACATCCCTGACCATGCCAGTTTGGACTTCCATCCGACTTCATCCCCACCAACATCTCAGACTTCACATACATATGCGGTGCCTCACCCTTTCACAATAGCCCTTACTCCCCTCCTCTCCTCTGCATCCAGTACCCATGGAATCCCACTCTCCCCTTGGTCATCCATAACCTCCTCCCACTCATCTTCCTCCATGTTCATGATCAGCGTCATCTGCGTACATTTCGTAAATGCATCTCTCAAGCCATATTTTCCACCTGCAACCGCCGCGTTGATAATCCCCGACACATCTCTCTCAAGTCTGACGGCGCCCAGCTCATTGACGCGGTCATAGTAGCTCCTAATGCGCTTCTCAAGAGCAGAGGCGAGATATGTCATTGCGACGGATAGGAGACGGTCAAAGTTGGCCGGGGTGAGAATGCGTTTGATGGGACGGATAAGAGCGCCCCAGCCACGGTCAAAACGGGCTTTGACGAGATCAGTGTCATCGCCTTCCTCGTCGTCTTGGATGCCGTCTGAGGCGTCGGCGGGTTCGTAGTCAATGTCTCGGAAGGCTTCTGCTAAGATGGGTCGCACCCGAGGCTTGAGAACGCTGTGGAAGGTGACTTGAATGCTGTCATTCAGGAGTTCCCCTGTTTTGGCAGAGAATGAGTGTTCCATGGACTTTAGTGTATTCTCGACGAATGCAGCATCATGTCCGAATGGGAAGAGGTCTTGGATCGGTGACTTGGAAGCACCATCTGCCCCATTTGCGCTGGGCTGGGTTCCTAGCTGAGCCCCGATGATTCGCTTCACATAGTCATTCGAAACATCGAGATTGTTGATTAGCACTAGAAATGCTATGACTTTATCTTCAGGGGGCAGGCCGCCCTGGATAATCGGCTTCGGGTAGCTCTCATCACGCATCTTCCGTTGGATCATGCCGACAAATTCGGAGCCTAGGACACGACCCACTGCAGGGACGACATTGGCGACAATCGACCGCTGGGAGGTAGCCAGGGATCTTTGAATCACTTGGTTTACGATGTACATGACATCGTCCACAGCCGAAGTGATAAAGGGCGGATTAGCTCCGAGCGGTTTTGTTGGGTTGAGATTCAGATCCGACGGCGACTCGTCCAACTGGAATGCCTTTTCTACCGAACGACGGAAGAAGAACGTAGTCATCGCGTTGAACGGTTCTATGAGATGTGACGAGACCTTTCTGCAGAGGTTGCTGGTCGCCAAGAACTGGGGCATAGTTAGGCCATGGTCGATACCCGGTGGATCCTCTGGTTCACGGGGCTGTGGTTGTTAGGATATCATTGATGTGTAAATATAACAGAACATACTGCGCATTTAGATGACAGGAAGCGCGAGTACAGTGCCCATCGGCCCAACATGGTCGCGCTCTCCGCAAGCAGCCCGTCCACCTCTTTCATATTGACACCCTCGTCTTCACTCGACCGTGCTACATTGGCCGGCGAGTTCGATCGGGGTGCCCCGGTGGCGGGCTTCTGCGTGGGCACGAAGCTCTGCACAAAAAACGAAAATGCGTAGGACCGGATCTCGGTCAGCTTTCGGTCAATGGTACGTTCTTCGTGCCACGTGTCGAGCACGATGCCCCCCTGAACATCCGCTTCGACCTGGAGTCGCTCTATCACCTTTTCCATCATGCCCGGCCCATAGTGGCGCTCCACGAGCGGCTCGTGGCCATCCACAATCTGGGCAATGTGCTCGAACAGTTTCGTGAGCGTCCCCGCGTAGAAGAAGGGCTCTTTCCGCTGTGTTGGAGGGGCCGAGTTGAAGTTTGTCCGCGCCCGTGCCGCCACGCCCTGGCAGACATATCTCCCATACGCATCCAGCCCGACGTCGGTTCGCCCAATCAAGGGGAACAGCTTGAAGAAGCGCGTCACGCGGCTGCCGTCGCCGTCCTTGGTGGCCTTTTCGAACTCGCGCAGGAATAGCCCGCACAGCGACTCGGCCGCGGCATCCAGCGTCGCCCGGGGCGGGTCCGGCACCTCTGCGGTGGGCACAATCTCCTCGGCGAAGCTGCCGTTGATGACATCGTCGGGGATGTTGGAGGCTCGGTGGAGGTACCCCGCGGCGGTTTCCCAGTCCTGCGGGGCGCCCATGGAGCCATGCACCCCCAACACGCACGCCTTGAGCTCGGCCACCTGCTCCACCACGTCCAGCGTCGCCTTGACGTTCGACTGTTCCGTGTCCAGGCGCTTCACGGCACTCGAGATGCGGTTCGCCGTGGATGCGGCGTCGGAGAGCATGCCATTGCTGATGGCGCGCGTGTTCACCACCTGGGTGCCGAGATGTGCGCGCAGCAGGTCGAGGCGGCCAAGCTCGCGCGAGAGGTCCTTTTGCGAGGCGATGAGGGCGTTCAGTCGCTGGGTCACTGTGGCCTCTTGGTGGTGCAGATGGGCGAGTGCGGCGTGGATCTCAGCCACAGAGGTGGCGGCGTAGATGTCGGGGCCATGGTCGTTTGCTGGGGACATGATTGCGGACAGCGTCATGGTGACTCGGCGGCATCCCAGGCTGGACGCGGGGGGGGTTGTCCTGATTTTGCGCGCGCTGATCGCTGCCGCGCTGTGTGGGCAGGCGCCATCGTCGCGAAGAGCAGCGGCAGGGGTGGGGTGCTTGGCTGACGCCGTCCGCAATCTGTGGTTGCTGCGTCAATCGGCACGGGCCAGCCAGACGAGGACGGGACCTGGAAGCGTTTTGAAGGCTGGCAGAAACGCCGCTGCACCCTCGTCCCTGCGCAAAACTCCTCTTCTCGAATTATTCGCACACTGGGCATTGTTGTTCGTTTTCCAAAACACAGAAGCAAGCCCTCGCCCCTGGCGGCTGAACAAAAGCACTCTCTGTCCTGCAGCTGCCCCTCGGTTCTCGACCGCATACGCACGCCAGTACGACCACCGACCACCAAGTCGGTCGCCGCTGCCGCTGCTGCGCCGGCCGCTAACTGCCCAGCTGAGAAGGAGCCCACTTCGCTCCTGCTACCTCCAGCCTGCGACTTCCTCTCCTCTCCTTCACATTCCGCAGGCACCATCTCGAGCCTTCCGTGTGCGACGGCCGCCAAACATCAAACATACTTCCCCATTGGATCGTCTCCCCGAGGCCGTGCATTCTCCCCGGCACCACAGGCGCCATTTCCAAGGCTCGCGCTCTCTCCCGATAGTCACGACACTTCCCCTTCTCATGTCGCCGTCGCGGGTGTCTTGCTCATAAAACAGGTGAGCTGCTCTGGATCGCACGTCGGTGACAGCGACCCCGTCCGCCGGTCGCTCCCCCGCATCCCCACACTCCCCACCCTGGTCCACTCTGGTCCACGCTGCGCACCTTCCCCGGAGCCATGGACGTCACCAACGCAACCGGCGACATTCTCCTCGCCGCCCACGACATTTATGCCCGCAGCGGGGGCATGGGCGGCGACAAAGCAGCGCGGCCGCCCATATACAAGGTCGTGGGCATCATTCTCGCCATCTCCTCGGGCCTGTTCATTGGAGTGTCGTTCGTTGTCAAAAAGGTGGGACTGCTCAAGGCCAACGTCAAGTACAATGAAGAGGCGGGCGAGGGCTATGGCTACCTCAAGAATGCGTGGTGGTGGTGTGGCATGACGCTCATGATCATTGGAGAAATCTGCAATTTTGTCGCATACGCCTTTGTCGACGCCATCCTCGTCACGCCCATGGGAGCCCTCTCGGTTGTCGTTACTGCCATTCTCTCCGCCATATTCTTGAAGGAACGCCTGAGTTTTGTTGGAAAAGTGGGCTGCTTCAACTGCATCATTGGATCCGTTGTTATTGTCATAAATGCGCCCGAGCAATCAGCCGTTGCTACTATCCAAGACATGAAGCGGCTCGTCCTCACACCCGGGTTCCTGAGCTACACTGGCGTGGTCATCGTTGCGTGCACCATCGTTGCGCTCTGGCTCGGCCCCAAGTACGGAAAGCAGAGCATGATGGTGTATATTAGCATCTGCAGTCTCATCGGAGGACTCAGTGTGGTTGCGACGCAAGGTCTTGGTGCCGCCATTATCTCCCAGATTGCTGGAAAGTCCCAGTTCAAAGAGTGGTTCACATACGTCCTGCTTGCCTTTGTCATCGCCACACTTCTCACCGAAATCATATTCCTAAATGTATGTTCCCCATACCTCTAATACGGATCAATCTAACATCCCACAGAAAGCCCTAAACCTCTTCAATGCCGCCCTAGTGACACCTACCTACTACGTCTGCTTCACCTCCGCAACCATTGTTACCTCTGCTATTCTCTTCCAAGGCTTCAAGGGCACACCCGCGACCATCTCCACGGTCATCATGGGTTTCCTGCAAATCTGCGCCGGTGTGGTGTTACTGCAGCTCTCCAAATCCGCCAAGGACGTCCCCGACACAGCTGTCTTCAGCGGCGACCTCGACCAGGTCCGTACTGTTGCTGAACAAGAGGAGCCCGAATACGAGCCCCGTGCCGACACCATCCGAGGCGGGGCGTCTATCCTGCGCTCAATCTCGAAGGCGCGTTCCGAGAAGCAAATGCACGAAGTCAAGAGACTGCAAGAAGAGTCCATGGCACCCATTGGCGAAAACGAACAAGTCGAATGGGATGGTCTCCGCCGCCGCAGGACAGTCATAGACCCCGAGCGCTCTGGCACCCTCGTCCGCCGCAAAACAATCCACCCTCCCCTCGGAATGTCACGCTTCCCCAGTCCCGATGACGATGACGACAACAACAGCGAGTACCACCCGGGCTTCTTCCAGCGCCTCCGCTCAAGAGGCAAATCAAATGCCACCCAAGGCTCATTCCAGCCCTCGGTGAACCTTGCCGCCATGCCCCACCAACCTTCCGTAGACGGCACAGCCGAGGATTCCGAATCCGCCAAATCACACGTCTACGGCCTCCCAACTAATCTCCAGAAAAACGTAGACACCTCCTACAAACCCCATGAAACAACAATCCACTTCGCAGAACCCTCTCTCCACGACCGCGCGGATGACTCCCTCCAGCCGCCGAAACCCCCACCTCATACCGCAAAACGCCAATTTTCCTTCCAGAACCCCTTTTCGCGCCATCGATCTGGATCAGGCGAGGGCAGCGGTATGTCAGGCGGCATACGGCCCGTCAGTAGACATAGCCGGAAGAGCAGCAAAGACCACAACGTTGGCGTTGCTACCGAAGAAGAAAGATTAGGCCTCGTGAAAGGGGACAGTCGATTACTAGGGCCCATACAGAGTGTGGATGAAGGGGCGGGTACAAGAGAAAGCAGTCCGCCCGGGTATAGCGATGAGGAATGGGTGGGCAGTCCCATTGCGAGAGAGGAAATGAGGCGGAAAGAGCAGTTGAGGAGAATCGAGACGGATGACACGTTGTTGGATTATCGGGGGAAGGACTGGGAGAAGGACAACCAAGGGGGGAAGGGGGATAAGGGCGGTGGTGGGGCGTACTTGTGAGGAGGGGTGAGGGTATTTTGTCACGCGATTTGCTTTTTGGATGAGCGTGCAGCGCTTTCTTGATTTATATCCTTGATCTTTTGGCGGTTGTATGTTGTTTACGTTGAGCTGTGTTGCATTGCATGGGATGGGACGAGATGGGGATGTGGTCTTGGATACGATATTGAAGAGGGGGAGTGTACGATTGGTTTGAAGACCGGAGGGGGCATTTGCATTTGTATTTGCAGGATGCTGATAGATGACGATGGACGATGGATGATGTAATGTTTGGGCGTATCGTACACATACTGGAATATGCATGCGAGGCGAGTCTCGGGTTATATATACATAGATGTTATTGTTCATCATCATGACCGATATGGCAGCGAGGATAGATCGGAGTACATATATATGCATGGATTTTTGTCTGCTATTCTCACGATGCGCGGTCTTGGTGATGTGCGCCGCTGGACCACTGGGGATGGTTCGGCTCAACACCCTCTAGTTACTCAGTCTTGCGTCTTGGCGAGGGTAGACTATATAAATCCGTACTCGTACACCTCTCCTTCCTTCCTTCCTTCCTTCCTTCCTTTGCTCCTTTCTCCTCCCTCCTCACATAGCCGCCTAATCTCTACAACCAGAAGAATACAATTTCCAGGTCAACGTGTTATGCTTGGTCTCCTTTTTCTAAAATCGCTATTGGAGACGACCCATGTTCGGCCCTGTGCCAGCCGCTGCAGGGGAACATGGATTCAAACTGGCGGTAACGAAAAGAGTTGTATTCTGTGTATGAGCGAGGGAATAAACCATGGATGATGCAGGTGCTATGGCCAGTCTCTTTTTCTCAAATGAGAACGATAAGCTCGTATGGCTGGGGCCTTGTTCGGACAATGAACAAGTGTTAAAAACATCGGTACCGTAACTGAAACAGATCTCTTCTGCGTCCAAGCACGGGAGCAAAATGCTCAAATACGGCATACTATGGGTGGTTTCTTTTTTTTTCAAAACCATTCTGAAGATCGTTTATGGTTGGGTTGCTGTTGGGGCGGGGAGGGTGTGTTAAATTCTGCGGCTAAAACTGCCATGTGGTGGGGAGAGGGAGGGGAGGGGTGGGGTTGTAAAGCGGTGCATGGGGCTTGGGTCTTGGGATTATGTAGTGGGGAAGGGGAGGGAGGTGGGGGTGTTGTGAGGGGGATATAAAGCTGCACTCCTCCTGGTCTTTCTTCTTCTCCTTCACACCCATTTCTACGAAAATTGAGGACGAAAAATGTCAATATCCAAGATGAAAGTCCGTTCTCTTCCTCTAAAAGGATCAACCTGAAGAATACATGTTTTCTTGCCGGCTTGGGCTGGGCGCGTACATTAAAGATCTGCCTACAGGTGAAGGTGGTTTACCGCAGCGCAGGAGATCATGTGCTTTGGCCTCTGTGTGTAACCCTATGGGTGCCTACCATTTGTTGAGTAATGGGGCAGCTCAACATAAGTTTCAATATAAAGCTACAATTTCCCTTCCACCTCACCAACCAAGTCACCTTTTCAAAATATTTAAAAAACCAAAATTCCGCTACCATGTCGTCTTCGAAGAGAGTCTTCTCGCCTCAAACACTCCAAAAGATCGCCGATCTCGGTGGCCATGTTTCCAGCGTGGAGAGGGGATATCGAAACATCTCCACGCCATACATATCCCCGCCATCTTCCAGGTCCTCACCAGGGACTCTTGAGGCCAACAAGAGCAGCCTAACTCGGTTTCCAGAGGTTCTAGAGTCGGCCCAAACACTGGAACTTTTGGGTTATACGGCCTCAAAAGCCGAATTCTTCTGGAACCGGTTTCTCCAACTCAAGGATGAAGATTTCGAGTCTTTCCTTCTGAACCTGATTACTTATCACAGCGGGGATGCCGATAGCATCGGTGATGACTGGCGTGCTGTAATGAGCAGCATGGGCATTTCCCCGGCATTACAAGAATCTGTGATGAATGAAAAATTCACGGATATTCGGATGACACAGCCGCTGAAGAAGTGGCTGGTTGAGATACTGAGGATGAACTTCGCGGCGCTGATGCACCTCGATGGCACCGTGAATCGTATGATTTCCAAGGGCGAAGGGGATACTGTGAACCTAAGAGGTGGCGCAGGGAACGACGAGGAGGCCGAGGCCGAGGTTCGGGGTCTTGTGAGCCCTGAACAAGTCCCTGAAGGACACGTTGTTCTCTGGAAGGGTATAACCAGGGAGAGATTAACTAGCCGTGTAAGTTTTTCAACATTTTCTCTTTACACATACTAACGCGGTGCAAAAAGGGCTTTTTCGAACAACAACCACGCTCCGTCAATTTCCTCGCAGTGGTATCGGAAGGGTTGAGCGATTTCTCCTCCGCTCGATCCGTTCTCTATTTCACACCTCAGTATGAAATCGCTGCCCCGTACGCGCAGTATGTAGAATCCCTTGCTATCGTTGAAAACGCAACGTGTATTCTGCAGTTGTTCGTCCCGAACGACTTCTTGAATTCATTGAAGACGCGGAGGATGGAGTTTGGACCAGATTGGAAGGAGTTGGTTTGGACTTCCAGGAAAGGAAGAGAGTATCCAGACTCCTGGTTCAAGGATTACAGTCGACAAGAGGTAATTGTTGGCCCGATTTCCAAGGGTGCAAAGGCAGGTTGGAGCCGTATGAAGAACTGGAAGGACATCAGCAGGGATAACGTGCTGCACTTGGCCAATGGTGAGATGGGCACCCAGCTGGTATTCATGAAAGATCGACACCGCCGATTATTAGCAGCAGCTGTCGAAAACAAAATTCACCTCTACAACTATAACCTAGGGACAAAATATGCCGATCCTTGGGACCAGGAGGAATTGGAAGGGATGAAGGAGGAATTGACCGACATGTAGCTTGTCCAGCCTCTTGTGGACATGTCCGGATTTTGGGTAATTTGGTGCACATGTAGTTGGATCTGTAACAGCCCCCTTAGGTTTCACTCGGGTATGTCCCACTGGGGATTGGAATGATAGACCAGTCGGATTTCCGTAGAATATATTATGTTGCAATCTATGCTATCACCCTCTTGCGATAGTTCGGAATAGAAGGAGATACCCTACTTGTATAAGTTTGTTGAGATCCTTTGGGTATGGTAAGTATCTGTGGGGAACGAGTCTTGGTTTTCGCGGAGTAGTGAGGGACTCAATGACAAGGGGGTGAACGATAGCAGTGTAACGACAAACGTCAAGTTGAACACACTGAAGTATAGGAGTTCAATGTCTAGTCTATATACCTGTAGCGATAGTCGTGATAGCCACGCGCAGAGCTGTCGGTCACGTGACTTCTCCACAGCCATAGTTCTCACCGGAACTATCGGTCACATGACTTGCTTTGGTCCGGCTTCTCCGGGGTTTCCTTCCCGTAATGGATGGGAAGGGAATGTCTAAGCATTCCTCCAGTTCATAGGATCGTAACAAATTTACCTCTCTTGTTGGTGCTAAAGTGATTCGAGCATTCAACTTCTCACACCGCATCACACCGCATCACCCTCGAGAACCCACCACGTACTATACAGAAATCAAGCGGGTTCCATAAATAGATGCCACGTTCGGATGCATCCCCCGGAAGCTCGGGCAATACAACCCTCGCTCAAGCAGTAACAGCAGGTGCTTGTTGATCACTGGCATGGTATCGAGTACTTTCATCCGCTTGCAAGGCTCAAATCGTCCGAGACTGGATGTATGCTCCTCACGAACCAGTGCAACGAGGAAAAACCTCGAATCTTGCCGTCCTCCAGCGATGGCAAAAGAAAAAAACAGCGGCGAAATTTAGTGCGTCAAACTCGCAAGTGCGCTATGAGCCCAGGCTGTATATTCTTGTGATATATATGTACAGTACACCGTATTTCCATCTAAAAGCACCGCGCCCAACATAGAAACCGCCCAACCATCTCATCGTCTCGAATTCCACATTCTTTTACGAAGAATTGCAACCGCAAGTATCACCACACGCAATATCCCCTCCGACTGGACGATCGCAACTGGCATCAGTTGTGCAAGTGACCCAATCCCCTCTTCCTTGATTGAACGCAAGCCCTTTGCATATTTAGTTATTTAAGAACATAGCTTGCTTAAACTTAAGCTGTCCTTAGTATACTTACAGCACCATCCTCCAGTATCGGCGTTGCACTTCCGCCAGCAGTAGCCGTATTCGCAGCCGAATTTGCGCACGGCGCATCCTCGCTTTTCGAGGCTGGTACCGTCATCGCGAGAGAAGATTTCGGATGGCCGGGGGGAGGGAGAGGCCATGGTGGCACCGATGAAGACGAGGACGGCGGTGGTGGTGAGTTTCATCTTGAGTCTGCATGCGTTGTCAACAAGAGACTCGGATAAGTGATTCGGCAGAGTACATACAATTTGAAGAATAGATTATTGTAGTCGAAAAGGGCCTGGTGCTGATAATCTCTTTGTCGTTTGTGTGAGGGATGTCAAGAGCGGTATCGGTGGTGATGTTGGTGGTTCACTTGTCACACGTCGTTACTCCATCTTATATATTGACTGATCTCGCCATTTAAGTGCCAGAAGGGGATATCCTCTAGGTGGGTCGTGCGGCAGTTCACGATGGTCATTGAACTATGTTATTGGCTATCGGGTGTGGCCGTTGAGGCTGAGCCACACGAGCATTGGAGTCGTTTTCGCCAAAAAAAAGCTCCCACCCCAGAAATGCATGAATTGGCCAATCGTAACGGCTGCCGAAATGCTTGACCCTGAGGCTGAAATTGCAAGGCTAGCACGCGGCTGCACTAGGTGTTTGGTGATGGCGGGCTCAAGGGCCTACGCAGGGTTTACAGCTAGTCAATTATTACAGCCACATAGCTGAAGAGGGCAGCTGCGAATGAAAGGCCAAGCGGAGGCTACCCCCTGAGATTGACTGCTGGATAGAGTGTCGTAGGATAATGTCGCAGTGAGGTAGTGTAACTTCATGCCTGGCTATATATATGCATCCAAAAATTGTGACTGTTGTAGGGATCATGTTGATAGTTGAGTTGGGAGGTCTGGCTCTGTCTTTGGTTCGTTTCCCACCTACGAATTAGTTGCAGCTTGTTTAAATTTTACAACGCTGGTCTTGTGTTCAGAGATTGGTCCCAACTATAATCTATAGGTATATTTTCTCAACCTAGGTATAGACTACTACGTTTTACCAAAAAATGTATAGATACTGATGGAGTACAATTATTTGTGATGGATTGTACGCAGAAACACTGTCTAGTGTGCTGAAATATACACATAGATCTACAAACACGACACCCACTGCGCTGACACGAATCAGGTCAAGCTCGATTTATCCTTCGGCAGGCCGCTGAATACCGCCAGCCACAGTCAAATTTCTGATGCTTCGAAGTTTATGCAATCTTTTCCCCGCTAGCCTATACAAGAAGTTGCCAAGAGGGGGTTCCTACAACTCACCCCACAATTACGTACCGATAGAGTACTTGGCTTGGCTTCGAGAACTTTTGGCGATTTCTGGACAAGTGGTACAGCAACTCTTGAAAAATGTCTCGAGTGGTGTTTTCGTCAGATTTTCGTTGTAGCACCTCTGTACTTGCATGTCCATGTACCTTTACTTCCGCTGACCGACTAGTGGGCAGGGCGGTGACCGTCTGTCGGCTTCAGCGCCATGTCGCGAGCGTGAACAGATTCCTGGTGGGCGTCGGCCACTCCTTCCAATGGTGAAACCATCTCCTACGAATATCGTTCAACGATAGTTATTCTTGTTCGCATTGCAGCCATGCGCATCGAAGCGGTCAACAATACTCTCAAACTCGCTGGTCACGTAGCATCCCAAGCGGAGAGGCCGCCGAGGTCGGTGAATTTTAACCCTATTGAACACTGGCGCTTACTTTGACAACGCAATACGAGCAACGCACATTACCGCGCAGCTGAATACTAGCCGCAGTGTCTCAGCCTCACGACCTCGCCGACAACACGCTAGAACACAAGCATGGAACAAAGAAGGTGGTATTGCAGCAACGTGGACCTACGCAGATATAAATGTTCTGCAATGGCCGAGATAATGATCGACATCCAAACATACCAGATTCACTCAATTCCTCAAATATCATCACAATTTCCTCGATCAAATAGCATCTGATATCCTCCACCAGTTCCATCAAAATCACACATACACATCCAATCATGCGCTGCACAACACTATTCACCCTCCTCGCAGCCAGTCTCCCCCTCGCCTTGGCTGACGTCCCACGCGGCGGCAAAATCGGCGTCGCAGGATGGACATTCGGGCGCACGAACTGTGCACAAGACAGCAAAGATTTGCTCGAGCCTGACGGAGTGTGCGTACACTTGCCCGGAAAGCGGATGCAGATATCTACCATCGGGGATGGGTGCCGAGGTATGTCTTTCCTTCTCCTTTCGATTCTCGGACTGCATTTGGTCTGCGGGATTGGGCACTTGTGAGAACGAGCTGTTACTGACGCGTGCGCAGTTTTTGTCTACCAGAATGAGGATTGCACAGGGCCTGAGATGCAGGTTTATGCGAGGACTCAAGGCGACGAGTGGTGGAGTGGTTGCACTAATATCGAGCCGTACTATGCTATCAAGGTCTTTTGTGGTTAGTTGACGTGTGCGGA
Source organism: Amniculicola lignicola CBS 123094 (assembly GCA_010015725.1). Classification (NCBI taxonomy): domain Eukaryota; kingdom Fungi; phylum Ascomycota; class Dothideomycetes; order Pleosporales; family Amniculicolaceae; genus Amniculicola; species Amniculicola lignicola. The sequence goes on along the minus strand of ML977647.1, from coordinate 23,411 downwards.
CTGGAGCAGGGCGTTTAGGCGGGGTATCTTTGGAAGCGAGAGACTACGCTGCACATTTAGCGTAGCATCTGAAGGCTGGCCTGATTCTTGTAAATATTACGCTGCATGTTGAATAGAAATCTTCTTGCATTTCTCAAAGTGCATGGCCTGCTATGATCTCCTCGAATGCAGTGCGCTTTTGAACAGAAGACTGGGGATCGGTGATGATGGTGGCAATCAACACAATGCCAAACTTGGGAAGCCGAGACGCACAACCATGTTTCCTAATGTTGGCTCCCTCATGCTTTCTTTGCATACCCAATCCCAAATCAGCTGTGTGTGATCTCCTCATAATAATAATACAGTCTTCATATTTCAACACTGAGTTGTGTTGTCTCTCCGGGGGAGAAGATGTGACGGGAACATGCTTGAAACACAATGGCGACTGATTAACTAATACGCCAAGGTAAATATGTTCGAAGACACGAGCGCCAACATGCGTGGTCCTTCCGCATCCGTGCATTATTCTAGTAGCGATAGCAAACTTCACTAGGACTCTATCGGGAGATTAGGTGAGAGTCGGCGAAAAGAATCACAGTCAGTTAAAGGCTAGAGTAGTATGAAAAATCTTTGAAATTTGTATTATGGTAGACCAACTGCACATGATAAATTGCCTGGAATCTCTCAATTTCACATGCGATTCATTCAAGCGTTTCTTCCTTTGCTACGCGAGAATGGTTCAAGGATTAGGGAATCGGGACGGTGGAATGCAGAGATTGACATGGTCACCTGACCGCTCGACTGGCCTGCCTCCAGGTTCCGATAACAGAGCGGAAGAGATGAAGGAGCTCGGGATCCTCATCTCCGACCTCATCTTCATCCTCATCTCTGTTGCTGTCCTGTTCATTGGCGTCCAAGCAATTCCGGATAACAGACTGGAAGACATCATGAAGCTCGCCGTCCGCATCTTCGTTACTGTCCCCACTTCCGTTGTTGTCCCCATGCTCGTCGCCATCCTCATTTTCGTCGCTGTCCTCATCTTCATCGCTGTCCTCATCTCCATCACTGTACTCCTCATCATCCGAGCCAGCTTTATCCCAGTCCCAGTCTTGAAGGCTGCAAACAAACCAAAGCACTTGCCAGCGAGCGTATAGTTGCAACTCAAGCCTGACTGCTTTCCGATATGCTTCAGTATCACCTACTATGTAGGCGGCAAGCCTATCGCGGGCTAAATAAAAGGATTCTATGTGCAGGTGTAAGATCCTCTCCTCAAGCTCATTAAATGTATTTTGCTCGTTGCCTGGATCTGGAAAGAAGGATGATGCACACCCCAGAGCATTCTCTGGTGAGCCAAGAACTATGTCACAAAATTCATCCAACACGAGTTTCAAATCAGATTGAACAAAAGATCGCCCATGTGGAAGGCGATCCAGATACTCAGTGGTATCTTCGACGAGCCTCTCAGCACAGCGGTGTGGCAGATCATGAGTCCCTGAGATGGGGTGGAGAGCATCCTGCAATGCAACATAAAGCGCGTACCATGGGTCAACGTACTCTTCCCCAAACCCGGGCGGCTCTAATTCGCCACGACAGTGAGGGCATAGGGGTACAGAATGTGCTTTTAGTTGTTCCTTGATCCAGTCAATAGAACAGCCAAAGCACAGCAAGTGATTACAGAGTGTTTTCACTGGCCTGGCATCCTCGTCATCAAAATGCTCATAGCAGATTGGACAACGTGGTTCCGTGAGCTTCTCGCCAATTCGAGGAGGTTGAGTCCAATTCCGCGCGAAGTATTCCACATTCATATCCTCCCTGAAAACCCGAGCATAAAAGGGCCAGCTCCACGCCTCCACTTGTTTGTACATGTGTTCATTTTCTTCGCCTAGACTACCAAATGTCCAAGGAAAGCCCGCCTCGCCGGTGTCAGCATTTCTTTCTCTATCCCACCCCCCCGATGCAGTCCACCAATCGTGGAAATAATCAAGGTACTCGCGAGAGATACGCACCCCTGGATCTTCCACCTGGCGGGTCTGCATCTCTGCTACCCAGTCTCTCAGCTTCTCCCTGTCTAGATCAAAACGATCCATGAACGCAATCTGTTCGGTCTGAGCCATATTGTTCCATGTCTGTTTTGCCGCAAGTCCTCGTTGCCTTGAGTACTCTCGAGCCAGCGGAGACTGCTCCTCTGTGCCAGCATCAGTGTCAATCCAAAGTAGCCAAAGAGCTTCTAAAGTCTGAACAACGGTAAGGCCACCGTTCACTGCTTGGCGAATGAGATGATAAGAGGTACGACCAAACTTGTAACCAGTTTCATTACACGCTTCACAATCTCCAACGCTACCATGCCACTCACCTTCAGATCTATTTCTAGAGTTCATCGCCCAACAAGAGTTGTGTTTGCCCCTAGTGCGAAACTGGGTAACATGCCAGGAAACGTTGTAAAAGAACTGTGATCGGGCCCATGCAATGGGATCGTCCAGCGAAACGAAAGTCTTGCCTTGGTAGAAAACCAGCATTGCTACCAAAAAGGCTACTTGAAAAGCGCGAGCACGATAATCCGCCAAGAGTTCAGGATTGACTTCGTCTAATCCAACATCATCGTTAGGTAGTGGAATATCCGCTGCGCCAAACATGTTGTCTGTTGGTTCTGACTCGTTCCCGTAAGTCAGATCCGGATTTACGGTTTGCTGACCGTTGTTGAGCAACTCTGAAGAGTTCATAATGTCGCTCTAGGGAGTAATGGAAGATTTGCGAAAGTGGGTGGTCTGCTCATTCGAAAGTTGGGATCATTTCGGGGGTGTAATAGCATCTCGAGGGGCATTGTGTGGGCACAATGTCCTCCTCTCAAGCTTGAGTTTCATACACGGGTGAGTTAAAGCATCGTGATAACATTGTGCTAGGGTATGAGAATTCTGGACTCTGTGTGTGATGTATTGTGAAGGGTTATTGTGCAAAAGAACAAGGGTTTAGTGTATCCTCTCTGCAAAGTTGCTGTTCGGTCTGTTCTCTTGTGAAATGGGTGGCATGAATGATACGTAACAGAAGAAATATCAAAGGGCATATTGAGTGAGTATTCCATACCCAAAGACCAATCGGTTGAAATCTGAATCGCTTAGTGGTTTTATCTGTTTCAGAGACACCCGCCTCAACCATCTATGCTCACAAGATTTCTAAGTCAACTTCTCTAAACCTTGGAGACCTACATTTGGATTGCGGAGATGTGGTCTCAGATCTGTCCTAATATTCCTGTGTGCCCCATAGCAGGAGTATAAGTGAGACTGTATATGCGACTACCTAGATGGTGCTTCAGTTCAAGGGACAGATACAACACTTTTTCTCTTCTAAAATGGCGGGTCCGGACAGACCTGGACCCTCACAAACACTCCTGCACAGTTTCTAGAGTTGTAGATTCTTCATCCTCCAATATCTTAGACATGAGCCTTCACAAAATCATTAGAAGATTGATCAAATTTCATTTCATGGTAAGTTACTATCGAATTCGCATACTTCAATCAGTAGTGCAAGCTACCTTGTGCGAAATTCTTACTGAATATTTTGTCAATTTGTGCGAGGCGAAACTCATTCCGCCGAGAGAAGACTTATCAGGGCCTGGACTATCTGTCGGGGATCAGAGTAGCCCGGTAGGATCGCCGGGCTTCTTGGTCGGCGTGCCGCCAAGCTCCGACGATGGAGACGAAGAGATCGCGAAGTTTGATTGTGTCTTCATCCTCAACTTCGATTCCTTGCCAGCCCATACTCTGTGAACTCGAGGCCGAATTGACCGATTGAGTATCCTCCATTTCTTCAGTCGGCGGCACTCCGTCCATGGTTAATGAATCTATGTTCAGCTCCACGACATCGGGAGCGCCCTCTGTCTCTTCAGGAATGATCTCTGCATCCTCTGGAGCTTCTGGCTCTTCTTCTTCAGAATCCGAATCGTCCCACGGATCGTGGCTCCAGCAGAAATAGAAGAGATCAGCGAGAAACTTCAATGCAAGTCGCTCTGCGTAGAGTTGTCGCTCCAGCAAGCAAGCCCTTTGATAAGCCTCGGTATCCCCGACCACAAAAGCGGCAAGTCGGTCCCGGGCAATGTAGAGACCTTCAATCTGCAGCCCGACAATCTTCTGTTCTAGCCTCTCGTATGTTTCCTCCTCGGCACCAGAATCGTTGGTGTCTGGAAAGAGTGACGAGGCAAGCTGCAAGGCAACACTAGTCGATCCCAGAACAGCATCACGGTATTTGGTGATACTGTGTAATTCGGCGTCCAGCTCAGGAACGATTCGCTCATACTCAAGCCCCTCAAGGTACTGACCTAGTTCTTCGACAGCGCGCCCAGCAAATTGATGCGGAGAGACGTGGGTCCCCTCTAAGTAACCATAGCCAATATCATCACTGACGAGGCCGTAGAAGAATTCGGTCCATGAATGGTCATGGAAACGATGCTGAGATTCTCCACTCTGGAGGTCTTGTCGGCAAGTTGGGCAACGAGGATTATCTTCACCTGCTACCTTCATCCTGTCATGAATGTATCCGGAGTAGCAACTGGAGCATAACAGGTGGTTGCAGCGTGTCTTGACAGGTTGAGCATCTTTCTCTCCCCAGTCCTCGTAACAAATTGGACACCTTACTTCGGCAAGGTCTTCGGAACTCTCTGGAGACTCAACCCAATTTGGAGCAACTTTATAATTGTAGTTCCTGTCCTGAAGAGATCTAAACTTTTGGGCGAGGAAGTCCACGTACCACTCTCGAAGAAGGCCATAGATATGGAGATTCTCGTGTCCAAGATCTCCAAACATCCATGGATGACAGCCTACTTCGAGTATGCCCCTTCCCTGAACCATGGCATTCCCCCAATCGTGAAAGATTCTATCAAAGTAGCTGCGAGAAAGACGGACTGCAGGGTCTTCGATCATGCGAGTAGCAATCTCTGATGACCACTGCTTGATCGTATTAAGATCGAGGTCGAAGGTAGCCATGTAGGAGGTCTTCTCTGCCCCCGCCATACTACCCCATTTATCCTTGACTGCAAGTTCTCGCTCTTCACACGGTCCCAGCTTGTCGATGTTCACCCAGAGATTCCACAGAGCCTTCATTGTTTCAAGCACACTAATAGAGTCGTCAACAGACTCTCGTACGCACTGATAAGCCTCTTCACCAAATGTGTGGCATGTGTCATCACATGCGCGGCACCCCAACGGAGGATAAACCCACTCAGTAGTGTTGTCGTTTTGGTAGTTTTTCCTCCAGCAACACAGATCAAGACCAGAGAAGAGAAGGTATTCTGCGTGCAGGCGGAGATTGTCTAAGAAGAGGTGTTGAGATTCATCAAGTAGGCTCACTTGCACGTCAAGACTCTTGCCTCGGCGAAACTTCAACATTGCTGCAACATATCCAACCTGCATAGCCCGAGCTCGGTATTCCCCACGGCGATCTGGCTCAAGCAAGTCTGTGTCGTCAATAGGTAGTTGGATATCGGCTGGCTCGACCGTGTCATTAGGTGGCACTGTTTCGCCCTGAAAAGTAGGAGTGGCAGGTCTAGAAGTAACCCGCACCAGCGTGTTAGCTTGTTCAGTGTTGCTCAAAGGCTCAGAAGGGTCCATGATGGTGTGTTGAAGAGATTGTGGTCGAGAGGAACAGAATATGTCGCTGAATAGTATCTTGGAGGGTGCATTGTATTTTCGAAGGTACTTCCCTTGTATTTGAACTATCTTTACAAGTTGGGCGATTTTTCAGTTGTGAAGAGAAGGAGTCAATGAGATTGTTAAATGGCTGCTATCGAGTCTGAAACAATAGCCGAGATCGACTTCACCACCCATGTCTCGAAGCATTGACGGCAGAAGATATGACCGCACAGAAATCTCACAGGAATTACTTGCGTTCCTGTGATAGTATCGCTTCCATCGGCGAATGTGAAGGCATTACAGCAGATGCTGCAGTCTTCGTCCGTGAGTTCGGCTGCAGACTCCACTGGTACGATCCATTCATGGAGGCGTCTCGTTGGAATTTCAACGTCCATATCCCACAGAAAGTTTGTGGCGATTCCAGATTCGAACCAGTCAAGGATCTGCAGCATCAAATCGCCATTCTCTATCCCTAGAGACCCATATTGCCATGAATACATCCGTGATCCCCCACCGACCAGATTCATCGCCTTTGAGACTGCGTGAGAATTCAAACAAGGCGATCAAGGTACTGGCCAACCAAGTGAGAACCAGGATCTTCCACATCACGATTTTGCATTTGAACAACCCAGCGGCACACCAGATCCTTATCAAACTCTAGGTTTGCGAAAAAAAGAAAACTTCTCACTGCCAGATATCGTGTACGACAATGCCTCTATATCGTGGGACTTCGCGGACTGGACCCAGAGAAGCCAAATCTTTTTCAGGCTGAATCCCACGCCAGCGCCATCGTCCACAGACTGGCGGATGAGCATGAAGGCCTGCTGGGCAAACTGCGGATTGCAAAATTCTGATGTTTCTTCACAAGCCATACAGTCCGGAGGTTCCTTCCGATCGTCTACATTCAAGATGAAACGATTGTTCCTCCAACGCGACGGAACTTCATGGATATGACACTGGATGTTGGAGAATAACCCAACACAGAAGTCGTGAAGAGCTTTAGCCTCGCCGAAAAGCTCCGCTTCACACCAGAATTGAAGCATCAGTATCAGATAATTTATCTGAATTGCGCAAAGCCAGTACTTGCGGGCATACTCAACTTGTTCCCCATTCATATGGGGAAAATGGAGATAAAGGCCGAGGTTCACTAAGTGATCCATCAGACGCAGTAGAGCCATCAATAGATCCAGCAGAACTAATAGGCCTAAAAAGGTTGTGGTCACTGCTACCTGAATGTTCAGCGTGTTGGGTGATTGGAATACTATGATTCATCTCGGAATCAGACATGGTGATTTGGGGTAGAGGACGAAGAATCGATACTCTAAAATCAGAAGCAAGAGGAAAACTTGAATGTGCGTTTTAAGTGGATTGTCTTCCTAACAAGGAAACTGTACAATGTGTGGTTTCAACTTTTGGCGGCTACAAACCATTCTGGTCGCCCATTATAAACCAAGTTCCACCTTGCGCATCTGCTCTTCTGCTCTTCCCCAACCCTACACCAATTCGGGGAACGATCGAGGAAGGTCGTATTTTCCATCATTAGGGTTAATCCATGGATTCAGGTGTTCAGTCCCTCTCTGGTAATCCCTCAGCATCTTTATCCATACGCTCCCTGGGACTGCATCACGATTGACTGGCTTTAGTTGCATCTTCTCCTCTAGATATCTCGGCCAGTGCTTTGCATACATTCCCCCAATATCCACCGATTCTTTCACTTTGAGCAGTGCCAGTCCGCGAACGAAAACTACGCTCTTTCCCAGCCCAATATGCCACGGACCCTCGGCATCCCAGTAGACGCTCAAATTCCGGATATTCGTTGCTTCATGCTGCAGCTTATCAAAAAGAACACACCATCTCTCAGGGCGAGGTTGGAAGGTGGTCGCGTCGAGAAAGATTGTGAGATCGGTGATCAGGGAAGCGTCATTGGTCTTGAGCCAAGTCATCAAGCCGTCGCACCGCGATACATTGATTGTGAGGGATGGTAGGAGATCGTGAGTCGCCTTGTTGAGGGTAGGAAGCTTGTGTAAGGCGGGGTCGGTTCCTTCTTCCCAAGAGTAACCTTCTTCTCGGTGAAAAAAGATGTATGGGGGGTTATACATGATGTATTAAGATGGTGACTGGATGTTAGAGGAAAGGAGATGGTTGTGTATGTGAGACGGACGTTTTGTCGAATGGGAGCGCCTGACATGGTACCTACAAGTGCGGGGTACGGATCTCTCAATACTGTGCCACAATGGAGCTGGTGATACTGGCGCAGGATGTCTCCTGTGTTGCCGCTATATTCTCGCTGGTATGAAGCATAGGTGTGAAGGTGCTATCTCCCGTTCCTTTTGTAGCGTTGCGGTTACCAAGCATTACTTACTGCCTATCATGGACAACTCACCACAGCTGTTTATAAGTACTGTTCCATACAAACGTAGCTGAAACCGTCATCAAGAGGGTATCTTTTTATATTTCCTGAAGAGAGATGGCAAGAGTGATTATGTCCAGCACACACAGGCATAACCATGTTATACTATATCAAGCTCATTTACCTGTCCCCAACTCTGAACGATGTATCGCTGCTGGTTTGGAGCATGTCCGAAACAGCAAATTGCCAGAGTCTCCACAAACTCTCAAGACAAGTCGACACACGAGGTCATAGTCATCTGTTTAGGGAGTAATTGAACTACACACATTATAACACGGAATGCCTGAAGAAATTCAAATGAATGATCTCTGACAAGACCTGAAATTTGCGTATACACGATGTTCGAACAAAAAAGTAAGAAAGCAGCCCCTGAAATCGGATACATTGAAAGAAGAGAAATCCCCCGATTTCCGTAAGATCGGCGCCGTTTTACTCCATCGCCTTTCCACAAGTGTATCGTATCGCTAAGTCTTCCCTCGGCTGAACAAGCTGATTGGACGTGGTCTTGAAGAGTAGTCGGCTGTGTGCCATGCAGCTCTTGGCAACATTTCAGCCCCCCAACCACTGGTATCCAGTGCCTGTGCCTGCCAAGCAATGCATGTGATCTGGACGCTCGTTGAAATACAAGGAGCGCTCAGCATTATTGTAGTATTCTATAACATATAATTGAAGAAAAGTGCTCGGGAGTCACAGTTTCTCTCTACAAATACCTTTGCGCAAACAGGATATGGACTCAACAGATCTCCTACCTACCAATCCTCAAGCGCATATCCAAATTCCCGTAAACTTTCATATAGATGCTATAAGAGCCAAAACGAGTTCTTGACTTCTGCCAAGCTTCAGCTGAAGGATACTTTTTCAGCCTCACGATCCCTTCTCGGATCATCATTTCCCATGCCCCAATTTGCACTGGTACTAGAGTCAGCATCATTTACACATACCACCTTTGATAGTGTAGAAAGAAGGAGAGGGTCGGCTGATAAAGGATTCTACAATAGTCGAACCTATATCCCGTTCCCATTTGTCACTGCTAACGAATGGGGACCTTAGCTGCTAGTCAGCTGGAAATAGTCTCTCTTGGTAAAGAAACTGGTCACATTTCACACCTGAAAGATAGAAATGGGGGCTGTGAGAGAGTATGTATATTAACATTCAATCTAGCATTGATTCTTGGACATTTGGTGACTCTGATACCTCCCTTTCCGCCTTCTCCTTGATGTTTTTCGGACAGAACAGTTCAAAACCTTCTGTATAGGGGGCTCAAACTATAGGTGGGTGTGACCAGTTTGTACCCCTGTTGATTGAATCAATTGAAGTTGGTCTAAATGCAAATCCACAGTCTATCGTTTCCTAGACAGTTTGTGCTACCTGCAATGTCTATCAACGCTGTTCCATTCCCTCCAACCCTTGTCGGCCCCGTTTACCCTATCACGCCTCAAATCCTGGTACGCGACATCTGGCCAGGCGCTCAAATCCAAATCGTTGGCTCCGAGTCTGGTGTCCTCACAGACTCAAAATGGACGGGGTCCAAATTTGAGGCATGTATGCCATTAAAGATGACTCCAAAGGCCCACGAATATCTCGTTGTTACCCAAACTGTTGTCAATGCCGCCGATCGCGAATACTCGAGCACTTATTCGGGAGAAAAAGCATTGCAGGTTCAAGGCGATCCAGTCCCGCTCCCTGCACCTCTTTTGAGCGCTGGCCTGCATGTTTGCAGCGATCATATTGACTTCTCTGGGCTTCTACCCGGCGCCACTGTCTTTGCTGAGATTGAATCGGTGGGCCCGGTCCTAGAAGCCAAGGTGTTGTGCAGCACGTCTGGTTCCTTCCCGATGACATTCAACGGACCACTTCCGAAGGGCAAGAGGGTGACATATTGGCAGGAAGCGATGATCAAAGGCAAACCCGTGACTAGCGACAAAATGCAATCTGCGCCCATTATAGATCTCAACCTGTCAAATCCTTTGCCGTTGACCAACTTTGTCTTTCCCCCAGAGCAATGCACCAATCACTTTGTGGTGGGCAATGTTATCGCTGGCGGAACATTCGTTGCAATGGCGATGGATCAGACCCCTTCTGATCTGATCACGGCTTCGGTTCAAGTGACTGGAAATTTGATTCTCGATGGCAGTTTCGAGCACCCACTTCAACTTGGGACTCTCAAGCATTGGCAGCAAATGGTGCGATGCGGTCTGCAGTCTACCATGGTGGAAACGAAAGTGGTTGCACCAGCCGCATCGAAGCTCGACACTCCCAAACGAGTCGTCGAAATATGTGAAGATCTCGGCAAGGTCGTTCTGGACAACTTACGACCTAATGGTGCAACATATCTCACTGTCACCCGTCTAGTGGGCGCAAAAGACGGTCGTGCGGACAATGATGAGGATGATGAACGACTGCGCATCGGAGTCATACCTGTAACCAGCGTCACCCAAACGATCAAGTTTCCCTCGGACTGGTCTATGACGGATGAGAGAGGCGAAGTTGCGTTCGACTTCATTCAAATGGATGATGGCTCATGCGGAGCGCCGTCCAAGAGCGACCGGACAGGGCCACAGTACGTCAAAACGATAACAGGCATCACGCCCTCCAAACCCGTCCTAGATCCGTATCCATTGTACGAATGTGGTGACAAGATACGAGCTCGCAAGCTTGTCAGAGATGCTGAAATACGATTATATCGATCTGACGGGTTGGCGTTGACGGAAGGCATTGTAGTCGATTCTGATGAGCACGTCTATGACTGGGGGCGTCGCTTGAAACGAATGCCAAACCCAGAAGGGGGCTTCTATGGTATCCAAGCCATGCAAACGGGGTGTGGTGTTGATGGGACCCAGTCCCCAGCCTTGTATCCAGAACCCTGGGAAAAGCCAGAAATGGATCAGCCCAATATCCAACCACTGCGTCCCGGGGACCAAGTACTAACAGTGTCCAACCTCATACCTGGGGCACGAGTGTCGGTTATGGTTAAAGGCAGTCTCTACTTCAAGGACGGCCCCTTGAGATGGGCGCAGGAGTTCACCACACTGGACAAAACCCTGGATATCGACCTTGTGAGCCCCTTGGCTGAAGGTTTGGACGTATTCGCGATCCAGTCTCTCTGCTCTATAACTTCGCTGGACGGAGAGTCCAAGACCAACCCACCAGTCAAGACGCCCGTCGAAAAAGGAACCCTGACATTAACCGTAACCCCCTCCAAGATCAAGAAAGGAGAAAAAGTCACCATCCGAGTCGACGCGATCGACCCCGAGACAAATCTCAAAAACTCGCCCCTCTTCGGCACCGTCACCATCCCCGATGTTGGCTCCTTCCCACTGGGCACAGACTACACCCACGAAGTTGACCCTGCGTCGACTCTCACAGAACTAACCGGTTCCATCTCCGCATCCTCCATTTCCAAAGAATCCAGCTTCAGCATCCCGCTCACCGCCGCGGACCCACCCCCCGACTTCATCCTCAACATCCGTCTCGCATTCGCCGCTTTCACCTCGCCCTTGCAAAACACAGGAGGCTTGGTCCAGCACCCCTTCAAAGCCCACACCGTCAAGCTCACCGTCCGCCCCTCGTGGACAGATTCCTTCCCTGCCACTTTCACATACTACGAGCAAGACGGTATTCTCGGCCCCTCGTGGCGTGCCCGCGCCGTATTCCGCGGTCTCTATCCCTCGGCCTCAACATCCAATCCTACCATCTCCGCCAGCGGGACGTTCAAAATCGAAGAAGTAGGTGTTGGGGATGTCGAGCATACGTTTGGCATGTTTACTCCGCAGGCCAATTACGCAGTCAATCCAGCGACGAATAAGGGCTGTTTTTATTGGGATATGTCTTTCACTGAATACCCGTCGTGCGATTTGCCGAGCTGTCCGTGGTTCTTTAAGTGGAGTCGGGATTCTTCGCGGGGGAAGTTTGAGTTTTATGATAATGGGGCGGGGGGGTATAATGTTGATGGGTGTTTGGCTTTGAATTGATGGGACGGTTTTGGTGGATAGACCTTTCCAGGGGATTTCTTTATGAGACCTTGGAGCTTTGTTGTAGGTAGGAGATGGGCGGAGGAATAGAAATGTTTGGTGAAATGTGATATTGAGACTGCTTGAAAACAAGTAAAGCCCCTGTGAGCCCCTCTCCAGCAGTCACATACGTCCTCCATACTCTCGCCCCACCACTGAACCTCACCAATCTACATAAATATCAGTGATCAACCCTTAATACCGCTCTCACATACAGATACTCCAGATACTCCCAACCCTTTCCCATTTTCTCTCACAGCCCACTCCTGCTCTCCCCAGAACCCTTCTGTACTGCATTAAACCCTGCATCTCGTAGAGATGAGTATCATAAAGTGACGCATGTACTAAACTTGTAATGTTGATCTCCCAGTACTCTGGGCAGCAATCACATATAGCAGTTCACACTCCACACTTCAATTTCAAACACATACAGTTACGCCATCAAATCTCCATTCACTATTGCACGCATTAATATACATACACCCCTCCCCCCTCACCCCTCCCCCTTCCCCCTTCCCTCCAATCACGCATCCACATCCCCCCTCCCCCCCAAATCCCCCTTCATTAGACCCCTCAATTCCAGAAACGCAAGAGCCACCACCAAAGGAAAGGAAAGGAAAGGGAGGAATACGGTCACAGAAAAGAAACGAGGAGAAGGAGAGTGAAGCGAAACCCCGAGTATCAAAAACGCCAACAAATCGAGTCCCCCTCCCTTAAACACATATAAGAGAGCCACAGTCTTAGTTGAGTGCAAGTATAGAAAAGCCCAGGGGATGTTTGTCAGAGGGTCAGTGGGGAAGGGTAGGATAGGGTAGACAAGAGTCCAGCATCGCAGACCACGATAAACTAAAGCCTCCCGAGAGCAAACAACCCCATCCAGCAATCCATCAACCATGCCACCAACCCTCTCTACCCTCTCTACCCCCTCAGCCCCCAACCCCAACACTATCTACCCCCGATGATACGGCGTATGCCGATGACTATTATGTCCCTGCCCTCCCCTCCCACCCCTATAATTCGCAAACGGCTTCCCCGCATTCTTAGGCCCGGTGGGAGCCCCAGCCGGCGCATTGCTCGGTCCAGCAGGCGGCTGCGACGAGCCCTGACGAGCCCGATTGCCTCCATGATGGCTGCCTCCGTGACTCGATCCGCGACCACCGCCGTGTCCGAAGCCCTGGCCGCCGCCCATGCCACGTCCTGACGGGCCGGAGGGAGGCATGGCCGGCTGGGGGATGTCGTCGTACATGCCCTCCCAGCTGGTGGGGCCGCCTTGGCCGCCGTACCCGGTGGCTTGCTGCATGCGGCGGGCCTCTTGTTGCTGGTACTTTTGCTGCTCAAAGGCCATCTGCTCTTCGGCTGTGTATGCAGGGCGAGGTTGCTGGCTGTTGCTGCGCATCATGTTTGGGCCGCCGCCGTACCCGCCGCTGCCACCCTGTTGTCCGCCCATTTGCTGCTGCATCTGCATCTGTTGCATTTGCTGCATCATTGCTGGATTCATCTGGTTCATTCCGCCCTGTGCTGGAGCGCCTGGTTGGCCGTTCATGCCGCCCATCATGCTCGCCATCATCGCGGGGTTCATGCCAGCGCCCATGCCAGCCATGGGGCCGGGCATGCCTTGGCCCTGAGTCGCAATGTTCTGCTGCATCTGTTGGAAGTACATTTGCATGCGCTGCCAGTATTGGGCCATCATTGCGGGTGTCATGGCACCGTTGGGGCCGCCTTGCTGGGGTTGGTTCTGCTGGTTGTCGAAGCCGCCGTTGCTGTCGTTCCGACTGCCAAACTTGCCACCGCCGCGTCCTCCACCACCGTTACCGTTTCCTCCGCCGAACTTCTTGTCTTCTTCATCGCGCATGTTGCCTCGCGGTTGGGCGCGCTTCACTTCAATTGGCTTGCCGAGAATCTGGAGAGGGCCGGAGAGGGTGGCATCGACAGCAGCGTCGCCGTCGAATGTGACGAATCCGAATCCTCGAGGGCGTCCTGTGTCTTTGTCCATCATGAGGGTTGCATCGACCACCCGTCCGAACTGCTTGAAGAAGTTCTTGAAGTCTTCCTCAGTGGCTTCTTGGCTCACACCTCCGACGAAGATCTTGCTGGTGCGCTCCTGCTCCTCTCGTGGAATAGCGCGCTTGGGATCAATCTAGAGAGTTGTTAGATGAGATGGTAGAAGTAACAGAGTGGCCTCCATACAATCTTGCCGTCGAGATAGTGCTCCTTGACCATAACAGTGTTGACGCACTTAGGGTCCTTGAATGTTAGGAAGCCGAAACCCCGGGAGCGACCCGTCGCGCTATCGCGCATAACGGTGCACTCGCTGACCTCGCCGAATTGTGAGAAGTAGTCTTTGAGGGATTCTGTGGTTGTAATTTAGTATATTGTTTCATTTGGTAGGAGTAGATGTGCCATACGCTCAGTCGTCTCCCAGTTCAACCCGCCAATGAACATCTTGCTGTGGACAGATTAGCATATCTCTTGACAGTATCAATTAAGCAAATCCTGGAACATGTCCTCCCAGTGTTCCTAGGTCGCAGTCTGGCATTGTGTGCGCGGGCATATTAGTATGTCGTGGTCGAAATCTGGTTTCTCTTCATGAGGCAAGAGAGCTGGCTGGCACTGCAGCTCCGTCGGCGTTCCTTTGTGTATCCGGGTAGGTGGAATTTGTTTACATGTCAAGGCACCATGGCGTTTGCAGGAGCTGAATGTTTTCCTTGGACTGTAGAGGCGCTAGTTCTGGCGAAAGTGCCGAATCCGAAAGCCGACACCTCGAACTGAGTGTCCACCGAGACTAAATCGCCATTCAAACACCGCACGTTGCAAGGCTGCACTCTGTGCAAGAGTTCCCCATATGTCCACCATCCTGCTTCCTCTGCCCATCATTTCCAACAAAGTCTTCCAAACCAATACTGAGAAGAATGCAGAGCCTGGGTAAATGGTTGCGCTACCGTGGGACATGGCGACGTTTGAGTGGTTGACAAGGGCGTCTCAAGCGAATAAGGAGCTATATTTGTCGAACCGGCATTGCAACTCCCAGCACCACCGGATGTGGTAGTCCCTTGCTTTGAGCTCCCACTCCACCACTCGATCAATAGCCCTGGCAAAGGCACAGTATGGTTCGGATGAATCGTCTGTGTTTTGCTATGGATTCGAGAGGGGATTTCTGCTATCAGAGAATCTCTTTCTCGAAGGACTATCCTCAGCTTGCGAGCTGGTACGAGCTATCAAGTACCTAGGAGTATATATCGACAAGAAGAGCTCCCATGTGACGGCAAGCTACGATATTCCTGATGCGCCAGGTGTTTGTCGGATGATGTGTAGAGTATTACTGCGGGCTATTCCACCCGGCGTCCCCTGCGAACGCTTCTGCTGGTTGCCTGTCCTGCCTTGCATCTCCCATAGACTAGTATGCGCTGTGATCTTTCCATGCCACCAGGTTTTGCTCCAGCTTGCTTCGCTACTGCAGACCGATTCAACCGCCCCACTCTTGATATTGATACGCCTGTCCCAGCATCCGAATTCACATTTCCCTCGATACGCTCTGCCAACCAAAGTCGTGCTTCCTCATGTGATACCCCTTGATACGGCTCATCTCAGCGTGTGAGAGTGCCAGCCACGATCTGTGGACTGGTCTCTATAGTGTCGTCCGTAATGGTGCCAGGATAGTCCAGATACTTAGTACAAAGGGCGTCACAGCTGTCCGCGCCCACAATGCCAACAACAGTCGGGAAAAAACAATCACGAAAACTCAACAGCATTTAACTTACCCGTCTTCCTTTACATTGATCGGACCGTAGTTGTCATCATCAGCGGGCCCGTCGTCATATGACTGGATCGCATTGCCATTCCCGGCCGCATCTTCCATGCCATAGTCACCACCTGAATAGGCCTGGTTCTGGTATGATGCGTCGCCGCCGTCGCCCCCATACGCACCGTTTCCGGCAGGCTCTGGGTTTTGCTGCGTGGCAGGCTCGGACTGGGCCGGCTCGGGAGCCTCACTCTTCGCAGCCGATGTCGTCTGCACGGGCTGGGCAGGAGCATCGTCGCCGTCGTAGCTGGGGAGGAGTGAGCAGGAGTCAGAGGCAGCCGGTCAGCCCACCAAGGGGTGAGCGGGCACACATACAGATCAGCGAAGAGATCCTCGTCCATGTCTGCTGCGTCAGCCATGGTGAGAGGTGCGGGAGGGAAGAAAAGTAAAGGTGGCCGGTGTAGAGAAATGGAAGCACTCAATCGCGTGCCGGCAAGGACGCGATGTACGAGAGCGGAGAAAGGGACGCTCTTTGCAGCAAACAGATGCTTCAGCAGGCAGGTGCAGGTGGAAAAGGAGAGTCGCAGCCGCCCGGTGCAGGCTTGCTGGTGATGGCGCGGGTGTTGATGAAGGAGGGCGAGGGAGGCACGACGGTCGGGGAAGAAGAAGAAGAAGGCACGACAGAGGCTGACGACAAGGTGAGGAAAGCGCGTTCCATGTCGGGCTTGGCGGCGCCAAGGCCGAGCGTGCTCGAGGTTCGCGACAGCCCGGTCCGTCCAGCGACCCCGTCGTCGCAGCCAGCGGGGTGCGCTGTGGAGAGCGAACGGCCCACGGCGAATGCACAATCATACCAGAATGTCCTCCAAGAAGCAGCAGCAGCAGGTGAGCCCGGCCGCACATTGCTTTGACGTTCTGCGCTAACCCCCGTCTGCAGGAAATGGTGCAAGTCGGTACGTCGCAGCAGCAGCGGTCCACCTCTGTCGTTGCAACCACCCAGCTAACCTCGCCGCGCCCGCTCCAGATCGCTCGTCGTACGTCTGGCCACACCCCAATACATATACGCATCCCTGACATGCCTCACGCAGCTCAGCAGCTCCCTTCTGGCGCACCTCGTCCAACACGCCAAAGCCGCTCGAGAGCAAGAAGATCATCGGCGCCTCGTATTCCCACGCCGACGTGCTCGGCTTCGACGCACTGTAAATACCGTGTCCCCTCCAGCGCCTGGCCGCTGTCTGCGTGCTGACCATGCACAGCTCCCTCACCAAGTCGCGGTCACGCCCCGAGACGCCACCGGCCGTCTCCCACAGCCGCGAGTCGAGCATCCCCGCGACGCGCTCTGGCAATACCGTGTCGCCGCCCGCACACCGGCCCAGCTACACGTCGTTTCTCCGCGAAACACACCATGACTGGGAGGATGAGGAGCTGGACAATGACATCATGCAGGACGACGACGAGGACGAGTTTGGGCTGCCGAGCATAGTAAGCATGCGCCGCAAGGGCCGGCGGAAAGAGCCATCGGCGCGGGGGAAAGACCCAGGTGGCACGGGCAGCAAGAACGGCAGCATGGACATGACGGCGGCGTGGCGGGCAATCGACAGCGGCGACATTGCTGAAGAGCGGGGCATTCCCACGTATCCAACGGCGAAGAAGATTGAAGGCAAGATTCTGCGACCGCAGTACCAGGAGATTCTGAGGGATCCTGCAAACTCGCTGCACCTCATCGCCCACCCGCCATTGGCCCCCGGCGCCACGGCCAAAGACAGCGAAGAGCACTCGGCACGCATCACTCGCATCAACAAGTTCAAGCGGATACTGCAGGCCAGCACCATCTCGTTGACCGATCTGCGAAACTCGGCGTGGTCGGGCGTGCCTTCCGAAGTGCGTGCCATGACGTGGCAGGTGCTGCTCGGGTACCTTCCCACGAGCAGCGAGCGCCGGGTAGCCGCGCTGGATCGAAAGCGGAAGGAGTATCTCGAGGGCGTTCGGCAGGCGTTTGATCGCGGTGCGGTGGGAAGCTCCGATCCTGGTGTCGCGGGAGTCGCCGGGGCTTCTTCACCACCTGCAGCAGATCGTGGGCGAGGGCGAGGGCTGGACGAGTCAATATGGCATCAAATCAGCATTGACGTGCCGCGGACGAACCCGCACCTGCCCCTATATTCCTACGAGGCCACCCAGAAGTCGTTGGAGCGGATCCTGTATGTCTGGGCAATACGACATCCGGCCTCGGGCTATGTGCAGGGCATCAACGACCTCGTGACGCCCTTTTGGCAAACCTTCCTTGGGGCATATATATCAGACCCCAACGTCGAGTTTGGCATGGATCCCGGACAGCTTCCCAAGCAGGTGCTCGATGCCGTCGAGGCGGATTCGTTCTGGTGTCTGACTAAGCTGCTCGATGGCATCCAGGACAATTACATCTCTCAGCAGCCAGGCATACAGCGGCAGGTTGCGAGTCTGAGAGACCTGACAACCCGGATCGACAGCGGACTGGCACAGCATCTTCAAAATGAGGGCGTTGAGTTTATACAGTTCAGTTTCCGGTGGATGAACTGTCTTCTGATGCGCGAGATTTCCGTGCAGAATACAATACGGATGTGGGACACTTATATGGTATGTTGCCCAATCCACTGCCCGCGGAATCATCAACTTACCCGATGCTAGGCTGAAGAAGACGGGTTTTCGTCCTTTCACCTATACGTCTGCGCCGCGTTTCTAGTCAAATGGTCCAACGAGCTCCGGAAGATGGACTTCCAGGAGATTATGATGTTTCTGCAGTCGCTGCCTACCCGGGAGTGGACTGAAAAGGACATTGGACTCTTACTAGGCGAAGCGTTCATCTGGAAGTCTCTCTTCGAGGGAAGCAGCGCTCACCTCAAAAACACGGGATCAAAGAGCAGCGGAGGTGTAGGCATGGGACCAAACTTCTGAACGTTCACGACTAACGCATCACATATAGTGTGGAGATTCTGAGCATTATGTTGATGTGGAAGATCTGGTCCTACGTTCCTCTTGGATCTTTGTCCTGTGACACCCCCTCCGTTTTGTTCTAGACAATTCAAAGTTTTTGGGCTAGAAAAAGCTCTGAGGATACTGTCACTATGCTCCAGTGCGAATTTGCCAATATTTGAACCTCGTGTCAATCTTCCACCGAATAACGATCCAATCACCACACCAGCCGCAAACAATACGTTGACCCCGCCTTTTCCCCCACTATCTTTACCTAGGTCCATAGCTCTAGCTTCAACGTCAGTCAGGACAGGGGGACCAGCTGCATGTATAAATCTTCGCCCCTCTCCACATGTCCCTCCATTTTTCCACTTCCCCATATTATTCCTTCCCCGCATACCCACACCTACCCAATCTTTCCTCTCGTAACCCTTCATCCTCATAGAACAAACATCACAAAAAATGCCAACATCAACACCCCCCAAACGCCCCCCCTTCTCCCACCTCCCCCTCGACAAATCCGGCCCGCCAGGAAACGCATGGGGTCTCTACGGCGCAGGCGACGAACTCGGCGCCCTCAACATGCTAACCCCCTCCACCACCCTGTCCGCCGCCCGCTCCGAAATCCAGACCGGCGAGCGCGTATCGCTAGACTGGAGTTTAAACCTACCTTCGCACCCATCGTTCGGCCGCCCACCATTCGAGTGGGAGTTACGGAACAAGACAACGCCGGACGGCAAGCGGAGAATGGTGAATGACGATTACGTACGGTTTAACACGCAGGGAAGTAGCCAGTGGGACGGGTTTCGACATTACGGGTATGTGCAGGGGAAACTGTACTACGGCGGGCGGACGCAGGAGGAGGTTGAATCGAGCGATGTGATTGGGATTCATCGGATTGTCGAAAAGGGGGGTATTACGGGACGGGCTGTGATTTTGGATTATCCGAGGTGGAGGGAGAAGAGGGGGGAGGGGGTTGTGAATGCGTTGTCTGCGGTGGGTATTAAGAGGGAGGAGTTGGAGGGTATGTTGGGGGATGCGGGGGTGGAGACGAGGGAGGGGGATGTCTTGCTTCTTCGGGTGGGGTTCACGGATGCGTATCATCGACTTGGTGGGGAGGGGAGGGTGGCGTTGGCGAGTAAGCCGCCGGAGTTTTTGGGCGTGGAGAGTAGTAGGGCGGTCTTGGAGTGGATATGGGAGCATGGGTTTTGTGCGGTGGCGGGCGATGCGCCGAGTTTTGAGATGAGTCCGTTGGTTGGCGGACATAATGAGCCTGGGGGGATTTGGAAGGGGGAGAGTTGGGAGGAGGAGATGCAGGGTGGGGGGTTGGTGCATCAGTGGTTGTTGGCTGGATGGGGTAAGTTTTCGTTCTCTTCATTTTGTTCGGTTGGTTTGTGGTTGGGGGCAGATGCTCCATGGGGCGGGTGGTTCAATCAGATGCTCCATGGAGGTCTCGGGGACGTATCCAATACTTGGAGGGGAGTTAACAGAGCTGAGAATGGGAAGGCATGTTTGCGAAGGGAGGAGAGGAGTTGGGCGGTTTGTCAAAACCCGTTCGCTGACCTATGCTTCTAGGCGTCATGATTGGCGAGATGTGGGACCTAGAAGCCCTTTGTTCAAAAAGCGCCGAGTTGAATCGCAGCACCTGTTTCATCAGCAGTATGCCCTTGAAAGTAAGCCTGCTCGGCCATATTCCTCCCTTCAGCGCCCTCGTCCTCCCAAACTAGACCTCTATCTAATTAGGGAAATTGCACAAACAAGCTGATGCAAACGCAGGTACCAGGCGGCGTCGCCAGTCCCCCAAACGCCGTTGCAATATTCTAGAAGGCGATGCGAGGTAGCATACATGCTGCAAGGGGTGTGGTCAAGGTAGACGGATCAATCGGAAGCTCGCCGAGAGTATGGGGCAGGAATGTGGCCGATCTATAGGCCATGTTTCCTGGGGATGAGAGGGCGCCAAGGCGGTATACCACGGACGTTACCCGGTCATAGCAGCATGCCCATGTAGGTACGTAGTGGCGTCGCGAATCTTATCGTCTTACTGGAACTGTGGTGCAATTACAGAGTTGTTGTGGACCGCCGGTTACGGACCGCAGTATATACTGTACCCCAGACGCCTTCCACGTGCCACGCATTCCCGCCAACCGCGTCCCATCCCATTCCATTCCGCCAAACACATCCAAGACCCGCCCACGAGCACGCGGTCCCTATACTAAGGCGTTCCAATATAGCACGAAAACTCTTCTCCCCAAAAACCATCTGTGCATTTGCCTTTCCCCTTCCATTTTCCTAATCCTACTTTAGCCGACAGGACACTGTGTTCAGGTCCGGGCGCCGTAATATACGTGCCAAGAAGGGTCGTGTTCAACGGCTACTGTATGTATATTGCAAACGCGTGCGATGGGGCTCGTATATGTGGGCGGTATACGATGGTGGAGGTGGGAATTATCTCTCCGTGCTGGAGCGCGCGTGGAAGCCATGTGTCGTACGATATGAAATGAGCGCCATTGCCAGGGAAGGGGAGTAGGGGGGTTACTTGGTCTATGTAACACACGGTCCAGGTTGCACACAACTCGGGGAAAAAGAGGCATTAGGAATTAGGGACCGTCAGTGAGGAGGGGTTTATATATAGGTTTCTATCCCTTGATCGGCACGTTGAGAAAGATATAAATTCGTTGGAGTCTGCTACTTCAAATCCTGCTTCTCATCCAGATCCTTCATTCACTGTCTCAGTCCTTCAACCATCAAGTAATAGTTCTGATACTATCTGTTTCATTTCGCCAATATGAAGTTCATCGTTCTCGCCCTGGCTACCCTCACAGCCTTCGTAGCTGCAACCCCCGTCTCCACCAGCGTCGTCCCCTCCGTCACGCCGGTCCCGCTGCCGTCCCCGATTCCCTCGCCGCGTGTCTGTGACAAGAGGTGTGCGTTTGAGCCTCCCAAGAACTGCGGAAAGCCGTTTGTGCCGTTCAGGACTTCCAAGGTAAGATACATCCATACAGGTGGAGTGAGGGGTGCTATGGATGGGTGCTAATTTGAATATAGCAATGCTGGGCTTGCTGCAGTATTGTTGAGCCGGAGATGGGCATTGGGCCTAACGAGGATGGTATCTACTGGAGGGAGTAGGGGGCTTTTGTGAGCTGAATTGAATTTGGATAGGGAGATAAGTTATAACGGTTAAACAAGCCAATCCAATTGTAGGATAGCGCCCTTGGCAGAGTGTTCAGTATATAGTCGACTCGATAGCCTAGCTCCTACAATTAACCCAGTTTCTCTCCCTAATATCTAAACACGGCACTCTACCGTAACAGTTATAAGCCTAGGAGCCTTCAAATAGGCTGCAAGTTCAAATAAAACACCCTTTTACCTATATTTCTATCTATCTTTGTTTGCTTCTCAGTCACAATGGATAATTCTACTAACTACGTTGTTATAAAATCAGTAGTGATCCTGGACAAGCCTGAGGATTGGCCAACGTGGCTTCAACTATGAAGAAGCTCTGCCAACCGCCATAGACTATAGCTATACGTGGATCCAGCCAAGAAAGATGAGGACCTGAAGAAGCTTAAGGATGATCACCAAAACGTCCAACTGAACGAACCTTTGATTGTGAGTTTCTTTAGTACCAATAGTGCTACTAAGATGATTATGGATCTGGATTAAGCTCAGTTCCAGAAGTATCAATTCCTAATAATAGACTATAGGGAGAAGAGAGCAAGCTATCTCGCAAAGGAGAAGAAGATAAGGGACTTTGAGGATAAGATCCAGCGGACAATTGCTAAGCGCTATCTCCACCTGATCAATGAGGTTGAGATAGCCTAGGGGATACTGAAGACCCTCAAAATCCACCTCAGCCTATTAATGGCTGATTGGGAGTACATATTACTTATGAAATATGAAAAGCTTAAGGCTATCCTAAAGTGAGCTAATATAGAGGACTGGCTAAGCCAATAGCTTCAGCTCGTCCCACTTCTTGAAAAAGCTGACCTTCCTGAGGCATTAGGCAACTAACAGTAGAAGGCCTTCCTATTAGCTATTAAGACTTACAACAAGTTATAGTTAATTGCAAAATAGATAGAGCTCCTTAATAAGGAACAGAAGGATGAACCCTTTACAGGTATTAGTGAGCTAATCTTATAATATACCTCCTTTTATTGGATAAACTACCCTGTTACTGCCGCTGCCTTATTTAAAGGAGGAATATACTCAGCATCTTAATTGGGAATTACTACAGGAAGTTAAGCTCTAAGAAAGACCCCTGACTACTTTTGTAGCTAGACTTACAACTAGAATAACTATCTATATATTAATCCTGCCAAACACTCTGCCAATTGGAAGGGCAATCAAGATCACTTTACAGTAATAAAGACTCTGCTTGTCAGGGACATTTCCACATGGGCTCCAACGGAGATCCTACGGATCTCCCTCGGAGGTGCCCCGGGCCAAGACCGGCCCTAATCACCTGACCTATCCTATATATTCTCGGACGTATCCTTGAGGGCTCCTCAAGGATTTGTCTTAATACATACATTTTGCCCTGAACCGAATTGCCTGCCCTAACGTGCCTCACAATTCAAATCCTTCCCTTTCCTTGATACAAGGAGGCAGTCGATTTGCGATCAACTATCTATTTTATCTTTTTACTCTCCTCCAGCAACCCGGTGACGCGCCGTCACCTACCCACACTGAACCCGAGCAACAAGCAT
>ML977646.1:81067-151490 GCA_010015725.1 Amniculicola lignicola CBS 123094 | reverse complement strand
ATATAGCCTTATATAATAAGATTATATAATGCCTATACAAAGGCTTAGCAGGAGGTTATACTCTAGAACCTCCTAGCCTTCTATCCTAAGCTAGACATAAATAATAGAACTAGCTAATTATACCCCCTAACTCCAACCTATGTATATATGTATAGAACACTTCTTATACCTCTATACCTCTAAACTAGAACGTATAGTTATATATTAAAGTCTATTTAACAATATATATATTAAAGGCTATAAGAGAGGCTAAGGATACTCTAGGTATTATAAAGATCTAGTAGCTAGTAAACTCTCCTAACCTTAACCCTATTAAGAATATCTAGTAGATCTTAAAATATTACCTTAGGAAGTACTTTCTAAAGACTAATAGTAAGGTAAGGTAGTACCTCCTTAAGGAGTAGGAGAAGCTATCTTTTAGTAACTATAGTAAGTATATTAACTTAATAAGGGAGTACTATTAGGTAGTCCTCTAGGCTAAAGGTGGACCTATAAAGTAGTAAAATACAAAGTAGTAAGATAAAATAATAGTAATATAGATACTAAGTAAGTGGTGTAACTAAGTAAGTAGTATACCCTACTAAGTCTCTCTACCTTTATAGTAATCTATCTTAATAATATAATAAGATAATATTAATATAGTAAATATCCTAGATTAAGTAGTATCTATAGTATACTTCTTATATATTTATAAGTTATAGCCTATCTCTCTATAGTATATATAGTATACTAAAGCCTACTAGCTTACTCCTAATTATACCTTACCTTAATATATTTCTCCCTCTATCTACTGCTTAACCTCCTTTTAAGTAATAATCTCCTCTCCCTCTACCTTTATTAAGGTGCCTTACTTCTAGATCTACTTCTTTTTATACTTTTTATACTCTATAGTAGCCTTATTTACTCTTTTAAGACTTGCAATCTACTTATATATAAGTATAGCTAAGTATACTATTACCTTAGTACCCTTTTTAAGCTAATTAAGTGCTGTAAGGATAGAGGCAGGTAATAAGCTCTAATACCTCTATATCTACTTATAGATTAACATTAATTAAGCCTCTAATTTAAGTGTATTACTAGGTATTTTAGCTTCCTAGGTAGTAGCCTCTAGGATAGGTAGTATTAGCATACAAAGCTTTATATTAAGCTTTAATATTACTACCTCTAGATTAATTAGGACTAGGCTAGTGCCTTAAAAGCTTATATAGATATTATCCTTTATAATTAATTAATTATATATAGCATAGAAGGCTAGTAGGAATTTAAGCTTAGTAATATAATTAATACTATCTTAGATTAGGCTCTTAATCTAACCCCTATATACGCGCTTTAGTAGTAAGAAGTAGCCTATATCTAGTAGCTATAGGAGGTATAATAAATAAGGTAGTATATAGAGAGTATAGATATTATTCTCCTTATAGATATCTTAAAAGTTAACTAAGTTATAGCTCTTATAGCTATTAAAGATAAGTAGCTAATATACCCTAACCTTCCTACCCTCTATATACTTAATAAAGTACTTTAGCTAATTAACTCCTATCTTATTAGTTATCCAGCTATTATTACTAACTATAATAGCCTAATTATATAGTATATTATTACCCTTATACTAAGTAGAGAGGTAGTACTAGCTAGTAAAGATAATAAATAGTAGGATTAGCCACCTAGTAGTATTAATTCCCTAGATTATACTAACCTACTTATAATTACCTAGCTATATAGCCTTTAGCTAGCTATATCTCTCTAAGCTAGTAATAATAAGGTAAGATAATATCTTACCTATAAGGAAGCTAGCTTTATTAAAGTTATAGGTATCCTTATTATAGATACTATACTATACCTTAGTATACTATATAAGCTTAAACTAGGCCTTAATAGCCTTAGGATCCTTATAGAGGGCTCTCTGTTAATTATATAGTTAGTTATATTATATCTTAAGGCTTATAGTCTAGTTAATAAAGTTCTTTAGCTAGTCTCTACTAACCTATCTACTAGTATACTTAGTAAGTAGCTTATTTACTATATCTTATATAATAGCTAGAGAGGGCGCAAATCCTTACAAATCTAGGTCAAGGATATATCTCTTAATCACCTCCTCTTCTAGCTTGGTAAGCTTTTTTAATTTAGGCTCATAATTGCGTTGTGTAGTAATCCTAGTGTGTTAGCAGTGGAGCGTGGTTTCAGGGACTTCAAATATAGTAGCAGCGCGTCTTCCACTCTGGATCTAATTCTAATTAATAGCTGAGATAGCTAGAAGGATATCTGCTTCGTTGCAGGGCAATTAATAAGGTGTTGGTGGAGCTATTGTAGTTGATAGTTGACGCGTCGCGAAAACTTGGCAGGGTGCGCCGCTCACTTGGTTGCGCCGCTCGCTTAGTATCTACGTTATTATGCTTACCTATCTATACGTACTTTACATAGAAAACAGCATTTCGAGAGCATTCAAGAATCGTTGGCTCGCGCGCGCGGGTGCAGCCCGCTCAGGGAAGGGGGCTGTACTGGAGAGGTCTCTCGAGACGCACCGGGGAAGCGGATCTAGATTGCGTGAGAGAAACTGGTCTAGATGAAGTCGGATACGAGCAATTAGTCTTGCTGCATAGAGGACCGGCGGTTGTGAAGACCGTGTAGAGATACTTCACGTTGACTTCGTCGGAAGCCACCGTGGTCGAATGTCTCGTGAGGACGCGTGAGATCTTGGTCGCAAGGCATCAAGGCTCGGGCGATGCCGTTGCTGGATTCGTTGCGTGAGAGCTCGCCCTGTGAAGGAGAGGGATGGTGATTGGATTCGGGCAGGTGCTGGCACCATCCGGGAGAACTGCCCATATGAGTTGCAAATGGTATCGCTGGATTACCACGACCCGGAGAATTCGAGGTGGAGGATTCTGCACGAGGGTAATATGAAATCTATGATGCACAACTACCCCCCTGAGCAGGATATTCACGTCTTCGGCAAGTACCGTCGTACGTAGCAAAACCCCGAGGTTCTCGTTCGCATCAAGGCGCTGTTCCGTAGCTAAGGTAGTGCAAAAGGGACTCTTGCAGTCCTTCGCCAGGAGTTTCCGGGGATCAAATTGACGACGTAGGACGTGCGGAACGTGTGGGGACAGATGGAAAGGGGTGATCTAGGGACCCTCACCCGGACGGAGGCGTTACTAAAGTTTTTAGAGAAGCAATAGTATTACCACCAGTACTGGTAAGTTGATTAGAATTATTTTCGCAGGCGTTGCTCGGTTGATCACCCCTACACTTTATCGCCGGCATTGGATGGAGTGCTAGGGCATCCTGTGTTATTACATCATCATTGAATTGCTGCAGAACAGTCTCTCGCTCCAGCAATTTTGATGTCTATTGGTGGATCAACCGATCTATGGTGCTGACAACAAGACCAGGCCGGATCCTCGAGCCTCTAGTAATTGTAACCCAGCGAGGTGGTGGTGCCCGCAGTACTCGACGAGACCACACTCGTTGAACGCCTTAATCCTAATCACTGGTCAACGCCCCCTCCGCCTTCATCTTGAGTCCATAAGCGCCTACCTACCCAGCGCGCCAAGCAGCCTTTTGTAGTGGAGAGTTTTGTGCTTGCCGGCGTACAGGCAGAGACTGACGAGCAGGTGCGTATACGGAGAGAGGAAGCAAAGGCGGCAAAGGCGGAGGTGCAAGGCCAAGGCCAAGGTTGAGGGCGAGGGCGAGGGTGAGGGCAAGGGCAAGGTTGCAGTCGTGGTGACGAGCAGGTGCCTCCACCATCAACCGCGCTGAAACGTATAGATTGCTCCCACGCCTCAATGCATGCCGCAACTGGTGGCTGTTGAGTCTCCCGTTGCTC
Organism: Amniculicola lignicola CBS 123094; assembly: GCA_010015725.1. NCBI lineage: Eukaryota > Fungi > Ascomycota > Dothideomycetes > Pleosporales > Amniculicolaceae > Amniculicola > Amniculicola lignicola. Next base: position 147,667 of record ML977646.1, on the reverse strand, counting down.
AGCGTCCTCCGCTTCCTACCCTCCCGTCCATCACCTCGCGCCACCGCCTCTACCACCACCGCAGTATTTCCATCCACCAGTAACACAATACTCCCATTCACTGGCAATACAATACTCCCATTCACTGGCAATACAATACTCGAATCCGCTGCCTCCGCAATACTTCTTGCAGCTACCACCTCTCGTGTACCATTAACAGCCACCCCAAAACGCGTGGCAATGTTTTAATATCGCGACGTTTGCTAGCATCCCGTTCAGACAGGAAAGGTTCCTTCGAATCGCAGGCGATAGTCTCCTCGCATCCCCTCCCGAATACCCGCGGCAGAGGACGCTATCTGTGCTCCTGTCGTGCGCGTCGCAAGGTCTGGCAGCGTTTTGTATGTACGCTCGCTAACTTTGTTAGCGAACGTTGACAATAACTGCTACCACATCTATTCTTCTTTAATCTACACTAAAAAATATGCGCAATTAATCGCCTGAATCTGCTCTATAAATTAAGATTGTCACCAGTATGGCCGCCGCCGCCGATCGAGCTCAGCAAGGTGATCAATCTGATCGATCTAATGATGGTGGTAACAAGTGTATTGTAGAAGTGAAGAAGCAGGATCGTGAGATCCAAGCTTATATCTATCAACGCTAACACTAGTGCGATAACAAACCAACCAATAGCTCCTGCCGATCATCCTGAGGGCTCTTGCCACTCAACATCTGATCGATCTGATCGAGCTCACCAAGTCAATATATTGTCGGTAGGGGTCATGGAGGTGATCAAGTTGATTGAGTGATGAGGCTCACTGAGTTGATCAAGTTGATCGAGGTGATCGAGTTGATCACGATCTGATCCATCTGATCATCACTGAGTCGATATATTGTCAGTAGGGCTCATGGAAGTGATCGGGTTGATCAAGGTGATCAAGTTGATTGAGTGATGAGGCTCACTGAGTTGATATATCGTCGATATATCGTAGGTAGGGCTCATTCAGGTGATCAATTTGATCAAGCTCACTGAGCCGATATATCGTAGGTAAGGCTCATGGAGGTGATTGATCTGATTGGTCTGATCAAGGTAATCAATCTGATTAGGCTCATACAGGTGATCGAGGTGATGGGGGAGGGAGGTAGGGTGGTGAAGAGGCCCAAAGTTGACGAACTTGCAACTTTGAGTCACCTTGCGCAACCCTGCAATTGTACCCAGAATAACACACTTTGCACTTTAAGATGTAGACGCTTTTATACAAAATTACCTCTTCTATTAGATTTGGCTGCAGGGCAATGCCCCACCAGGGGTTATTAAGATATCTGATCAAAAACACAAAATCTTGTAACGCGTTGACGAACTTACAGTAAAACTCTTGCCACTTGTTCTCAGACACTTTGCAAATGATTGTTCCCTAATAATATAATTAACGTCTGATTGGCTAGAAAACTGCTGTACTGTAAACTTCTGTGAACAATCAGGTGGTGCGTTAGCGCCGCCACGTTTACAGGTGTCTGATTTATGAGATAATCCCAAGGTAGTTGTGTTGGCTCTAGGTTGTTCTGTTCTATTGCGCCAACTTCTCTCTTGACTATGTCGCGTACCGTTCCTGCGCACGGAATTCGGATTTTAATTGCTTGCTTCAACCCTAAATGTCTAACATTCTGTTTGACTATTGTCTTTGCTTAACTTACCACCAGGATGTCTGTGAAATTTGGGTCACCTGACCTTAGCGCCTAACTAATTTTAGTGGGAAACCGCTCACGTGACCCAAATTTCACAGACATCCCGGTGGTAGAAAGTGTTTGGGGGTGAGAATGTCTAACTTTCTGTTTTACTGTTGTCTTTGCTTCAGTACGGTTTATCAACTAAGAGGCCATTTATAAAGGTGCTCGGATCTCAAAGTTACCCGCTATTCCAACCCTGAATTTCCTCTCAAGAACGGAAGTCTACGAATACCTCAAGAACGGAACTCTCCACGAATACCTCAGTCTCCACGAATACCTCAAGGAAGTCTCCAATAACTCAAGAATGGAAGTCTCCACTGGTGCCACTTATCTGAGTGCCCATCGAGCTATTTTTGTGTTCCTAAACGGCATCCACTTTCCCCACAGAATGGTGCAATACGAAGTTTTCTACTTGGATGATCAATTGCAGCCAGCGACGGCTAATGGCTCACCACCAAGGAACGCTGTTGAGCACGGATTTACCGATGGCAATCGACTCCCTGCATTTGCTGCTCACTGCCTAAATGCTGCTGTTGTTGGTAATGGATCTAGCTGGGCGCTAGACACGATCCAAAGCGCAGGAGACACAATGACGACTACATAGGGGTCTAGTTCTAGAATAGTGGGCGGAAATAGGAGTGGGTGTAGAAGGGCAGCAGCATCTTGAATATCATGTGTAATCGCAGTATGCTAGGCTTTTTCTATAATTCATGTCTTATAAGGGCAAAGTGAGCGAACTATGGTGTTACATAGACAAGGTCCCTTTTCAAGGGGACCTAATGTGTGAACTTATACTGTGTGAAGCTTGTATAGTAAAAGTTAATCAATTCCATTACTAACTAACTAGGAAATCTCTTAATACCTTTTCTCATATAATATTTAATATTAACTATAATACTCCCCCCCCTTCTTTAATATAAAATACTATTTATATATCTATTAGTTATTACCTATCTATTATAGTCCCTATTATATAAATATAATTAATTAATATAAGTAGCTCCTAAAGCTACTATACTCTCTCTCCCTCCTCCTTAATATTAATAACTAGCTCTTCCTCTATAGGATCTAAGCTGTTACCTACTTCTAGTATATCTTATAGTATCTAGAGTTACTCTTCTTACTTAGTAATAAAGTCTCTATCCTACCCTAGGAGATCTAGATCTTAGAAGAGGAGCTAGAAGCTATAAATAAGGACCTTAATCTATTATTAGTTATTTCCTAGTATAGTAATACTAAGGAGGCCCTTATAATTTAAGAGGTTAAGAACTTTAAGGTTATACTTATAGCTATAGAGGTTTATATTTATTATCTTAAGGAGATTAAAGGAGCTAATTATATAGTATATATTTATAGGGTTATTAGGCCTTAGAAGAGCTAGGTATATAAGCTTACTAGTAGTAGTATCTATCTTAGCAGTATAGTAAAGAGATATTTTAGTATAGTAGATAACTATAGTATTTTATCTTTACTTTATATATATTAGGATAGCTACTTTAGTTAGTTAAGGAAGGCTCTTAATAGTCTCTATATATTAACTATAGTTTATCTCTAGGTATTAGGAATTTATTTAGCTTCTTAACTATATATATATTATTTATATAAAAGCTTTATTTAATCTATTATTATAATTAGTACTAGGTAGAGTACTATATACTATATATATATTAGGGATATTTCTATATAGGCTCTAATAGAGATCCTATAGATTACCCTTAGAGGTACCCTAGGCTAAGACTAGCTCTAGTTACCTAACCTATCCTATATATTCTTAGATATATCCTTAAGGGCTCCTTAAGGATTTATCTTAATATATATATTTTGCCCTAATCTAAATTACCTACTATAATATACCTTATATTATAACCTTTCTAGTAAATCCTTCTCTAATAAATATAACTAAGAGATATCTCTATTATATATACTTCCTACCTATACTTATAATAAATAAAATACTTAATATAAAGGTACTACTATTAATAGTAAGCCTTATTATTAGTATACTCTCTAGTAGCCCCTATAATTACTAATATAGTCCCCTATACTTACCTTAACCTTCTACTCCTCTATACCCTATTAATAAATCTATTACCCTCCTATTATTAAGACTAAGCTATTATATATCTTATAGTTATAGGAGGAGGTTATATTATATATAAGTAATATAGTAAGCTTAAGGGGTAGTATAATATTAGGATTAGGTATTCCTATAGATATACTATCTATATTAGAAGCTAGTACTAGGGTAAGGAAAGAGGCTACTATTAAGGTTAGTAATATAAACTTTATTAATATAGTACTAAAGCTATATAGGATTAAAATTAACTAGTAGAATATAAATCAGAATCTTAAGACCTACTTTTATTAAGAGTACCTTACTATAGATACTAGAGGCTACCTTAAGGATTACTAAAAAGAATATATACTAGAGAATAGCTAGCTTATACCTAATAGAGAATATATCTAGATATAGTATTAGTCTATAGGACTATATAGGAGTAATAAAATAGCTTACTCCTCCTCTTCTTATACTATCTTAGAAATAATATATATAGAATATCTACCCTAACTATACCTACTATATCTCCCTTAAAGCTTTTTAATTAGGCTTCTATCCTAATATATATAACTAGGTTACTATATAGTAGAAGTATACCTTCTACTCCTACCTTATAATTAAATTTAAAAAGGCTAATAATAATACTATTAATATAGCCTACTACTAGGTAGCTACTATATAAGTAATTACCCTATATAATTAATATCTCTTAAAAGTTAATACTTTACTACTAGGAATAGGGATAAGAATAAGCTAGAGTAAGAAAAGTAGGAATAGTGTAATAGTAATAAATACTAGATATACTACTATAGTATTACCTTTATAGGTACTATATAGGACCTCTAGTATACTATACCTAAGATGCTAGAGATATAGATAGGCTATAGTATATCTAAGATCTATAGTAGTAATTGCAGTATCCACCTTATCCAGCCCAATTAATTAGTAGGCATTTTCAATGATATTTATTATTAGGGTTTATATGTCTATAGAAGGAGCTGTAAGAATAATATTATAGATAAAGTATATACTAATGCGGATGTAACGTACTTTATAAGCGAGCGGCGCATACAAGTGAGCGGCGCACCCCACCAAGTTTTCGCGACGCGTCAATTATTAACTACAATGCCTCCACCAACACCTCATCAATTGCCCTGCAACGAAGCAGATGTCCTTCTAGCTATCTCAGCTATCAATCAGAAGCAGATCCAGAGTAGACGACGCGCTGCTGCTACGTTCAGCGTCCCCGAAACCACGCTCCGCCGCCGACGCGCTGGGATCGCTGCACGACGCGATTGCGAGCCCAAATCAAAAAAGCTTACCAAGCTAGAAGAGGAGGTGATTGTCAGGCATATAATTGACCTAGATTTGCGAGGCTTTGCGCCCTCTCTAGGTGCTGTACGAGATATGGCAAATAAGCTGCTTGCTGAGCGTGGCGCTGGCGAGGTTGGCAAGCAGTGGCCTAGGAACCTTGTCAACCGAACAGATAGCCTGACTACACGATTCAACCGACCATATGATTACCAGCGAGCTCTCTGTGAAGATCCTGAGGCTATCAAGGCCTGGTTCGAGCTTGTACGGCGTACCAAGGCTGAGTACGGTATCTGTGATGAGGATACCTACAACTTTGATGAAGCTGGCTTTATGATGGGCAAGATATCGTCTCAGCTTGTTGTCACTGGCTCAGAGAGACGCGGACGACCAAAGATTGTACAGCCAGGCAACCGCGAGTGGGTTACAGTGATCTCAGCGATCAACGCTGCCGGGTGGGCGATCCCACCCTTCATCATCTTCGCTGGCCAGTACCACCTCTCTGCCTGGTACGAGGGCAACGATATACCACGCGACTGGGCTCTTGCAGTTAGTGATAACGGATGGACAACTAACGAGCTTGGAGTAGAGTGGCTGAAGCACTTTATTAAGCATACAGAGGGCAGGAAGGTTGGAGCGCGTCGGCTGCTCATCCTTGATGGCCATGAGAGCCACAACTCGCTCAGCTTTCAAGAACTCTGCAAGGAGAACAATATCTTCACTCTTTGTATGCCGCCTCATTCGTCGCACCTCCTGCAGCCACTTGATGTGGGCTGCTTCTCGCCGCTGAAGCGCGCGTATGGGCGTCACATCGAGAGCCTGATCCGCGACGGCATCAATCACATCACTAAGCTCGAGTTCCTACCATCCTTCCGCGCTGCGTACGATCAATCAATTACAAAGGATAATATCTGCGCAAGCTTTCGAGGCGCTGGCCTAGTCCCACACAATCCAGAGGCAGTGATATCAAAGCTTGATGTGAGGCTTCGTACGCCAACACCACCTGCGGTGGAGGTCACCCCATGGGAAGCCAAAACACCCAGCAACGCGCGCGAATTAGAGGCTCAGTCAACAATGATCCGTGAGCGGATACAGAAGCATCAGAGCTCATCACCTGCCTCCATCATTGCAGCGCTTGATCAGCTCAAAAAGGGCGCTGAGGTGATGGTGCACTCAGCTGTGCTCATGCGCGAGCGCATCGCGAGTCTTGAGAAAGCAAATAAGGCCGCCACAGAGCGTAAAAAGCGTAAAAAGAAGCGGATCCAGAAGCGAGGCACACTATCAAAGGGGGATGGAGAGGATATTATTACTCAAAAGGAGGTTGAGCAGCAGCTAGAAGGAGAAACGCGTCAAGGCAAGGCGCGATCAGGCATGAGCCGGCAGGCTCTAGCACGCTGCACACGCTGCAGAGAGACTGGCCACAACTCACGAACGTGTGAGAAGCGTACTGTAGATACTGCTTGAACTAGGGCAGCTGGTATAATATACTATCTTGTTGCGTTGTTGAGATAAATGGCTGCAGAGGTGTAGAGAGTTAGTGGGGTGCGCCGCTCACTTGTATGCGCCGCTCGCTTATAAAGTACGTTAGATACAGATGATATCACGTTTTTTAAGGAGGATAATATAAAGTAGAGCAGAATGGAAAGGGAATATTTATTGTCTTATATACCATTGCTGCAATGCAGATTTACCGCGTAAGGGTGCTTTACGGAATTACTCCTTGGAAGTTTTCTCACCACCTCCCTAAGCAATACCCCCAAGATCAAAAGCAGTCCAATTTTCACCTAGAAAATGACCGTCTCCAGATATGATAATACGGCCCCCACCATCAGGATAACAAAGTTCAAGGGCCGAAGCCCTCACGTTATGACTCTCTCGGTAGTTTCGATTGAGGCGGATAACTAGAGCATAAAATATGCCACCAACACTTCGTAGCAGTAGCTTTGAAGCAACCGGAATGGGCGAAGATAATAGATACTTCCTCTGTGCCCAAACCATGCTTTGTTTACCCAGATTAACTAAGAGTTCCACAGAACCGTCAAGCCACAGAAACCTGAATTCACACTCTGGCAAGGCGCGCTTATAAGCCCCGAAATGCCAAGCTGGTGAGCTATTACCAACAAGAAGTAATATGAGCTGGCAGCATAAACTGTAGGCATCGGAGTAGCTCCTCCAGGGATTAGCTGTATCTATTTCTTTCGTTGAAGCACCAAGCTCTTTAATCGCTGACTTTAAGTCACCAATTCTTGGAGGCCACTCCCTGTTACTACCACAGACAACAATAGCAAATGTTAGCAACGTGTCTAAGCGCGCTTCAGCCTTTTCTGGAGAAAATATTCGGGTGTTGAGGATATTGATATCCGTTTTAATAAGATAGATATTTAGAGCATGTTGTTGCACAAATGCAATGGCGCGCAGAGCTTCATCCATACCACAACATGTGGTAGGCGCGAAATCAAGATTGATATAGGGTGTGTCCCTTAGATCACCACAAGTTGGCTAGCTTACCACGGAGGAGTAATTCGAAACTTGATAATACTTTCAACCTAAGGAAGGATCCACAGATATTTTTAGTTCCTAATCTTGAAGCTGCGTCAGCAGGGGAGTCGTTCCACCTGCGATTGTTCTAGTCGCTATTGATTATTCTATGCTCCGCTCTATATGCACCAGCAACTTGGTTAGTTAGCATTGAATATATTTGTATACCTACGTAAGCTTTTGTATATTTAGATGATCTTTTACGATAAGTATGGCCTCCTCCACCACTAACTCGGAGCATGTCCCTGAAGGCCGTATACTCCGTACTACTTATGGATTCTGTAACACGTGTTACCAAAAGATGCTCGATTCTATCTGATCGGCTGTTGTGGCGTGGTAAGTTTTATTATTCAGAATTCCTTAGACCAAGGTCCTCGTCGCCGTTGACTAATGCTCTTCCCACTTGTGTGCACCAGGGCGGCTGGAGCGCCTATGAGATCTAAGGCAAGTTTGAGTAGGTCTAAAATTATCCGCTTGAGTTGTTACTCTGCAGATCGCCGATGCATATAGAGAAGCCCGATTTGAGGCAGAAAAGGGGCTGAGCCCCAACTGATCTGTCTGATGAGACAATTTATTCTTTGAAAATTCAATACTGGGCTATGAAATGCGTGATCTCCTCCTGTTAAGCTTATCAAAAAGGCAGTTTAATGACTGACTAAGTGGTAAGGAATCGCCTCATCGAAGACTATTGCAGGGTGTAGGCAAGAGTCGAAGACTTCCCCTACTCATAATCCGTTGGAATCCAATGATTGGGTTTCAGTCTCCTGAGCGGAAAAAAAAGCTTGCAGCGCGTCTCCGCCCCAGCAGTGTGTTCCATCCCACTCCTCTGTTTCGGGTGGTGGTCAAGAGACCTCTTGGTCCACGGATTTCTCTTATCTCTTCCTTTTCTAAGGTTCAACTACCTTGCCTACCTCGACATTAACAGCACCCCGTATTCACTGGCTGCGCCTTCAATCTGCGTTGGGCCGCCGCACTGGGTCGACTCGTGGACGCCGCTCCGAGACCGTCCCGGACAGATCAAGATGGAAGATGTCGAACCTGAGGAGGCGCAAGTCTGGGCAAATAATTTCGACATGGTGTCCATTCCGTAACCCTTGCCAGAGTGACCAATAGAATTTTCCCCAGCGGTGTCGACATCTATAAGCTCCAGCGGACTTCAAAGCGAACCAAGAACATCTCGAAGAAGATGGTCGCAAAGCCATTGCCCCATAGAAAGATTTAGAGGCTCAAGGGCTTTTGCGGCCTCAAAACAAAAAATCTGAAAGTCTCGCTTTGTGAATTGAACAAGCATACTAAACTGCATCCATCTTGGCAGCCAGCACATGCCTTCAAAATCAATCAAAGTGGCCTCGTAATCACAGACCTCCCCATCTGGCGTCCTGATTTCAGTAAAGATGATATTACCCCAAGAAATGTCCCGGTGATAGAGGTAGGGAGTTCGTTCAGTTTCCACAATAGAGCACATGATATGCTTAAAGTTGCGGAGAATTATGAGCTGATCCTTGTTGTAATCTGGTTGAATCCGGTTGGTAGCAGCCCTAAAAAGAGCGGCATTGTACCAAATATCAATAAACTCCTCGTATGAAGTGTAGGGTCCAAAAACAGGAGGGTTCTCTTTACCGGGGCCATTCACAAATTGGTCGGTTGGTGGCCATCCCTGCTTGTTTACATACCCATAGTATCCCTGGCTAGGAACAGCGCACAAAGCTTGAAGCTGTACCCCAAGAGCGCTCCCAGCCTTTGCTTTGAGTGAATCATCCAAACTTTTATATAGATCGTCATCAAGATGGACGCCTTTGATATATTCCGTAACAAGATAATATGTTGTAACTTTCGTTCCTTGGGAATCCACTTTGTCATCGCTGAACACGGCGTACAATTTAGGGATTTTAACATTTGAGTGGCGTTCAAGAAAAATCAGATTCTCAGCCTCCTGGATTTGTTTAAGCATATTATTACATTTACAAGTAGTGTGCACTTACCATAAGGATGGAGAATGAAGGCGAGGATTTGACGATATATCTCTCTAAGATACGATGGACAGTCTTGATACTGTTCAAGGGAGTTCCTTGCGCAGTAATGATGTCGGACGTAGACGGGAGGGGAGGGTCGTAGATCCCCGGGGCGTAATAAGGAAGCGTCAAGGAAGAAAACTGGGTTCGCCCATTTTGATACCAAGATTGGCGCAACCGGTCCCAATTTTGCTCCAAGCATTTAAATATATCTGTTGTCCCAAAGTGCTGGGTAAGGAATTCTGCAGAGGAGATCATTGTGTGATGAAGAAGTAGAACTGCACAACTTGAACTCTTCGCTGGAATTGCAAGGCATAAATTCATGCTGTATCAAAGACAGAATGGGCCTCTCGTACTCGGCGATAATTTCAACCAACAAAGCAACTAATTAAGTTAGTCATAATTTCGTCGGCGATAATTCCAACCAACAAAGCAACCAGCCATAGCTGTAACGTAGCCACCCACAAAAGTTCTTTTTGTTCGGAACGCCAACGTTTTATAAGTCTGGCTTTACAGAGGTAATCTAGAGCCGAAAAAACGCTGGGCAATTTCCATCACACGGCATCTCGCGTTGGGCAATAAAGACGCCCTGACCAGTCGTATGATTAGCAGCGTCAATGATGTTATGTATTGGGACCTACGCTTTGTACCGTATCCAAGACCTCTATCGCATCCTCCACAACCTTACGAAGTCCTTTATCTGGACTCGCCGTCTGGAGACATCATGCCAAAACAAAGAAGGAAATGCGAATGATGGAGCGAGGTACAGAAACGGTCTTAGAGCAACCACGTGAATACCTGATTACAGCGGTGCTTTATCTCTACGTCTTTGTCTCTACTGACAGCCGGAAACCACAGAAATCTATACTGTACAGTACGTGAGGCAAACCAGGAGCCTGTCCTTTAAGAGCGGGGAAGCAGTGGCAGTACCAGGTGGGTTCCCAAAGGTGGCGTAAGAGGGGGGCTACCAGGTGCTCTTTTTAAGGCTTCCCCAATTTCTCTAGGTCGGAGGGTTGTGCCATAGATCAAAACGTGAGATTTCGTGTAGGGCACCGCATTCTGAGCGCCACGACTCTGGATGACTGTGGCATAGACGTACGACGGTCGACCCCCTTGAGGCTGTGCTCACAGCATCGTTAACTGTAAGGTGTGAGGTGCACACAGCCACAGCCTTGGCCTAGGGCGGGGAAGGGGAAGGTTAGCAGACACCACGAACGTTCACAGAAGACTTACGGATTTGGTCGGGAGTGTCGAGGCCTTAACAGCTGGGTTGGAGAACAACCAGGTCGTACGGCTCATAGCCGGATTGTACAGGTGGGATTTAAACTCATGATTGTTGGTGTGATAGTAGAGATCGATATCGTAGGAAAAATCTATCAGTAAACTATTAGCACGATTCTGAATTATTGACGAAGCTTGGTTACTACAATATCTCCCAGAGTAGGACTTTTGTCCGTAGAGGTAGTACTTTCCTCTTCCTTGTCTTCCTCCTCTTCATGCCTTTTAGAATCTTCGTGCCCTTCCGAACTAACTTACTCATTAGCCTCATTGCCGATAGTAAGATCAATCTGCTCATATGCCTCACCATTGGCGTTCGTTCAGTCTGGTGGTCTGATAATTCAGATACCGTACGCTTTCGTGAGCCCTTCTTCATTGCTCTCTTCTTTCCACGAATATCTACCAACTCTTCACCCTCACACGACTCAACAATATCATTTTCACCCCCCTTTTCAGACTCCATAACCTCCATAGCGCCTTTCTCAGCCTCCGTAAACTTCTCACTCTTGCTGGTTTAACATCGGCCAGCTCAGCAGCCTGTAAGGTAATATAAGCGATAACAGTATCTGGGCGCAGCTGCGTCAGCCAGTCAAGCTCTTAATCACCAGGAGCACCGTCTCCAAGACCTGCTTTAGGATCAACACCGCCGTGCATTGGATGAAAGGTTCAACCATACCAGCCTTGAGGTGTAGGGGGAAGATCAACTCCAAGTCCAACCAGTTTAGTAGCTAGCAAGCTGAGAGCTAGAGGCGGCAGGTTTGCAGGGCAGCATCTAGGCTGGCACAGGGGGGAAACACCGCAGTCAACAAGTCGCCGTTCAGGAATCGCGGTTGTGGGGGTAGTTAGTCAGTCTCAGTCTGGGCGGCATCAGAGCGCAAGGACAAGGCGGTTCAGCAACAGTCGTGCGTAGACTTTTAAGAGCGGCTTTCGAGTGCAGCGGCAACTTTCCAGCTGGAGGACATGTCGGGGACTACACTATAAGACAGCATCAACCCAAATCGCACCGCAACGTGCACTAAGCCACCCTCCACACGACTGCACCGATCACCATTGAAAGCAGCTCCCTCCGCGCTGCCATTATGTTGTTGCCATTGGTGGAGAGCTCCTAGTGCTAGACCATAGAAGGAGAGCGGGCCGTCCGAGTGTCGCCCTAGGGGTAGCCGTGGAGAGGTGGGTAGTTAAAGCTATCTATTACCTTATCGTGGGTCTACAGGCAGGACGCTGGTGGTCAAAGTTAGGCGTCATTCACAGGTTGTCGGGGATGTGAGGCGGACCGCTCAATGATGATGTAAATAATCATATCTAAGCTCACCACTTACAAGCAATCAAAAAGGTCAGCCACTATACAACCATTTGTAAACTTCTGATAAACTATTCAAGCCAAGAAAATTGCAACACCGTGTCCAAGGACTGCACTAGAGCCCTTCGTACACAATGCAGTCCAGAAAACATCAAGAACACCCCGCAGAGCGGCAAGGCCACAATTCCTTGCTCAGTTATCCTGTTCATGCAGAAATACAGCTGCTCTTTTACTACAAGGAAGTAATAGCGCAGGATTTTACTCCGCGCATAATCTGCTCAAACAAACAAGCATGCTTCCTTTGCAACCCCCTCTTTCGTGCACATAGACGATTCTTGATTCCCAAGTCCCACGGTAGACTTTATGAGAAATGGGCATTTCCAGCTAACATTTTGAGTCTGGCACATAGCCCTGAGTCATCCAAGAAGTTACAAGTCTTCTGCCAGGAGACAGGCAACCAGATCAACCGCAAGATCCAGCTTCGGCGAAAACCATTCAAGACTCTATATGAGAGCACGATGTTTTCGCCAGACCGATTTCTCTACGGACCCAAATTCCGCACTGTGTAGAATGCTCAATTCAAGCCGTGAGGGAGAGCGCGCGCGTAAGGGAGATATGTAGCACCGTGGCGAGGCTTGTAAGGATACGATTTCCTGTATCTTGCAGCGTCTGTCAGCCCCTGCTCTCAGCTACCAATAATGGCGACAATCAGGGTTATTTATAGGTGCCTAATTACCTCTCCTGTGTGCACGTTCGAGCCTCTACCTAATCACCTGCTGTTTTCTAGTCGGTTCTTGCGATTATCCCAACGTGGAGGAGTGCTCAGCTGCAGCTACAAAATCGTTGTGAGGGCCACCACCGATCCTAGTGATGGTTATTGCTGTCTGGCGGTGCCGGCGGCAGCTGGGTGAGGGAGGAGAACTGCGTCGTTGTGGAGGATCTGATGGGTGTGGGGGGCACCGTTCTCATACAGGTCTCAAAGATTCGCTGTTGGCGGCGATGGGATGAGGCTCTGGGTAAGGAGATGCGTTACCACCTAGGTGAGGGCGAGGTGGATTAGTGTATGGGACTTCGTGTGGGCAAGCAATTGCGTAGTATTGTCAAAAACTGGGGCTGGGGTGGATGGGGCAGACCTTGGGGCCCTGGTCGGGAGTTTTGCGTGTCTACGCCAGGTCATGCTGCCGTTGATGACGACACCGCTATAACCCGCCCAGATCCTCGTCCTCTGCACCAACCTGGTGTCTTCCCCCTATAAGAGCTGGCTCGTACAGCGTACCGCCTGCAGATGAAGTACCTACCTAGGAGACTTAAGTATTATGATATTGCGCACTGCAACTCTATGAAGTCTGAATACAGGTGTCTCCGCGGCGCAGCCCAACTCCAGGGAGAGTTCTGCAACCATCATACCTACTATATGTACATGGACTGACGCAGACCCAATATTGGTAGCAGTAAAGATTGTGCGACAGGAAACTGCTTGTTCTCTAGGGGGCTACGCCGTTATGATAGAATCAGACATTGGGCTTGAGGAAATCTTGTCTGTAGTCTACGTATCAAAGGAGACTGCACCGGCATAGATTATTAATATATACCTTTGCTACAAAATCTAAATAATCCAACTAATTACTTAGTTCAACCATTTCTGCGGCTTTTTTGGACAACTACTGCGGCGATGCCAGCTCTACTTCGCCCTTATTACAGTCTCTCGTCTCCATATGCCGATGATACAGCCTGCACCGTGAATCTCTCCTCTATGGCTTACAAAATTCCCTATTATCTTTCCCCTGCTCCCAACGCGCCATAGCAACACCTTTTTCCACACAGCCCACACAGTACCCTACGCAGCAAGTGACAAGACGCGAAAATGCTTGTATATTGTTCAAAAGGTAGTCATGCGACACCTCTTCTACATCTATATAGCGTCTATCAAAGGTATATCTGGCAACGGCTTTTCCGGGAGCGGTTTACTCGGGAGCGGCTTCTGTGAGGACCCCTCCCCAAGCTGCGGTGTGGTATCCTCGTCCCTGTATGGCTCCCAACCAGGGTGGAGCAGACCGGCCTCTTCTTCTCCCTCGTCTTGGCGCATTCGCTCCCAGACCTCGTCCATGTGGTCCCATCTGGTGAGGTGCCATTCTTGCTTGACAAAGGAGAACAGTCTCCACAAGAGGTAGAGCACGACCAGTCCCCCAACGACGCTCCCCACGATGATGAAGATGAGGTCCCAAGGCCAGTCGTTCCAGATCTTGCCGAGAGTGTTCTTCAAGGAGCCCTTTTTGCCATAATCGTCCCAATCCTTGTGGAGATAGATAATGTGACCCTTTGCCGGGACAGGATCAAAGCCAAAGTAATGCCACATTTTGTTCCAGATGGACAGTGGCCGCTCGCGCGGAAACGTGTAGCTCCGCTGCACTACTTCAAGCGACATGTGCTGGATTTCGTACTCGGTCTCTGCCGCTTCCACGTACTCTCCAAATGGCGATCCGGCCTGCGCACCATCCGGATAATCCTCCGACGCCAATTCCTTCGCCTCTACGACAATGCTCAGCATCTTCTGCTCCTTGTCGCCAAACACCCAGTTCCCAATGCGCTCAACCCCGCCATGTCCCCCAATGGTGTCAAATGTAATCTGCCACTTCACGCGGTCGCCGTCCTTGGATGTCTGGCGGGCGCTGTAGTCGAAGTCTGCCCTCACGGCACCCAAATCCGTCTTGATGCACGAGCAGCCGCTCTGCCATCCGCACCCCGCCTCCACACAGGCGAGTGTCACATCGAGGTCGTGTCGCGAAAAGTTTAAGGGAATCTGCGGTACGTATATCTCGGGTGGCGGATTGGCTGGCAAGCGCGGAAAGATGCGCTTCGAGTTCAAGAAGAGCGCTTTGCGGTCGTGGGCGATGGTGAGGTTGAAGAACTGCTGCGCCGTTAGGGGTGCCTCGAAGGATATTCGGGGAACAAGCCACGTACGAGATCGTTCTCTTGATTGGAGACGTCGAATCCGGTGGAGGCGCCCTCGCCGGTGCGCATCAACACCGGGCAGTCGACACAGCGCAGCCGGGCATAGACGCCTCCTTTTGTGCTCAACTGCTCGGGCAGCGGCTCGTTGCACGCCTCGTAGTTGCCACTGTCTGGATTGAAGCACTGCAGCGGCGGCTCAGACTCCAGGGCATACGAGGCGGACAAGGACAGACAAGCGAGCGACACGGTGGAGAGCCGCATGTTGCGGGGTGGCGGGTGGAGCGTTGCGGTTCGTTGCGGTTCGTTGCGAAGTCGAGGTCGAGCCTTCATCCGACGCGGGAGGCGACGTTCTAGCCTCCGACGCGTCCGAGCGCGCTGCACTAAGCCTCAAAAGTGGGGACGGGCGAACTTTAACCAAACACCAGCCATCCATCGTGGCCCACGTCACATCAACAAACTCTCACCCTCTTCATCTGGCTCTCCTTCATGTCCCATTCAAAAATTGCCTTCTTGCTAAAAGTATCGTCTCTGGTGTACAAGTCTCGATCCCCGCACAGACGACTCCGCTGCTTCTTTCCAGCTCCGAGTCGACACGAAAAACGTCTCAATCTTCTTACCGAAATCAGTGTTTGGTGGACGCTTCTTGTGTGGACTGGGAGCCGCAGGGCTGTCGGGCAGTTTGTAATATTCCCCAAGAAGACTTCGGCTTCGGTAAGGTTCTGTCCCAGCACGCACATTATTCACGTGATCACAGTTTAGTTGCTCCAAACGCTGCTCATCCATGTTTACGAGCCGGAACCGGGAAACTAATGTATGGGCATTAGAAAAAGAAATCCTCCTCAAACAAGCTCTCTACCGGTATGAGAAATCAATGGTCGCCTTACCAATCTCCCTGCCTCTCATCAACAGCCTGACATTCAGCGTGCCATCCTTTGCTCCTAGGTTTATACCCAACGTAAAGCTGATACGATACACTTTGTGGTCCTCCGAATCTGTGCTTTGTAATTTACTGAGATCCAAGTCGGCAAATGATGCCTTCAAGACTCCGACGCACTCAACACCTGTTCCGCCTGTTAGCCAGTTGCAAGGCACTCGTGTATCTGCAACATACGCTCGTTTTCGATGGAATCCGGGGCCGCATCCAAACTGCACGAGTACAGCTTATGTTCCAAAACCATCGGATTCCCTTCGGTGTAGTGGCACACGAATTCCGAGAGTATCTCTGTTGTTTCGTCGATTTCCGCCCCCTACAGTCATGTTAATCCTGCTCATTTTTTTTTGATGCGTTCTTACCTTTTCCATCTCCCAGTACATAAACCCGGAAAGCATTTGCTTGTTTTTGTCGAAGGTATTTTTCCAGAGATGGCGTTTGTTCTCATCGAAGTTGTAGTGTATGCTCGGTTCGTACTCCTTGGAAAGAGTGTGTCCGTAGTGGCGACGGCATTTTTTGATATCGACTATGGAGCCTTCTAATCCCCGGAGGACTGCTCCTCGAACGATAGCAGACCACCTACGAGTGTCAGCCTTTGTTTCGCACTGAGAGGATGGTGCTCCCTTACCCTCCGCCCATAGGCGTTGTGAGGCGGATGTTCCTCGACTGGACCCACTCCGATAGTTTCTCACGCACGTAAGGAGACTCTCCAAGACCTCCAACGAGAATGATCGTCTCCACTCGAGGATTTCCCGCTCGTGTCACAGCAGACACTTGGCTGCTCACAAGCTCTATAATTTTCTCCACGACCGGATCGAAACACTTCTTCATATCGTCATGGGACAACACGATGTCATTCCACCGCTTATCGTATCCGGAGGCAGAGGCTAGAGCATCGGGCATGTTCAGCGGAAGCTTATGCCCTCTTCTCCCTACTTGAATACCCGAAAAAGCTCTCTTCTTAGATTCAAACGCCTGCATAAATCTACTTCCTGGGCCGGTGTGCTCCGGAGGCAAGGATGTGAAAGCCGTTCCATATCTTTGAGTGAGAAGTTGGTACAAGTTGCGGTCGATGAACGTTCCGCCGCATTTGCCACCTTCAGGTTAGAAACAGCTGTCAGTGTCTGTGCATTGGCCACAAAAGCAGAGGATTAGAATGCAGAAACATACCAATACCGACACACGCCTCCGCCAATTTTAATCTTGGCACAATTTGGTCGATCGTGTAAGTTGTAATGTCCTATTATCTAAGTTCACCGTGCAACTAAAATCTAGTGTTATACTTACCACAGTTCCACCACCACAATCGCATACCAGAACGCCAGTACCTTCCTGTTACCATCTGTTAGCATGATCAGATCACACTTCAGGAAGCCACTATCCTACTTTGATGAGATCGTTCACATGGTGGAGTCCATCCTTCAGCGCAAGATGCGTCGCAGCTTCTGGTTCTGGGATCAGATTTATCTCATCGCCAGGCCGAGTCGCAAATCCTGCCCTCAGGGCTGCCGACCGTGTCGCCCACCTTGCTTCCTCACTCCAGGTCGCTGGGACGGTAAGCCAGAATTCCACAGGCATCGACAGCGTCGCTTCGTCATCCGAGAGTAGTCCAATGTCTTTCACCGCTTGATTGAACATCTGATACATTCCCTTCATGTAATCGGTTACTACATCGACTGCCTGTTTCCCGGGAGGCAATTTCATCAGGCCATTTGCCGCTGCCTTCTTCAGATTTGGGTCGTCATATTCGGTTGCCACAGCAGAACCATCCAGTAATAGCTTCGTCCAAGAGTAGGTGGTCATTCCCGGTTCTATCTCGTAGCCCCAAGCATCTTGGTCGAGATCGCTGTTTTCAGATGCATACGCAACTCGTGACGGCGCCTTCTGGAGGTACTCATTGTTCTCGGTTGGACCGCCGGGCCATTTGCACCATGGTCTTATGTCGTTGAAATCCGCTGCATTGGAGAGAGCAAAACAAAGACCTGCATAGGTAAGCTTTTGAACCCCACCCACCATGTGAACTCATGATCATACCAGAATATGTAGTTCCATAGTCCAATCCGACCAGCAGTTTGTTTCGCGTTCGAA
Organism: Amniculicola lignicola CBS 123094; assembly: GCA_010015725.1. Lineage (NCBI taxonomy): Eukaryota > Fungi > Ascomycota > Dothideomycetes > Pleosporales > Amniculicolaceae > Amniculicola > Amniculicola lignicola. Next base: position 129,494 of record ML977646.1, on the reverse strand, counting down.
TCTGGAGGGGGACAGACATTACTGTGGTAAAGTGAACTCGACAGAAGATCCGATTATTGGGATTGTCTTGTGGCAGGGCTGCACCAACTTGAATTTTATCTATTCGAGCAAGTCTGGGAGAGGGCAACCACCCAACCTGTGGGGCCGGCGTTCGAATACTTGCCACGGACTGAGCCTAATCACTGCCGCGTACTCCGTAGGCAACCAGCTGAAAACTTAGCCATTAACGCCACAGGGACGACCACAAATGAAGTGATCAATCTGGGCCATAACGTGTTAGCGGCTCCCAGCCAATCGTGGGTGCACGACATGCATCTATTGTCAGAAACTGCCTGGTTTCTCTACGAGGCTGTGCTGCTGGCTGATCTGTATACCGGTCAGGGAAAATGATGATGTTTTCGAAGTTGGTCTAATCAATCTGGTAATCATAGCCTTGCACGTTACCGCAAGGCTGAGGACAAACATCAAATGATAAGCACAGCCCTTCCCCATTGTGGCGTCGCTCTGCTCCGGACCTGCAAGCCACATCACAACATTCGTAACTCTTGTCTCAGCCTCGAGATCAGTTACCAACGAATTCAACTTTCAGCCGCGTTAGGTTCACCGGTCAAATTGTTTAGTGGCACCGCATGTACAGTCTCTGTCTCATTTCTGACCAACTGTCGAATGTATTGCAGGTGAGCAGCAGAGTACAGAAAGACACCATATCACAACTCTCTAGATTTCTCCCACCATCCCGTGTCCTTTATCCCCATACACAATGGTAAAAGGCTCTTCGAACACACCCGCGGTACTGTATAGTGAACGACAGTCAGGTCCTAACGCTGACTTCAATCAGTCTCCCGGAAGCAAAGGCAAAGCGCCTGAGCGGCCATCTTCGGCTGGTCTTCCACGCGAAGACGAAAGGCCTCCTTTGACATTTTGTTACCACTGTGAGCACTGCCAAGCTGTAGCCAGAGCAGCGGAACAGGCACAGTCCCAGCCCCCATCTCGATGGAAGCTAAAACTCTGGGACTCGGGAGTTGATCCCTACTATGAGTACTTGAAGAAAGATAGACGTGATTTACAGCGCGCCAAGTCCGACCTTGAACACAGCTTAAGCCAGGCCTTGACCAATATCGACAGCGAAAGATTGACTTATAACAGACTTCTCAGAGAAGCTGGTGAAACGGAGAAGAAGCTCGCAAAGGAAAAGGATTGGGCTAAGCACGATGTTGCGGACTTGAAAGCACGCTTGAAAAAACTGCAGAAAGAGAAGACTGCCGTTAGCCAAGAATTGGAAGACGAGCGTGTTTTCACTGCAGAACTCCAGGCTGAGAAGAAGCAGAATCTGGCCGTGGTTGGAAAGGCGCAATCGGTCATGGTATCGAAGCTGTCGGACATGGTTTCTACTGAGCTCTCCGACGACGTGATTCGAGATCAGTTAGATGCCGTCTTCGTAGATGTTCAGGAATGGGCAAAGGAGAACTATGTGCGCAGATTTGCAGCCGAAGATGTAGACAAGGCGCGACAGGCGCTGATCACGCTTGGAGCTCTTGCTCCAGGAGACGACATCGCAACCCACCACTATTTCAACTTCGACACGTCTGTCAACAATTTGCTTGGGCCCGAAGATGAAGACGAGTACATCATTGCAGATATCCTTTTGGAGTCTGCCCTCAGCCACGAACTCTGCGTAACCTTTCTCGGAAACCCGTTTGTCAATGTTAGTGCCTCACTATGGGCAAGCGAAGAATCTGTAGACGACCGAGATCACGGCGTCTTGCACAAGGTTGCAGCGCACATCCACTCCAGTACACATTCCCCCATCTTTCCACACCAAGCACCCAGCTAACATCTCCATCCAGAGGACCCCGACAAAGCCATCACCTGGCGCAGCGACACCATCCGACTTCTCATGGAAGGCGAAGACCGCTACCACCCCAAACGCCTCGCCATCTACGGCAAAGTCGCCGACTACTTCATCTCGCAATGGGGCTCTCTAATCCGCCAGCCCGTCGCCCCAGAAGACAAGGCCGAGCTCGTCGACTACATTTCCAAGTTCGTAGACCTCGCCTCCAGACTCTGGTGTCTCAAAACAGACATCCAATTCTACAGCCTGTCCCACTTCTCCAACACGAGTTTCCGCGCCCGCTCGCCGGAAATGGAAGCCGCGCGTGTTGTCGGGTTGGCAGAGGGAAGCACGAAGTTGGACGGTAGGCCTATTCCGTTGGTGCTGAGGCCGAAAATTGATGCGTCGCCGCGACTCGGGGCGAAAGGGTCGAGTTCGGGGAATCGTGTTGTTTGGTCAAAGGGTGTGGTGTGGGTTTCGAGTCTGCCGGAACCGAAAAGGGCGCCGCCGAAACTGGCGAGGCAGCTGGTGGAGAAGCCTAGGAATATTGTTGACGAGGCGTATGGTGGCGGTGGGGGTTCGGGTGAGCCTGTTGATACGGATATGCAGGATAGTGTGGAGTAGGTCCGGGAGGGGGGTTGGAGGGCGTTGGTTGGCGTGTTGGCGTGGGAGGGCTGTGGTTGTGGCAATTCTTCTCTTCCTAATCGATATGGGATTATAAGTTACTCGCCATGGAACTGTGTACATGTGCGTGTTTGCAGTAATCCTACTGGCAGTTCAACACGCCGTGTAAGGCTGGAATCGTGGTGGCAGATGTGTGGCTGCAGAGACAACGGCTGTGCGCGGTTCGGCTGGAATCTGAGGGATATATTGGTGCTGGCTGGGCCGATTGCAGTAATTGGACCCAGTCGCATTTCATCCCAGGTAGGCACTGCTTCATTCTTGTGCTTTCTGCATGCGTTGGCAGCACCTAGGAACGAACGCCACATCTTACATGAGAGGGACTGGGGATGGGGCAAGGCTAGCAGGTAGCCTGATGGTGTTGCAGACTGTGCAGAAGGGTTCTCAGAGTGTTAGCCGAAGGCAATGTTTGCATTGAAGGTTCGGGTTACACAATTTTCAAAAGGAGGCACCACTATTGGATTCTAAAAAGGAGACCTGTAGACTCAACGATTATCGGTACTGGCTTTACACATTTAGTGGGTGTACACAAGGCTGAGAACACAGGTCGGGAGATCGGCGTTGTGGATTCGTTCTTTGGCACCCGCTTCGCTAAAAGATAATGCAAGCCACTATCACTCAGTTCCCAGGTTGTTCCAGCCGGGTAGGATTCGGGAACTCCTGGGGTTGAAATCCCGAGCGTTATCATATGATCTAGGAGCAGATCAGCCTCAGCCTCAGCCTCGGTCCACGAGTCTGGAGCTTTCAAGCCGACAAGATCTCCACAACAAGGTCTCCAAAAAGTGCCGTTGGTCATATCGTGCAGAAACGTACGCGACCTACACAAACAAGGTAGTTGTTGTCGCCAAAGGAATACCCCCAAGGGCACTTTCAAACTCTACAGTACATTTGTCCTCGCAAGCCGCTTGAAGGATCATACTGATCCATTCTAGGAAGACATTACTGGAGGACAGTCACAGCGCCCCACGACGTGTGTCGATCTAGAGCGAGCCTATATTTTAGGTGGTAGGAATCACGGAGAGGGATTCATATACAACCGAGAAGTTTCTTTCCGCGTGCTGCTTCTTGCACAGAACAGGTCACACCTGGAGGTGGAGTGGATACTATGAAGTCTTACTTGGATATGAGGAGCGAGTCTATTCGAGAGCAACTGCTGGACTCAAGAGAACAAGGAAAAAGATTTAGAGAAGAAAATGATCGACTCCGAAAACAGCTTGCAGAGGCACATGAGAAAGTTAAACTTGCAGAAGCCAAATTTATGGGTTTTCAAGAGACTGTTGAGATGCTGCGATTGGAATTGCAAACCGAGGTGAAGGGCTTGGAGGATGAATTGAAGAAGTCAAGAAAGGTGCAAGACGCTCTCAGTTTTGAGTTGCAGGAAGAACGCAAGTTTATCAAGCTGCTGCAAGAGGAACGAAAGATCAAGCCCGCTGTTGGGGCAGAAAGGCCCGAGGAAGTCTCCACAGATCTCTCAGATGACGAGATTAGACGTGATCTCGATGCAGTGTTTGAAGAGTGCCGCCTGTGGGCTGGAGAGAACTACGTGCCAGTGCTGGGAGATATCCCCGAAGTCAAGAAGCGGCTGATCGAAGTTGGTGTTCTGGCTCCTGAGGACACTGTCGCGAAGCAATATTACTTCAATTTCGATGCCGATATCGTCGCGGACATTCTCCTGGAAGCAGTCCTGTGTCACGAACTTTGTCGAGCATTCCTTGAAAATCCATACTTCACTGCCAACCTGGCTTTGTGGGTCGAGGAAGAATCTATGAATTTAGATGTCCCAATTGCTCTCAAAAAGGTCACCGATTACCTGCAGACGAGTACGTACAATGTTATCAAATATGTTAAGCCGATGGTAACCTGATATTAGAAGATGAAGAAAGAGCAATCACCTGGCGCAGCGACTCCCTCAAACTCCTTACTGATGTCTCCCAACACCAGGAAGACACGTGCACAGATCTCTACTGCCACATGGCCAAAGATCTGGTTACTCGCTGGGGCTTCTTGATCCATCAACCTCTCCTCGGCAAGGAAAAAGAACTCCTCATTAAAATAATCTCCAAATTCGTTGATCTGACCTCGAAACTGTGGTGTCTGAAAACAGACATACAGTATCACGGACTGGGCCACCTCGAAGATAACACCAGATTCAGCGTTGGCAGCAAGGATCTGGTGGCTGCACGGATTTTGCAGTTGGAGGATGGAGATACAAGGTTAGATGGAAGACCAATTCCACTAGTATTAAGGCCCAAAATTGATGCGAGTCCGAGACTCGGAAGCGGGGGAAAGGAGAGGGTTGTGTGGGCGAAAGGAGTCGTATGGGTGAGCAATCGGGCGAACCCCAAGGCTGCGGTGAAGGGAGCTGGGAAGGGATCTTCGAAAGCAAAGACTTTGATGGATGCTCGCTTGAAAATCGGCCTAAAGGCAGGGGGGACTGCGGACTCAGGCGCTGTTACGACAAGTGTTTTGTCACAGTGCTTCAAGGAACGCTCCAGGAGGAGTGGATACTAGCACCTTGAGAATCCTAAACGAGGTTTCTACAGTCACGCACCCAACTGATATAGTTGTAGACTACTTTTGCATCCTATCGTTTGTCTAATTGCGTCCCATCGTCATAATGTCAGATTGATTTATGGATGTTTCTTGTAGGCTATCCAGATATTGTCTGAAACTCAGCTTGCGCTGAGATTGAAGCTGATGCTCAGCCACAAAGAGAACGAACCGGCTTATGATGTGTGGAGGTACACGGCCGGTAATCCGGGGTGGTCCCGCTGGTGGAGCACAAGGCTGGAATTGTGACGTGAGGCGCGTGGCTGCAGATGAGCTGCAGATAAGCAGCGGCAAATGCACGCGTAAGTAGCCAGACCTTAACGCCATGCTCACGCTGGCATTGCTCGACTCTGCTATCGAAAATCGAGATCCAATGTTGATGATCAGGCTGGAAGGTTTCGGGTTCACCGGTCCCGACCTGACAACTCAAGCCTCAGCCTTGTCGGTCCGCTGAGATGTAGGTATGGCCGCCCTTCAGCCTGATGCCAGTGGCAGTGAGGGATCGCCGTTCGTAGTTGATTGAAGGTCTTCTTCCCCCCTTCCCATATCTATCCATGTCGAATAACAAAACCGGTCTGCTTGACCAAATGATCTTCGGCCTTCGAGGAAGCCAATTCGATCCATCAACTACCACGCTCGTACCTGAGCTCGACAGTATGAGACAGCGTGTAGATGAATCGTCGACTCCGGTGGAGGGTGAGTGGGAGGTTGTGCCTGAGGGTGAACTTATTGATAAACCCGAGGATGAGAGGAAAGGCGAGAAGAAGGGAAAGGAGGGCATGGAGGACATCATTCTCATTGCTGTGATGGGGGTTACGGGCTCGGGGAAGAGTAATTTCATTCGGCATGCTACGGGCGGGAAGGGGCCGAAGGTTGGGGGGGATCTTGAATCTTGTAAGTCCACGTTCTCTCAATAATCTTCGAGAGGGAGAATGGGAACTGATATGGACGAAAAGGCACGCAAACAACAGAATCTTACACCTGCACCATTGGCACGCGAACCGTCATCCTCCTCGACACTCCCGGCTTTGACGACACGCACCGCGGCGACGCGGACATACTCTCTGAAATCGCCGAGACACTGTCCGCCGCGTATAAAAACCGCATCAAGATCTCTGGAATTGTGTATCTGCACCGCATCAAGGATGAGCGCATGACCAATGCCATCATGCGCAATCTGACCATGTTCAGGAAGTTGTGCGGTGACGATGCCTTCAAGAACGTTGTGCTGGCAACGACGTTCTGGGACGAAATGAAAGACCACGAGAAGGGCGAGCGACGCGAGAAACAACTCGTCACGGAGCGGAAATGGTGGGGATACATGGCCAGCAAGGGCTCCCAGATCCGACGCTTCCAGAACAGCAGACAATCTGCTCTAGACATCATAACCGAGCTCGCGGGCCTGCCTCGCGTCTCCCTCCAGATCCAGCGCGAAATGGTCGACGATGGACTGACAATCGATCATACAGCTGCCGGTGAGGCACTGAATAAAGAACTCGCCGAACTGGCTGCCAATCACGCCTCCGAGCTCAGGAAATTACAAGAAGACATGGAACAAGCAATCAAAGACCGAGACGAGGATCTCCAAAAGACGATTTCCGAAATGCAAGACGAGAAGCGCGAGATGATCGGACGACTCGAAAACGAGCTTGAAGCACTGCAAGCCGATCGCAGAGAGGAAATGCGCGCCATGGAACAGCGATTCAATGACCAGTTGCATAGACTGGAAAAGGAGCGACGGGAACGCGATGAGGAGATCGATGGACTGGAGGCACGCCTTGCGAGAGAACGACTCGATTCCGATTCGCGCTTGCAGGAAGCACTCGCCCGGTCTAATAACCTCGTTACCAAACTCACATCTGAGATGAGCAGCGCGCGGGCGGAGGATAAATCGCGGTATGAAAAGACACTCCGCGACTTGAAAGAGCAACAGGATAGGAGTATCAACGAGGGACGGAAATGGCAGAATGAGATTGCGACGGCGAATGACAAGATTATGGAGTTGACGGTTATGCAGGCATTTGCGAGGGATCGGGATGATTTGGGGGAGAGGGATAGGTTGGAGGGGAGGATTAGGCAGTTGGAGAGGGAGAAGGAGGAGAAGGAGGACGGGTTTTGGGATATGCTGGTGCCGTTGACAACGTTGGCGATTAGTGCTCTTATTCTTTAGTCTGGGTAGGGTTGAGAATTCGGAGTTGGGCGTTTTATGGATGTAGGTTCAATTTGATGAATGTTTTGTCTGGAGAGGGTGTCTACAGTTGGCCCGTTCGGCCCCGAGGTGATCCGGGGGAATGACGAAGGGGTTGGGGTGGAAATGTCCCTGACACGCAGCCATCAGCAGTCACGAGGGATTGTTGAACCAAAAGTACGAGCTTAAAGGACTTGATTGAAGGTAGCTATAAGAATATACTCATACAATATACGTCTAGATGTTGACTTCCACGTAATTCCCCTCCTTGATGCATCCAACTGCAATCTCATCCTTGCCAAGCTCCGTAACGACACCACCATTTCCACGTCCATTCCTGAAGCAGTATCGATGTACAGCCGACGCGCAGTCGGCACTCTGTCCTAGCGCCGGCGAATTACACCCAGAGTGATAACTCTGGAGTGTAGTCATCTTAACATTCTGATAGGAGGCATAAGGAATACAGGCCACACTGGCAGAATCCACCCCGAGCTCTTGAACAATGCCCACGCCGCCATGCCCAGCTTTGTCGCAGTATTGATGTACTGAAGAGTAACATGGCCCGAACTGGCTCATGGCCCCCTTGCAGTTGGGAATATCACTATACTTTACGTCCTCATACGACTTTGCTTCAGTACAAAGGAACCCCAAACTGTGTCGGCCCACCTCTTGAGGAATGGCTGTCGACCCTTTTTCGTTGTATATGCAAGACCGGTGCATAGCCACGACACACTGTGGCGTGCGCGACCGCTCTACCGAGTAACATCCCGGATGGTACTCCGCAAGCGACATATTCGGCGAAGTGGGTGGCGACCACACTCGAGGCTGGACACGCGGACTGGCCCAGCCGTCGCGGCCGATGGTGACAGGGTCGAAGGTGATGATGCTCAGGTAGCAACCGTTTTCTGTGCTGGCGAACCTGGCGCAGGTCTGGCGAAGCTCGGCCTCGGCGGCAGCCTGCGTGCTGTAGTAACAGCTCTTGACGTACTCGTTCGATTCGGTGCCGTCAAAGCGGTGGAAGTTCTTCACCACCGCTCTATACCAGGTGCCCTGTGGTAGGGTTTGCGTTGGGCAGTATGAATTCCACCGCCGAGCTAAGTTGGAGTTTGGCAGTGCTGTGCCTGTGTAGGCGAGTAGGGAGGTCGCCAACCAAAGGAAGGTTTTCATAGCTCTCAGTCTTTAGAGGCTTTATCTAATTGTTTGAATAGATGAAGTGTAGTGAATATGAGATGTGAATTTCGCTGAAAGAATGGCACTCCACTGTGCGAGATATGCTGATCTTATATGCTGTGTGGTTGCTAGCTAGGGCTATCGGATTATCCGATCTGTCTTACGTGAAAGAGTAGGCATCCTTCTGCCCTTGGAATATACGAATTTCTTCATTTCGAGCATACGGTGTGTCTTAAGTCGGCGAATCGGTATCTGTCTGCCCATAGGATATGTGACCTCCTTCATTTCGAGTATCGGACTTGGCGGCGCACTGAGCTGAAAGAAGTTTATCGAATTAAACATTTGCTATGGCGCTTACAGTTCAGTGCTGCCTAAAATCACACCAGCCAGGCCATTCTCACAAAAGCTGAGTCTGACAGTTCCACTAATCGAATCAGCTGTGATGCTCCGCACTCTTATGCTGTTCAACCTCAGCCCTACTTAGGTCTGACTGGCTGTCAAAGGGTAATTTTGTACGGAAGGGATAATGGTACACCATCTAATTTCTAGCTGGTATGCCCTGCCTGCGCATATAACCGCACCTCCAAAATATGTGTAGTTGACCTCATTCTGCCTAGAGATCGTTCCTGTTTGTATGCGCAACCATACTACAGAGCGCAAACTTTGAGCGAGCCTCCGCCGTTGATGTTCAGTGGTTGATGCATCAATCGATGCAGGCTGATTATCTCTTTGGTACATCATGATCATATCTGCTCGCGTGGATATTCCACCCTGATGACCACAGTGCATATCACCAACATACATACACTCAGTGACGGCCTAGGTAGGATTGGGGATTTGGAGTCAGAAGTGAGATAATTGTGGGTCCAATTTGATGAATGTATTGGTTGGGGAGGATGTTTTCGGATGCAGTCTGGTTGTACAATTTTTCCTCCTCTCAAGAACTGCTATCTTCCCTTTTTCTTTGCTTAAATCTTTCTACGCACCACCTTCCCTCTTAGCATACTCCTCCTTCATCCTCTCCTCATACTTCCTCCCCGCATCCCTCTCTCTCCCCTCATCCCCCTCATCCCCCTCCCTATCCGTCACGTCCTCAATCCTTCCCTTCTCCCCACCACCCTCAATCCTCTTTCCCTGCGCATCATACTGCAATCTCTCCTCCCTGCGTTGCTGCCCCGGCTCCTGACTCGACCGATAAACTCTCGTCCCAGATGGGTCAGTATGTGTGGCTTGGCTGTATGAGCGCTGCGACCCGTTGGTGGAGGACGAGAAGGAACTGAATGTTGCGGAAGTGGAGTAGGAATAGGTTGATTTTTGGGGGTTGGACATTTTTATGGATGGGGATGTGGATGTATGAGATGGTTGTTTGGTATACTGATCGTGATTGATTATGATGATGTTATTGAGGGTTTAGGATGGGTTGAGATTTGGAGTTGGGATGGATGTGGTTGAAAGAAGGCTGACAAGAGAAGTGACGTCATGGCTCGCTACTTCCTTCGCAGATCAGGTATGAGATATCGCCATCAAGTTCGTCTCTTGGCTAGCTAAAAGAAACACACATCATTATTATTACAGCCATTTTGTTCTATTTTCGTCTGTGGGTAATCGCAATCGATATGTCTCTGGATATCAATCTATCAATGTCTAACTCTAAGCATCCTCAAAAATACCCGAGAGAGAAGAAGCCTCAAACATGACCAAAGTCTGCGCAAGAAATCGATCAAACTCGAACCTCGAGACAATCTACAAGAACTAAACCCAAAAATTCTCATGAATCATGAAAATCATAACACATCACGCACAGCACAGTGCTCAAAAACCCCCGGTTAGCATCCCATAGTAGCTCTTACTCCTGTCCTCCCTCATGTATTTCCTCACATGCGCCCCCCTCTCCTCTACCGTCATTTTATCTACATTCTCCCTATCTGCTACTCCCAACTTCTTCTCCCAAACCTTCTCTGTCGTCGACAATTCCGCGTCCTGCGTGGACTTGTAGGTGGGCAACTCTACTCCTCGAGTACCGGCGGCAGTCATGTCTACAACCGGCGCAGTACTGATACTAGGCGTGGACGGAGTGATGTCGGTAGTTGATGCAGGCGGAGGGGTCCCTGAAACTTCAGGAGTGGGAGAAGAGAGGTAATCCGATGGTTGTTGATGTTCAGGTTTGAAATCTGCTGGTTGTTGATGCTCGATCGGGCCCTGGGGCTGTTGCCGTGTCTGATCTGGATATGCCTGTGCGTATGGTTGTTGGTACCCGCTGTACGGAGCCGGGGCCAGAGGGTTCGGAGGGTAAGCCGCCGGGTACGCCACTTGATAATTTTGTGCGCTCTGGTCTTGGTAGAATGGAGCCTGGGCTTGGTATTGGTATGGTTGTTGGTATTGTTGGTATGGGTTATAGGGATCGTATTGGTAGGCTGGTGTTGAGTTGTATGTGTTGGAAGATGATGTGGTGCTGGATGTAGAATCGGAATAATTTGAGGCGTTGAATTTGGAGTAGACACGGTCTTTCAGCTTCGTAATACCCATTTTGGACTGAAGTGGTGATTTGGGCTTGCGATAGACGTAGAAATTGTTTGCGATTGTGATTAGTAGTGTGTGTGTGTGTGTTGGAGAAATACTACTTCAAATCTTGGATGTGAAAGATGGATGTGTCGTTCACAGACTTCCCAACCCCATACTTATCCATATTCTTGCCAAGAAGGACCGAGGCAGTGTTGGTCATGAGGATTTCCGGACTCGGTGTTAATTTGTTCCTGATCAACCACTGTGACTTGGGCAATCTCAGGCAGTAGCACAATTCGTGGCGGTGCATATGTCAAGCCACACCGACAAAGCTGCAAGGCAGATTGAAGGCGGACTGCACAGCCCCTCCGCCTACTCCTCTAGGGTTACCACTCACGCCAGTGTTGATCGGTGGTGCCTGCTTGAATCACCAAACGCTGGCGATAGGCACACATCAATCATTTCCACTAATAATGCTTATATTGACGTCAACATTGGCTTTGGTCGTCGTTCTCTTGGGAAGTGCATCACGTGACATCGCTCCCACCTGCCTTTCCATTATATTGTTCTCACGTGCATCTTTTGCAACGGAGCAAGGGCTGGAACGAACCACTTCTTAGTTTGATCTGTGAAGAGCCTGTCTTGATGTCTAGGAATAACGATCGTTGATAATTTCGGTGGAGCGACGATTTCGGGTTATGCAGACCCTCAGTGAAGACCGACAAGTTGACAGATTGACTGACCACTTCTGGAATCACCTACCTCTTCACCACTTTCCTCACCCTATTTCACAAGCAAGCTGAAGGAAATAATGACCAGATTCGGCATGATCACAAGGCTGGACTCAGCTATGGCACCACTTCTTTTCAAACATCCACCAGTACCATTGTTGTCCAGCCGAATATGCAGCACCTCGCGTCAAGAAATTCACCCTTCAGGTGAGCCAAAAGTCTCGTCGTCCTCATTGGTATTGCTCAGCTCCACAGTCTGCACTGGGCGAAACTCAAGAGGGAAAAGCGTTAGATAAGCGAACCAACAGCCATTCAGCGGAGCGGTAGTTCGCTACTTGTATACCATGTCGAGCTGTTTTGAGCGTCTGACTGAAGAGGGTTATGCATGATTGGTACAATAGCTGGCAATTAGACTAAAATGGCGGGCCGCAGGGCAGCATGCATGCTACATGCGTTTCCTGTGCCTTCCAGAACCCAAAATGATTCTTTACGCATCTTCGCGACCATGTCGGGGGAGAGAGTTGTCGGTTTTCAAACAAGGGCTCCCAGCTCAACAACAAGAGTCTGTGACCTACCATAGAAGTCGCCACTCACATTCAGAATTCAAGAAAGATCATATTGCTGTAAGAACAATGTGCATCTTCACTTCGTGTTCCCCATGTTCCCCTCTCCACTCTGAGGGACCTGGAGGTTTTATGGAGGGTATTTCAAGTTTTACGGGCTTGCGAATGATGTTCACCCCATAGCATATGGCTGCTGCTCATGCATTGGAAAATGCAGGCCAAGGACATGAATTGCAGACCACCGCTGAGTGTGGAGCTGAGTATGACCAGCATAGTGATATCTGTTTCAAGGAGGCAGATATTTGGCTGACTCACGACCACCCCAGGTGGATGTATATAGCCAGGCTATGCCCTCCGGTATCAGTCCTTGAATCAATTGACCTTCATCTCAACACACTCAAACAACATTGCCTGACATTCTTAACTCGTTCTGACGCATCTGCTTACATCTTCCTTCTTCTCCATCTCCATATTATTACTATCTCATTGGACCTAGAGACAACCATAATCCGAGTTTCAGGTGTTGTCTTTGCAGAACAACACTTCAGCGCCACTGTTCTTTCTCGAATGCCACAAGACATGACTGCAGACATCTCTGAACCTGACTGGAGCAAGATAGAGCTCAGCGATAAATACGACTGGATCGATGGCGTGAGCACCATGGGCAAGCCTTTCAAGATTGGAGTCTCCAAATCAGACAGTCAACCCCCGGCCACGGACAAGATCGAGGATTTTCAACTCAACGCTATTGAAGTCAAGGGCAAAACCCCCTTCGACATCAACGTCCACTGGAAGGACAGTCCTCCCACTCAAGGCTTCGCCATTTTCAATAATCCAACCTCTGAGGAGATTCGAATCACGAGCATCACTCAATACCTTCTGAGAGCGGGGCCTCTCAAGTATAACGAATTCAACTTTACATGCACCGAGTCGTACAACTTCATGTTCTACGATGCGACCGGAGATGGCTATCGGTGCAACGTGTTGTGGGCTAGGTCGGCCACTTTACATTTTGCTACGTACTTCTCGAGCAACCCTACGATCGTAAGAGTCACTGGAAAGTAAATGAGAGATGCTATATCGGCAAATGATGTGGACAGGTGTAACAGCAAGAGAGATGCCCACGCAGATTAATCGGTGTGATATTTTGTAATGCACGTTCTCCTTTGGAATGCCTCATTTCATAAAAGTCTTTTGACAGCTCTCGGTGGTGCCGAATCTCCCCTCCAGCCTGTGAACCATGGTTAGACTGAGATGCTAAACCTCGACATGTGATGCTGCCGCAAGCAGACATATCGCTAATGATCTCAATTCGGCCCACTGTCAGGTGTAGGTTTTCCATTTAGAAGCACATCACGTGGCTTCTCGGTTTTTCTGAACAACTTTCACCGTTATATCACACTGTAGTCTTATTCTCAACCAAGCTTGTATTGTTAACCTCGGATTGCAGGACCATAGAGTTCCGATGCTTCCTTGCCATCTTCCAACATTGCAGTTCGTTTAATTAACTGCCTATTCTTGTTAAACGAAAACACAGCACTATACTCGACTCTTCTCTGCTAAAGCCAAACACTCGACTGTCTTACAATATTGATGCATCGTTCCTAGCTTCCGATGCATATACTGCGCTCTCCTTGAAGCTCTCCTCCAAAAGCTCAACCTCCACCTGCTTCCCCTCCTTGAAGATTCCGCAGATGTAGCACCAACCTCCAGTGCTGGAGTTCTAATTATCGCAGCTTGAACAATTCCACATATTCTGTTACTGGGATGTATGGAAATCATGAATAAATAGGTAGTTATGAACTTTCGAGCCCCTTCATACAAGATCTTGGAAATAAAATAGGGACGAGAAGAGATGCAGTGTGAGTGGGCAATGGTTTTGATTGGAAAAACACATAATTGTATTAACTGCCAAAGGAGAGATGGGCAATGTCATTCTTCATATGATAATGACAAAGATTAACGTCTATCCCTGTCACGAGCCACCCTCTGTAGCGAGCCAAATCAACGGTACTTCGGCTTTACCAGCAATCTACATTTCCCACATACACCCAGATTTTCTAGTGCCTAGGTAGGATTTCAATTTAGCTATTTGCAACCTCTTATCATGTTAAGTAACGAAAAATACGTTGGTGTTAAGCCGTTGTCGTATCGTTTGTGGGTGCATCATCTGAGGATCATCGCAAGGCGCACCTAACACAGTTCCACTATCGACTTCTTATCAATCGTTGTATCTATAGGTTGTTGACGTGAAGCATAGACCTCACAAGCACGCTGATGAGGCAATACCAGCCCTGTGGCCGCTGTCCGAGGTCAATCCATACAGCGTGGCAACGCCGACTGGTACTTTCCAATCAAAGGTATTTTTCGTCTTAGACGTAATCAAAATTCCTGTCACCAAGCCTAGCCGAACTTGTGACAAGGAAGCGTATGGCTGAATGGTAGGCGCACAGGTCCATACGTGCTCTGATGGGGTGAGTGCACTACTCCATCGTAATAATCTACAATGTGAGTATATCGAGCCGGTCTATGCATTTCGATGTCCCAAATGCGATGTAGGTTTTACGGAGCTATCAGGTCTATTTCAACATGTGTAGCAAAGCGTGCGATCAGGGTATATGTACGAAGGCAAGAGAACCAAGTTAATCAAGTGGCTGGGGGAGCGGCATTGTACTGAGGAAGAAGAATGAGGACGTGGCATCATAACACCTGTATGGTGATTGATGATCACTCTGACATTGTTACCCACAATATACGGGGAAGTGCAGATGGGCTCGCCGCTCAGCGGAGGCAAGCTCGTGACCGAGGCCACCCATGCACTTTCGTTGATTACTAAGTTCATTATAGAGTCTTGAGCTGGATCGCGGATCCTGTCACTTTCTTACAAACGCTCTGTATCTCTGTCCCTTTCCAACCTCTGCTGAGTAGCCGAAACGTGCTTGATTCCTCTTTGTGTGTGTATTGGCATACGGAGCTGGTCGGGCTCCAGGCTCAACAGCGATGGGTATGGCTCTGGGCTCCGTAGGCGTTTACGGCCGCGTTGATACAGGGCAGAATCATCATCGACATCGTAGCAGTGCTGGGATCTGCCCTTGCGACCATCCTTATCGTCATTTCCTGCCTCATCACCACCACCATCATCATCATCATCAGCCTCATTATCCCAACATAGTTCCGCGGCAACAATAATTCCACCATCCTCTTCAAGTGCCTGCAACCGTGGCCGCTTAGTCGGGCTCGGGTTTTTTGACCGTGAGCGCGAAAACTGCTTGAATACCTCGGGCGCCATCTCCTTCAGCTCTCCATCCTTCATCCGTACCAACAGGTTCTCGCTTGCTAGCCGCCGCATGGCAAGAAATCCGTGGTGCAGCGATAGTACCGCCCATGCGACACGTGCAAACAGACAACGCCGGTCAACGCCAACCAAACTTTGCATCTCAGTCTGGTGCCAGATTGCTGCGAACTGGTTCGACACGTCAGCCGTCCGCACCACGTACGCAACGAGCTGTTGATCCTCCATTGCCATCGGTACCCACGTGCCGGTGTCAAACAACTGGTGCAAGTCCGTACGGAGGAGTATTCCGTTTAGCGCCGACTCAATTTGGAGGTCGCTGCTCTGGCCCATATTGAAGTCCCACCACTCCCGCTCCCTTGCAGGAACCAAGTGAACTTGGTCGCAACCATCAATGACGGCCGATAGTCGGCATGATTTATCCCGGCCTTTAACATCCTCTATATAGCCGCCGTTGCGGAGTGTAGGTGGTGGATCATCAATCGGAAGGTCGAGGAAGTGGGAGGGGAGGTCGGTATCGGAACTCGGGAGGCGCCACTCATCCCACGAAAGATAGACTGGGTACTTGTCTGTAAGAGAGTAATGTTAGCAGCGCGTAACTTTCACATATAAATTGTCACTTACAACCCCGATCCTTGACGAAGTAGAAGACATCGCCATCAGCGGCAACCAACGGTACGCCGGGCTCGCACACTCTGCTACCATCGGAGGCACGAGCGAACCAGCCGGTTTCCCAACTATTGTCTGCGATGATGCCGCAGATAATGAGAGCTACATTATAGTGCACTGAGTCGCCTTCGTCGAGGGCAGGCAGCTTGAGAAGCGTGTTGTAATCCCGGTAGTGTGGATGGCGTACGAGAAGTATTGGAACACGGCCTCCACGGCCAAGTGGTGGAGTAGGGCGCGGTTTTGTGGAGGGCATAAGCAAGTATGCAATTGTTTGACGGAAACTTGAAGGATGACAGAGTCGACTTTTTGACTGTGACCATGACGCTACTCGGCATCGAAGGCTCGATTGGCTGCGGCTAGTGGCTTGGCCGTGGCTCTTCCCGAATGGAACGGCTGGGCCCCATGAAATAATTTGCATCAGCCTAACGTCAACGTCGAAGCATCAAAAACAATAGTCAACGAAGAGCTGTCAGTTTTCAACTCGGTATAGCAGTAAGGCCAGTTCTGGGCTTGCTGACACGTGACATCGCGTTTGCGGATGATAGTAAATCCGTCCCAAACCCCTCATTCCGTCCGCCTTTCCACTCTACTCGTAGCAACATATAATCTCAAGGATGCTTTCGCGCCTCCCCCGTGCTTTGTAGAGCCCATTGCTGTCTCGTATCTCCAGGATAACAACCGTGTTCCTTAATTCTAGAACACAAGTTTCTGCACCATCCTCAGTCCGATGTCGTCATTCTGGCCGTGGAGGAGCCAGCTTTGCATCTTCTTCTCTGATTCTCAATGACAACAGAATAAGCCTCAATATGTAGCAGATACAGAGCTACCCGACCAAGACTACTCTAGTCTAGCGGAACTTTATTTCGACGCAGTCATGGAATATACGAGACATGCGCGGGAAGGGACCCAGTATCACACGAGAATATCGCGTCAGATCTTATCTGAAATATACAACACAGTCCCACATCGACCACAGGGGTGCTAAAGTATCGAGTTTTTAGATTTAACCACAGGTATAACTCTCACGTCAATCATATAGAACATTTCCTGAAAGACTCTTATTCGATCAGGATCGATGGATGGAACATCCTTAAATTCTCGCTAATCGGATGTCTCCATTACGCACTGTCCCCAAAATTGCAAAGTCGCTCCTCTGCGGTGCATTCCGTCTACATCCTCCATCCGCCTATCATCATACCCGCAACTCCCGCTTACTTCGAGATTTCTTAGCGTTGTCGTTGACATCCGGGCTTTGTTCGTTGCCATCCGGCGATAGCCGTCGCAGCCCGGAGCATATACTCAGCGGCTGCCCCGCCATCAGCAGCACACCTGACCTGTACAAGACAATGTCAATGACTTTTACTGATACTGGGCGGATGGTGGTGGATGGGTGCGCTTTCATAGGATACTTAAGAACTGAACTTGAAATTTGTTATCCGTGACAAATGCCCACTCTTTGTAAATAAATCTCCTTCTCTCCAGCCAGAACACCCAACACCCACCATGAATTTTCTCCTCACTTTGTTAAAGCAGCTCATGATGTCGCCGTTGCTACTTCTCGCCTGTATATTCGGTGGAGCATTTGTCTATGTTCGTTCCGCGCAGTCCGCTCCTATTCTCAACTCGTCCTAACTTGCGCATAGGCTCTGATGGTAATAATCTACCGCCTAACCCTCCACCCCCTCGCCAAATACCCAGGCCCCTTTCTGGCGAAAATCACAGACTGCTATCTGGCCTGGTATGCCTATCGTGGCTCGCGCCATCTCCTCTACCATCGCAGTCACGTCCAATATGGTCCAATGGTTCGCCTTGGCCCCAACCATCTCTCCATCAACACCAAAACTGCGTTGAAATCCATCTATGGCTTTCGCGCCAATGTCAAGAAAGCTGACTTTTACACCGCTTTCCCGGCCAATAAACATACAGTCAATGTGCACAGTAGTATTGATAAGTTGCAGCATGCGAGGAAGAGGAGGGTCATGAGCCATGCCTTTAGTGATTCGGCGATTAAGAGTTTGGAGAAGTATATCCTGGCGAATATTAGGGTTGGTTGCGGGTTATTGGCGGAGTCGTCGAAGAAGGGTAGAGAGAAGGAGGGGTGGGGAGGAGAATGGAATGTCGCAAATTGGTGTAATTGGTTGGTGTTTGATATCATGGGTGATCTGGTGTTTGGGAAGGCGTTCGGGATGCTGGAGAGTTCGGCGAATCGGTTTGCGGTTGATTTGGTCGGAAATGCGGCGCATAGGCATTTGATCGTAAGTGCATCTCCTTTGAAAGGTGGGGAATTAGTGTTGACTTTTGTTGCAGTGTGGAACCCATCTAATTGTTCATCGATGGCATTTGGACAAGATTTTGTTCAGGAAGATTGCCGCGCAGAGAGGGCAGTACATGCAGTACAGCAAATCCCAGGCCATGGAACGTACGAAGATGGGACTCGATGTTGACAGGAGAGATTTCTTCTTCCACCTGCTTAACGCAAAAGACCCCGAGACCGGCGAAGGATTCAGTATGAACGAACTGTGGGGAGAGTCGAACCTTCTCATCATCGCTGGCTCAGATACAACCTCGACCGCCATGGCTGGAACATTTTTCTACCTTGCACATAATCCTCAGATTCTCCAGAAGTTAGTCAAAGAGATCCGCGAAGCATTTTCCGATGTTGAGGAAATTGTGTCCGGATCGAAGTTGAGCAGCTGTTCATACCTCCGGGCTTGCATCGACGAAACCATGCGGATGACGCCGCCCGTCGCCGGAGCCCTACCCAGACAGGTGCTACCCGGAGGAATCGATATTGACGGCCATCACGTCCCACCAGGTGTTGATGTTGGTGTGCCTCATTACGCCATCCATCACAACCCAGACTACTATCCAAAGCCCTTCGACTACATACCCGAGCGATGGCTTTCAGACTCAAACGCCAACCCATTCCCCGATATGTTGACAATCGCACATTCAGCTTTCTGTCCTTTCAGCATTGGCCCCCGCGGATGTATTGGAAAGGGGTTGGCGTATGTGGAGTTGACGATAACCATTGCGCGCGTACTGTTCCTATTTGATCTCCGTTTGGCGCCCGGGAAAACACTTGGTGAGGGAAGCGCCGACTTGGAGTTCGGGAGGACACGGTCAATGGAGTACCAGATTGAGGACCGGTTCGCGAGTATGAAGGATGGGCCAGTTGCGCAGTTCCGGCCTCGAAAGTAGCGGAATGAATTGTTTGACGTACCCGTTGAATCTGAGCAATGAATGGTAAAGAAGATCCTCCGATTCAGTTCTTGAGACTCTGGAAGGCGCCTTGTGGTGAACCTCGAAGGAGGCGCAGCAAATTCTTGAACCACCGTGACTGCTGTGTTTTGTTCATGGAGCATTGCTGGACAAATCGCCATCGGTCTCGCTAACGACCGCGCATATCTTACAGCCTTCTCTGCTCCATGTTGTCGACCTCGGTCAGTTCACCGGTATATTGCGCTGTTTTGACTGGTACCAACGACTCGGATCGATGCGAGCGACACCAATGAGAATGGCTGCATTATGTGGCTGTAGCATCGGCGTTGTCGCACAGGTCCAGCTGAAGCCATGGACGGTTGAATGATGCCTAACAACAAATCTCACTTAACTATAAAAAGGCTGCATTTGTATCCCGCCCGTCCCGGGTTTGCACTACTCAAATTTCACCAACGTTCAGAACAATACCTTCCAATCTCTCTTCAGTGATAATGTCCACCTACAAATACGCCTCCATCAGCGACGACAAGCACGCCTTTCGTCTTCTCAAACTCCATAAAGGTTACATCAATGAACCCATACGATGCCATTTGTGGCAAACAATCCTGCCTCAGAACGAAATCGATCGTGAGAATCAGCTTGTGGACTATATAGCATTGTCCTATACTTGGGGGGGACAGGGGAAAAGTGCCGAGATTGAAGTCAATGGATGTGGGATGAGAGTCACTGAAAACCTCTATTCAGCGCTGCGGCATTTGCGCACCGAAGTTGAGGATCAGGACTTCTGGGTTGATGCTATTTGTATTGACCAGGGCAATCCGGATGAGCGATCCCACCAGGTTGGTTTAATGAGAAGAATTTATCAAGAAGCATTCGGTGTCTACGTGTGGCTAGGGGGCAGTACAACGGAAACAGACGCAGCAATGGATGCAATGACCAAGCTTGAACAACTCAGAACAAAAATTGGAAAAGAATGGAGATTTTTTGCAGAAAAGAGAATACAGCTTGAACCTTACTCAAGAGAGAGAGATGTCTT
The DNA here is from genome assembly GCA_010015725.1 of Amniculicola lignicola CBS 123094. Lineage (NCBI taxonomy): Eukaryota > Fungi > Ascomycota > Dothideomycetes > Pleosporales > Amniculicolaceae > Amniculicola > Amniculicola lignicola. Next base: position 109,059 of record ML977646.1, on the reverse strand, counting down.
GGGTGATCACCCGGTACGAGCAGGCCTAGAACAGCTCTTAGGTCGGCCATGGTTTCGGCGAATCTGGATTTTGCAAGAAATTGGTAGTGCACGTATGGCCCAAATATACTGCGGCAAGAAACACGTGTCGGCACGGATCTTCGCGCAATTCCCAGCACTCTTATGCTACATTCCGGATGCTCATTGTCAAGCCGTCCTAGATATCATGCCTGGATTTTCGCGGGAAGAATCGTGGTGGTCGAAGAACCAAGATCTTCATACTCTTCTTCGACAGTTCAGAAACAGCCAGGCTACTGAGGAACGGGATATGATCTACGCGCTGCTGGGCATTTCCGAAGAAGCCACTGAGAAAAACACCATAGAGGTGGATTACAAGCCTGAAACGCCCATCCAAAAAGTCGTTCGGCGTACAATGTGTTCGATCTTGTTCCATGTCCAGGAAGAGCTTCCACTCTACAACTTCCTAGACTGGGATATGAAACGGTTCCTGCGCAGCTTGGACCACCTGGGTAGCTTGGTTCTTGAAGAGACTTTGGATCGGGGTGATGCTGCAGCAATTAGGCATCTGGTGGCAAAGGGATGCTTGCAAATCAACATCATGACAGACATAGGATGGAAGCTTTACCGATGGGCGACCGAAAATAATGATCAACCGGCAATTGAACTGTTACGCTCAACACATGAGCCAGGACGACTTTCGCCCACCGAGACACACTCCTTATTATCAAAGGGTATGGCAGCAGGATATGACATCGAAATACTGGACTGGGTAAATCGCGACAATATCAAAGTCGAATTGAAGGATCACGAAGGCCGGACGCTTCTTTCACATGCTGCAGAGTACGGCTCTACGGCCATCATTCAAGTCCTTCGGCACCTTGCGACTAACCAAGACCCCGTTCTGACGAGCTCCGAGGACCACAACAAACGAACACCTCTCTCATTTGCCGCAGAAAATGGACATGTTGCAATAGTTCAAGAGCTGATAGAAGGTAATCACGCGAATGAAGATCCTGAAGATGATTGGGGTAGAACGGCATTGTCGTACGCCGCCGGAAATGGACATGTCAAGGTAGCGGAACTGCTCATACAATGTGAAACCGTCAGGAAGGACGCCAAAGACAAATTTGGTCGGTCGCCGTTGTCGTACGCAGCCATGAATGGGCGGGCAGCTGTTGTAAAAATGCTACTCGCGTGCGATAGCGTTGATTCGATATCCCGATGCCACGCTGGTCGAACGCCGTTATCATACGTCTCCGAAAGTGGAGATACGGCGACAGCGATGCTGCTTGGTTCACATCAAACTGGTTATGTGGACTCAAAAGACAACATCGATCGAACGCCATTGTCCTATGCTGTAGAAAAGGGACATGGAGAATTAGTCCAATATCTGATTGGTGAAGGCGCTGACGTGCATCTGATGGACGGAAATAAGCTCACGCCACTACAATACGCGCTACACCTAGGATATGTGGAATGGGTGGAGCTTCTTGAAACGCCGCATGTGCCTCATCATTTTCGGAAGGCAGATTTCTTCACTCTGGCACAGCAATGTATACTCCAGACTGTCGACATAGATTTAAGGAGTGCTGCAGCCCGAAACCTTATCATATACGCAATTAAGCAAGGGTATGAAGAGGAAATATGCCCTTTTGTGCGTTCTATGCGTTTTATGCATTCTACGCGTTTGGTGGGTTCTCAACATTCTGAGCGTCGTATGCGTTCTATGAGGCAGTACGTATGCCTTACTCAGAGCGACCATGTGACGGTACTAAGATATGTGGACGATGTGCGATCCTCTGATTTGCACAGTCCTTTGAGAGGTCATTTACGGGAAATGCGTGGTGTATAGCGGTTTTCCACCACGATCATTCACCAAGAGGTTATCCTGGCTAGAAAGAAACCACTACGAAGGAGTTGTATACTACTTGTTTTATGCTATGGTCTTTTTAACCTCTGCCTACACCTGTATTTGAGACTAACTAAGAAATCTCTCTAGCCTGCGAGCATGAGATGTAGGCGTGAACATAGATCACCAACTGTAATCCTTTTGGTGCGTGGTGGAAACTGAATCTTAGAGAACGGAAGAGAATGCTATAGGAGGGATGAAGTGAATGCTGTCTAGAATATTCCTTAGATACATGATAGCATGGATAGAACCATCTCGAGAATTCTTCTAGTTGTTGTGCTGAAATTGACGTGTATTGCATTGTCTGTATTTGTAAACTCCTGTACTGCAACCTTTCCGCCACTCCCATGAACATTGTCTGCTGAGCCAAGAAACCTCTATTCTCTGACCAGCAGGGAGTGAAATCAGCTTATTTGCGACTGGAAGATGATAAAGAATTACTATATGACACCCTTCTAGGATGATCTAGGTATAAAGCAAAGACAACTAGCCACATACGCCTAACCAAACTCCCATAACTATCAAGCAGAATCTGCTGCCCATATATCATCACCATCATGCAGGTTTACTGGCAAGTCTCTTGTCCTGTTCCTCTTTTGAGAATGTCTCCCATTCAGCGACATTTTTATCCTACGACCAGTTAGCCAATGTCGTAACTTTTCAAACACCCGAGGGAAACATACCCACTCAGCAACACACTCCGGCTTCCAGTTACACACTTCTACCTCACCATAGTATGGGTGATGATGTCTCGGATGCTTCGATGGCCACCCCGAAGCATGGTAGTGATGTTTCACCAACGCTCCTCTCGAATCGTGGTTACCCGAATCAGAGTGTCCTTGGCCTGCAGCAAATGCTTCTACGTTAAGTACCAAGATACCGTTCATGAGCCTTGACTCTGCTAGGTTGTGGAATGGGTCCCAGGTCACTGTCTTGCCATGGTTTTGTGCAGTCATCTGTTCTAGTATGGCCCGTGTGAAGGCTGAAGGACCAGTCCCGCTGATGACCTCGTTAAAGTCGAGTTGGAGGTCGGATATTGACACTCGTTTCTCTCTAGATAGGTCGTGTAACCACTCCTGAATGTTCTCGATGAGGCGCATCATGACTGGCAACCGGGGCTTGGCTGCGAATGTCCACTGACAGAACGATTCACACTTCGATCCTAGGATAGGATGGTTGATGAAGGCTGGCTCGTCGATTTCAACGCCGACGATCATTTCGACTTCTTCCTCGTTGTAGCGCTCTGGTATGAACCTGTCAACTGGCCGCAAGCATGCTACATCGATGTCGGCGTAGACTCCGCCCTCTGCGTACATGATGAGGTAGCGCAAAAGATCAGCCTTGATGATGGTGATCTGTATATCGTTGTACGTTTTGATTATGTCGGGGCGATTGAGTCCATGTGGCCCGTAGTGCCATTCCACATACTGAATTGCATTGTCATCGGTCAACACTTCGTATCTGTGGCCTGGGTTCTTCTCCGGCCATGTTTTCGCCGTGCCGGCGTGTTGTTGCTCAAATGCAAGAGGCCCCGTCTTCCATGTCTGCCATATTTTCTTTGGGATTGTTGACGTTGTCGATTGTAGTGGCTTCTGGTACCGAAGCTCCCGTTTGTACTTGGACACAGCTCGAACAGGCGCAGTAAAGAAATCGGAGTTTGCAATGGAAAGAAAGATGAAGACAAGCACAATGTACACCGGTAGCACTCTCCTCACTTGCGTCTTCAGTCTGCCCCCAAAATGGGACGCGATGGGGGAGTTGACAGGCATTCTGGTGTCGATGTAAAGCTTGAGTGCAGGAGGTCGAGGGCGCATGCTGTAGTAAATTATCAGGACATTGTGATTGCCGCCACAAAAGCCACATGGAGTGGTATTATTTGGAGGTCACGGTGCAAATCTTTGCTTGTAGTGGAGCTTCCCCTGGTCGAAAGGATATTTCCCAGCTGTGCCGCCATTACACCATCTTGCAGCCTCGGTTGGGACTCGGCGACATGTGGTTGTCAACTTGACAAGGGGCCCGTGGCCGATCAGTACGAGATACTGGTCGTGTTTGTGAGTGTCACTGCATGCATTGGGTGTAGATAGTCAAACTAGCACCCAGGAGGATAATCTGCGGAGCGCCACAGAGTTGCATGTTCCCACCGTAAGACTGTGATGATGTGATGTCAACGAATCATTGGTTCAAGGGAAAAGCGTCCTTAGTTGGCAACATGTATGAAGGGAGTCCAACTTGGATGTCGTCGCCGGATGAGTGTCCTTGTCTGCATAGTGTTCCGCCAAGCTAAGGGTTGTTCGGTTAGCCTCCGTGTGTGCAGCGGCCACTTAACTGCTTTGGGATACGAGGGTGAATTAGCTTTCCCCGCATGTCAGGGCCACTCCAATCGGCATCCATGCGTCGAAAGACAGATCCTGGGGTAAAATTCACATGCATGTGTAGGTGAGCGTTGAGCACCCGTTCATCAATCACGGGCCGCGGTCTTCGAGCCATGAACGTTGTCTCGGACTGGGGAATCAAGCATTCTCCCCGCCTTCGCATGCTGACCCTGGACGCTATGAGCCAATGTCCCCCATTTTTTTCCCCTCGGGATGCCTGCTAGATCACAGAGGGGTGAAGATCTGCTAATGTTGTTATCAAGAGTGGTGTCAATCAATTCCCTAATGTCATCATGTAGAAAAGTTGTTTTCACTTTCACTCCTGAAGAGCGTAGCCTTCAACCATAATCCACCTGAGACACCTCACGATGCCCGCAAAATTCGATGGCCCGCTGGACAATGGAAAACTCGATGATATCAATCTTGAATCAGCGACCTGGAAACCAGTACGCAGTTCGCGATGGAGTTTTGATGTCGTACGACCGCAATTCCTCTCTTCCCATCTCGGCTCCTCGAAATCACATCTCAGGCCAACAGCTTGGCTAGATGGCCTTCGAGGATTCGCAGCCCTCTTGGTATACCTCCACCACAACCAACTCTGGGCTCACGACGGATTCGGCAACATCGTCTTTGAAAATTCGTTCGGCTACGAAGGGAGACATTATTTCGCCGCCCTCCCGTTTGTGCGCAACTTTTTCTCGGGTGGACACTTTGCCGTCTCTATCTTCTTCATCATCTCCGGATATGTCCTCTCAGTGAAACCATTGAGTTTGATCCAGAATGGCCAACGTCATGATGCAGCAGATAACATTGCATCTGCGCTCTTTCGACGTTGGGTCCGCCTCTATATTCCTGTCATCGGCGTCACTCTCACCTGGGTAGCATTCCGGCACTGGACGAAAATGTGGATGGAACTTCCAGACCTGCAAAACACCTTCAGGGAGGAACTTCTAAATTGGTATTACATGTTCAAGAACTTCAGCTTCGTGTTTCTCACAGGCGAGCAGTGGGCGTTTGCAAACGTCTACCATGCCCATGTATGGTCCATACCAATCGAATTCAAGGGATCCATTATCATCTACACGGCGCTACTGGCCTTTTCGAGGTGCACACGGAACGCTAGACTATGGTGTGAGACCAGTCTCATCGTCTATTTCTTGTACATAGTCGATGGCTGGTATGGTGCCCTTTTCGTCAGTGGCATGCTTCTCGCTGATCTCGACCTGCTCGCTGCATCTAATCAACTACCAAGATTCCTCTCCATGCTGGAAAACTTCAAAGAGCTGATATTCTTCCACCTCTTTATCATCGGTCTCTATCTTGGTGGAGTACCCTCTTGCGACGCCCCGGATCTCAAGCAAGGTCTGATTGGCAAATCGCCGGGCTGGATCTGGCTCTGGAAGCTGAAGCCGCAGGCAGTGTGGGAACCAAAGTGGTTTTATCTGTTCTGGGCAGCTCTCCTCGTCGTTTCGGCAGTCCCACGATTACCTTGGTTGAAGCGCTTTTTCGAAATGCGATTCTGTCAATATCTTGCGCGCATATCGTTTGCTCTGTATCTTGTCCACGGCCCGATGATATTTCTGCTTGCAGATAGACTGAATGCCGCAGCCGGTCTGACCAGAGAAAAACACCAGGAAGGTATTCCAGGGTGGGTTGATAAGTTTCCACTCCCAAAGAAGGGTCCCATGGGACTCGAATTGGCATTCTGGGGTCCACAGTTGATCATCTTTCCGGTGACGCTGTATTTGGCAGAGATGGTTACAAAGGTATTCGATGAACCTAGTGTAAAGTTTGCGGGTTGGTTTTACAGGACGACTTTGGCACCACCGTCGACGATACACAAAAGAGCCAGAAGCTCAATATCCTGAAAGATATTTGAGACAATTGCGAGAAGTCAAGTCAAGTTTAGCATTAGGTTTTCTACACATCAATGGATATGTTCTACGGCTAAGCCCTGCACCATCTCTGGAGTGGTTCATTGCAGCATTCCTGCAGTGTGAGAGTGTGCTCTCCGACATACGTACTATTTTAAAGCAGCTAAAATTCCTGTACATTCACCCTGTCAATATCTCGTATCCAGCAGTGATAAAAGCTCTTGCGCAATCAACAGTGACATCATCAGCAGGGCATCGATTCAACCCCAAAAGTTACCTTTCACATGTACCTTTCTCAGTCTTTGGGTACCTCGGACAACATGCAGGGTATCTTCGCCGCACACATGCAGGTGCGTGTGCTGACGGTCGGGTGGCTGGTGCCGAATCCCTGAAATACATCAATCGGGCTTCCCGAAACAGTGTTCTACTCCGTGTGCGCATCCCTGCAAGATCTACCCCAACATCCTGCTAACAACCGCGGGGCAAATTGCACCTTGGCCACGAGCATGATCGCGTATCAGGCCGTAGCATCTTGAGGCCGCGTTGTCGGGACTTTGACCTTCTTGTTCAGTACCCATCATCGTGTACCGTAATTGAGGTTGTGAAAGCGAGAAAATGAAACGGCCGCTACGCAGTTTCGCCGCTGCATCAATATTGGCCATTGGAACCGTTTACATCCTGAAGAAGAACGAGAATCACATAGTGGGAGCATACCGCTCATCTTATCAAACAGATGTTTCGATCACAAAGCATGCCTTCACGAACAATGCGCCGTCACAGAACTTCCCACCTCCAAACCACGACAGTCCCATCAGCCCTCCACGATCTCCACTGAACGAGCTTCCAGGCAAACCTATCGACATTTCCCCACCCTCAAACAGCCTGCAATTCCCCGCGACAGAAGAACCCAAGACCGATTCACCGGAGCCTCTCCCATTCAACCCCGAATTCCCATTCCAGCAAGACCTCACCCTCGACCTCCCAGCCTCCATTCGCGAATTTATCGCCCATAAACCCCACAATTACATTACCGATGGCCCGAAATCACACGCCTACGCAACCTTCATGGCAACTCGGAATCCCTCCCTAAAAGACCCCTATTACCTCGCCATCCACTCCCTCATCTACCGCCTCCTCTGGTCCCCTCGCTCGCGCACAGAAAAATACCCCTTCATTGTCTTCGTTGGTGAATGGGTGACACCCGAACAACGTCAACTTCTATCAGGCGCTGGTGCTATCGTTCGGGAACTTCAGTCATTAGAATGGAATCCGAACGTCGAGGGCGTGCAGCCTCGATGGAAGGATCTCTTCGCCAAACTGAACATGTGGCGGGAGACTGAATTCGACAAGATTATGTTCTTAGACGGGGACGCATTTCCTACGAGTAATCTCGACGAGATTTTCGACGTTACTGATACCCAAGAGTGCATTCGGGAAAAGTTGGGCATTGATGATTTCCTAGGAGATGGGGATCCGGTGTGTGAGCCATATGTTTTTGCGGGCGTGCCGCAGAATCCGGATCGGGAGACGGATGTCAATATCAATGTGGGGTCTATGATATTTACACCCTCGGATAAGATGCATGCAAGGCTGCTGCAGAACTATGTCAAGACAGATCATTATGATTGTCTGATGGCAGAACAAGCCTTTTTGAACTGGCAGTTCAATATAAATGGGGCCTTTCCGGGAAAGCAAATGGATCGAACATGGGGAGGAGCATTTCCAAAGGATAATGATGAGGGAACGTTGAAAGTTGTGCATGAAAAACTTTGGGCGGCTGAGAAGGGGTGGTTGAAGGCAGAGTGGGAGACACGGTGGGGAGAGATGGTGCTGTTCTATATGGGAGATGAGTTTGGGAAGAGGAGGAAGGAAGATGGTCTCGTAGATTGAGGAATACCAGCAGTGAGGAACTGGATGTTCCTACAAATAGCTATGCAGAAGATGGATCCGGCGATCCTGGTGTTGGAATCAGTACCTATGCTATGAACGTCCCAGAGACCATGCGTCGGGACACTGTGTCCATGGGCCTCTCGCCAATTTGGCAACACTTAATAGGCACCTATAAGGATTGAGGATAGCAGCTAGTTTGGTTGTCCGCATACAAGATTATTTGCATTTTCGATCCAAGAGCGATTCTAGGTAGAACGTGGGTAGAGAACGATTGATGCCGAATCATTTGGAGATATCAAGAGACTGTAGTTTCACACTATTTCGACAAGTCTTGTGCTGTTTCTTTCTCTTCGGCTCTGAATTTGATAACTCAAATATGGAGTTGTGTTTTTTCAGCTAGGTCCGAATTAGGAATAGCCTTGGTCACGTGCCCAAGTATCTGCTGCGCCCGGCGACTTCAGCTCGTCCACGTCGAGCCTCAACACCGCCCCCTTCAATTCATACAAATATCTACCTGCTACCTGCTCCACAACTTGACTGAAGCCACAAGATAGTCCGTATCTTGGGCTTCCCAATGTACAAATATCCTCCACCCCGCAGCACGATTCTCTCGACCGATTTCCGCAAATCAAAAACGACACTACCAAAGCCAAAATTCTGGCAAAATGTTCGGCAACGTTATCGTTCGGCAAGAATACCAGGCTCGTCTTCAAAAAATAGCAACACCAAAATCAATGACGATGGTCTCTGCACACGTTGCGCGGACCTTGATCTGGACGCTATATTTACCGAAACTATGACACCTGTGAGCGACTGGTGTCCGTTCCACGTGGAAGAAATCCTGGAAATCGGGGTTCTTCATCCTAACTGTCGTCTGTGCAATATTTTTGGTCATTGCTCGGCTGTAGAAGTCGACAAGCTAGACTCTTCCTCGTTTGGGGAAGCAAGGTACTCGCTGCTCAAGTGCACCACCAGCGCCATTCTCGAAGATAATGGTGTTAGCCCAGACGTTTGGATGCCTGAGAATCTTCTAACGGTTTGCCTGGAATCGGATTTTGAGATGGGTGCGCGTGCAGATGACTACCACCGACATGGATTTGTGGTACAATATTCAAACCTTGAAGATTCCAAGTCTGCGTTACATGAGCAAAGGCAGATGATCGATTTTCAACTGTTGTCCAGCTGGTTTAACACGTGTAACAGTTTACACAAGGATTGTCATGACAGTGCAGACTGGATTTCCGAGAGTCCCGTCTTCTTGATCGACTGCGATGATCGAAAAGTCGATCTACGGATACCTGGCACGCATTATGCAGCTTTATCGTATGTCTGGGGTAAATCTGCCCTAGAAGTGCGCTCACACCTGGAGCTAGACATATCTATAAGTCTTCCATCGGCGTTGCCTAAGTTGATTGAGGACGCCATCTTCGCAACAAAGGCTCTCGGCCTGAAGTACCTATGGATTGATCGCTATTGCATTGCTCAAAATGACAAGGATGTCAAGCACAAACAAATCGCATCAATGGATCAAATATATAGCCATGCAGATGTCACGCTGATTGCTGTGGTCAACGATCCGGAGGAGGGATTGCCCGGAGTCAACAATACACCCAGACCACTGCGACCTTCAAGCGAATTTGGTAAATACAGATTCGCAAGTACGATGCGGGATCCCGCGGAGCTCATAAGCGAATCAACATGGAATCAACGAGCGTGGACCTACCAGGAAGCCTTCCTTGCCAATCGCAAGATATTCTTCACGAGGGAAGGGGCTCAGTTCGAGTGTCGCTCAATGTTCCGCTCCGAACATCTCGATAAATACATTATAAAGCAGTCAGGCCTGATTGAAGATGTTCTAGTTTTCCCTACATGGCAGAGGAAAACATCCTACACAATCACACAGGACGTCAATCTCATCTCTCTTCATCACCGCTATTGTAGAAGAAATATGACATTCCAGTCTGATGCCATCAACGCATTTCGTGGGATCCTCAACCTTTACGACAAAGGCCCGCTTCCAACGAAGAACTACTGGGGCATGCCCATAATGGCACTTCTGGATTCAGATTCTACAGGGTCTAATGCGAACGAAACCAATGAGCTTTATCCGGAGTTCGATTCTGTACTATCGCTTACAGCAAGATTCATGGCATCTGTCTCAGCTGCGATACAAAAAGATGCTAGGCGACGTACCAACTTCCCGAGCTGGACATGGGCTGGTTGGTATGAACAGTCATTTTGTCCGAGCGCGATAGACAAACGAATCTCCGATGTAGAAGTATGGATCGAAACTTCAGACTGTAAAGTACATACCTTACACGAATTTGTAGCGGCTGACGGCTTCAATCTTCCGCAATCGCAATTGTCGCCATACATCCACCTCGAGGCAATGATGGCACCTATACGGATCTTTTCTTTTGACACAAGTCTTATTGTCGGTGCTAAGATGACATATCACTTCACTCGGACATGGGTAGAGTTCGATGGAAAAGACGGGTCACTCTTATACGCCCAAGCTGATTATTCTTCAACAGTCAAAGGGGAGTGTTGGAAACCAGACCGCCCTGCTCAATACAAGAACTATCTCGCCATCGTCATGGGCAAGCATCAGACATATAGGGGTTTTACTGAACATGTTATACTACTGGTTGAGGAACATAATGATGTTGTCGAGAAAGTGGGAACTTTAGACGTTGAAAGGCAGCTGTCGAAACATCCGGAAGAGCTTTATAGCTGGGAACCGACGGCTCTCAAGGGGGTTGATGGTGTTCTACATGGCAGCGATTATTTTGACATGGACGAGATTGTATGGACGAGGCGGAGGGTGAAATTGGGTTAGCGATAACGTGCATATTCTGTTGCCCAAGATCCAGAAAGTTGTTGACTTTAGACTGAATCGCAGTACTTTGAAAATAATATGTACATACATGTCTTCTTAGAGCGTAGCAATCATATTGGAAGACGGCTAGACGAGTACAATTTTTCTCTCCTCTTCTCCTTTGAACCACTCTACTTCAATTTTGCGCCAGCCTTCTTTAGAAATATTGTGTGTTTCGGCAATACCAACGCGCTTGTATGATTCAGGAATGTTTTGGGAAGGAAGAACAATAATAAGAGCTATCTTATTCAAATCGCCCAGCAGGGGTATGCACATTACCGGTTGCCCGTGGTAGAGGCCTTGTCGTTCACTCTGGGGATTATCAAGTACATCAGGGGATAAAGAGATCCATTGGGACATGCTAGAGTTTCTTAAAGTGCGCGACATCGCAGGCTGCGATGGCGACAACAGATATGGAACTTCCCGGGAGTCGCACACTACGAATGCTTTGGCCATGGTAGCGCAAAGTTCGATGGATGTTCTCGTTTTGCTACTCTGTGATGAAGTTCCTTTAAGAAAAGTACTGAATTTGATCGCAGAAAAGAAAGAACGATGGCTGGTGTAGCATGGAAGAGAGAAGTTGATAGGGTAAGGCGAGGTGATCCAAGACCAAGTAGGGCCGATACTGCGTCTTGGGTTTGTTGGTTCTCGATGTATTTCCGAGTACCAAAGCAGAAAATATACCAAATTCTTTTCCCAAAGCCCATCTCGGAAATTGCCCATACCGAAGGATTTGAGTTTCGTGACAACCCCAGAAAGCGCCGGAAGTGTGTCTTCAACTTTTGTTAGTCTGCGATGGGAGCAGTCCACAACAATGCTTTGCCACATTGATACAAGAACCCTGTCATTGACTTTGGATTCCTTGAGCACAGCATTAAAATCTGTGCATTGCTTCAGTGGACGCCAATTCCCAAAACGGCGCCGATTATTTTCAGAACACTCACACCAGAAATGACCACGACACTCCCACACGAGCTCTTGGTTAAGGAAGTGCATTGTTCGCCTTGCTAGGAGGCGCTCTTGTAATGTCCAGCCTCGTAAGAGCAATGGGTGGCAAGAGTTTGGGTCGTATCTCTGGAGGAAAATATCCCTATGCTCTAGACATGCTCGTACATGCACTGGAGTCACACCTCGAAATGAAGAATTCTTCAGAGATAGTTCCCACGTTCGGCGGTCGGTAGATGGATCGCAAGAACGGATGAAACCGTCGTTGGCAGATGCCGCACGGGTCGCAGATATGACCACCGTAGCATTCTCATAGACTAACGCCATGTCTGCGGCTTCTTCTTGCCAGTCTGGTAGATCGTCCTGTACAATGCATAAGGCATCAACCCAGAGATATCGAATCTTCATTAGTCGGGTTATAATGATTGCATCTTTTATCGTTCTTGGGACATCAGACCAGTCAATTCCTCGTTGCCTTTCACCGAGTGTCTCTGTCGTCGTAGTGAGGTTTAAGGCTGGGTTCCCCCAGCAGTAAGAGCAATATATGGATCGGTCCGATTCCCTGTACCACAGAGACGGAGTTCGGGGTTGTTTTTGGTACCAATATCTAACACTCGCTTCGGCATACGTGTCGGAATCGGGTCCTGACAAAAACCGTGCTCGATTTTGCAATGGCGTAACATTTTGGACCCCATCTCAGCTGCAGCCTCATGAGATAGTTTGGGATCTAAAGATAGACTGTAACCGATGTATAATTGAGGCAAAGATAGCTCTATTGCAGGGTAAGTATTGATCTACACACAGAAAACCAAAGGAGAGGCTCCACCTGTTGGAGTGAAGAACTCAATCTCTCTGGATGCAGAGTTCTCGATTCGAATCCTAGCGACTAACGGCCGCCCGTAAGTTGAGAACAAGTGGATTGTGTTGTGTGGCTTAGGAGGATTCGAGCTCCTAGTCGTCAATATGCCATTCATGATTAAACAACAAGTTGAACATCCGTTCTTGGAACTTTCTTGAATTGCGGACCATTGGAAAGATGTGTCAAACTGATCCTTTTTGGTATCACGCTTGAGGTTTATGCACACATCGCAACTGGATGACTTCTTTCTTTTCCACAGTTTCAAAGAAGAATGCATAGCTTGGGAGGTTAAGCACTACCTGGAAAAGCATCTGGAGAAACCGAAGTAAAAGAGGTAAATTATTGGAAAAAAAATCTTGTCTAACTATGATGGGAAACCGGTTAGTATATATACGCGTATACTGATAACGGTTCAGAGCTGAAAACTCGTGCAGGACATGGCTGAACGCCACGCGGAATATGCCCAATCATCTCCTCCACCATTCGGGTTGCTAAACACGAAAGATGTGGAAAGAAATCACACCCAGCGCCCCAAAATTAAAGGGCGTGGCATTGCGTCAGGTGAATGGCCTCTGCAGATGTCTTTCAGCCTTCTCTTTGCAGCTTGGTGGAAACATAGTATGCGGCAGCTCCAATTGCAAATTTCAGCCTTGTTCCGAACCTAGTGTCCTTTCTCTTAGAACATTCATGCACCGGGTGTATTTCTCAATTCAAAAATTGCGAACGAACTGACACCACTTTCTTTGCTATCGACGGAAGAAGAATCGAATGGACAAGAATGTTTACTCGCTCGGGTGCCGACGTCAGCCTTGCCAACCACAATTCTATAGACAGACAGCACTTGTGTTCGCTGCCCTGAAGGGGCACCTACAAGGAACAAGTCATTTAATGCAGAAGGAGTTTGTCAAAATCCATGCACCAATTCCCCAGGTAATTCTATCGACTAGCTACACAAGACCAAAGATTTTGAAGGGGCGCCAGGGAAAATTGCAAGAAAAAGAGGGTATGTAGAGCTTGCTGAGTGACTCGGGAACTGTAAATATATGCTTTTGAGCAGAGGTAATGAATTGATAGAACTTGTCCAGTGCCATCAATTTCCTCTCCCACCATCTCACGTCCATGTCTATTCCAACCGACTCCAGAAAATCACCACCGGTACCCCCGGCGCTGTTGCATTCTCCCTCCTCAACCTCAGCACCTTCCCTCCATCCATAACCGTAAAATTCCGCACGAACCGCCGGCCAACCAAACTCGGTACATTCGCCACATCCAAATGATGCGTGAGGATGCCGTCGTCGTACTCGCTTCCGTTCAACACAGTCATGTCGAATGGACCCGAGTACGCGAGATTGTGCTTGCCCAGAAGCGCCCAGTCGGCATCGCTACCGATATCGGGTTTGTTGATGTCGAGGTGAGGGGGTCGCCAGGCGGGGTTGGTTTGGAGTATGTGCGCGGAAACGTAGCCGGTTCGAGTGTAGAAGAGGCGCGCGTCTTCGGGGTATTGGTTGTTGATGTCCCTGGAACAGCGTTAGGCTCGAATGTGGAAAGACGTTTTGATCATGGATCTATGCACGGATGGAGGTTGGAAGTGCAATTACCCCGTCGAATTGATCAGAGTCCAAGCCCCAGCTATGAGAGACATGAAGTGTTGTTTTGGAACCATATTAGCATTCTGGGCTTCACTCTGGCAAGTGGGTCGATTGCAAGAGACCACAGAGAAAGAGCAAAGGAGTGATTGAAAACCACCGCTATGAAAGAGCTTAAGATCCTTTTAGAAGGAGTAATACTCTCTTTTGCTACATATATCGAATCTTACCTTGCCATATACCTTATTGGACACGGATGTTAAGCGAACACTAAATTTCTACGCGGTGCTCGCTTCCCACCATACATTGGCTTGCCGCACACATAGACTGCCCCCATCAATTGACACAATTCTGGTTAGAAATTACTCAGATTTTTATGCGCACCCATATTGCGAAGTGCGGCCTTGGAGCGAGGCTCTGTCATTGATATCTAGCTGTGGATATGCATAGTGATCATCTCAATGATGGTCTTGACGATCGTCTCATTGTATCATCATCGCCCTGCCTGTCATCTCCACCACTGCACATTAACAACAGAAGCTCGGTTCAAGGCTGTACATGCAAATTTGATTTTAATGTGGCTTGCTTTGATCGGTGTACCCAGGTGTGCATCGCGTAGAAATTTAGTACACGCCGAATGTCAGTGTATATCCTACATATATACAGGGCCTATACGAGGTTAAATTAAAAACTAAGTTTACTAGTAGGATAGCTAAGACTTAAGCTTATAACTTAATCATCCGGCGACCGTAAAGCTCATGCTCACCATCCTTCCACCTGCTTCCTGCAACCCGGCCAAAATTCTAAATCTGGCTTTCGGCAGTTGGGCTTTCATATCGTTGCCGTATGTGCAAGCTTCATCCTGAGTTCCCCCAAATGCATACAGTCAGTGCGATCTCACTGCCTCTTTCCCTTGAGATGCGCGAAGTCTTAGTGTCTTTCCCAACTAATCATCGCCTAATTCTATTCTATTATGACGATACGTCTTCTTGAACGCTCTGAACACCAGCGGTTACATCTTCGTATCAGCGCCCTCAAAGTCGCAGCCTAGTACTTTACAAAGATCCACAGATTCGCAGACATCAAGGAAAATTAACCAACCTGGCAGACGGGTTCCTCCAGAGGTTCAATGAGTTACTTACTATGCATGCACTATATATATGCCAGCTCAACAACCCTGCGCATTTGCAAGCAACCCATTTCTCCAAACGCCCGGTTTGCAAGCCCATGACAACACTTTGCAGCTCTATATTTCGACGTGCCCCTCTTCTAGCGTCCCAGCACAAACCTCACACCTAACCCCCCACCCACAACTCTCACATCCCCTCCCTACATGTCCACACCTCCGACACCACATCCCTGAAAAAGACTCCCTATCTCTAGCCTCTATCTCTTGGTAAAAACTACAGTAGCAGCAGATATATGTGTACCAGTGTCCGAAAATATGAGTCATAATCAATTGACCAGAGCTGGGATGCGTACTACCATCGGAACTGGCACGAATACCCCGACATTGGGAAATGCAAGGAGGGCTGGAGAGCTTGGATATCTCGGAGCGGTCAGAGGGCAAATAGGAGGCAAGGGGATAGTCAGCAGGGAGATATGCCGGGGGAGGGTGTATAGGAGGGGGATTAGAGGAATGGAGATATGTGGATGTGGAAGGGTGGGGGATGTTGAAGAGTTTGCGGATACGGTGTTTGGTGTAGGCGCGGAGGAAGGGGAGCATTTGGTTAATCGAGGGGTGGGTATAGTGAGAGTGGGGATGATGGTAGGTGTTGGAGGGGAGATGGCGGGTGGTACGGACAGGAAAGGAAGGTAAGTTGGTGGGGGAACAGTTGTACGTGCGTAGGAATGAGATTTAGTGAGTTTGTTGAAGGGGGTGCTGAAGGAATACTATCGGATTGTCTCCTGAGCACTGATGTAATGCATGTGACAGTCATAAGTCCAAATCCGATGACCAACAACCCGATTCACACCACCATCTTCACCATCATCATCACATCCCCATCATAAAAGCCCATCTGGATCATCAACTCTGTAAATTGAATTACACATATCAATCCCCTCCCCTCCACAATTACGATAAAATAAAAATCTAGCGCCCCGCGCTTCCGCGACAAATAGACCTACAAGGCCCGCCCAAAAGTCTATAGCCCGGGATGTAATTCCTCCCAATATCTCGTCTTGCCCATCCCTATCCCTGTCTGAAAACGAATGTATAAAGTCTGGGTATCATCGTGTATGGTGCATGCTGAAACGTTCACTTCTCCATCTCGTTCTATGTCCGCCTCATTCGATTCGATAATGTATCGAGGAAAGAGTATGTGGACGGGAGTGAAGGACAGTGGAAGGAAAATATAAAGCCAAAAGACCCCGACCGAAAGCAAGAACGCCAATGAAATCAACCGTCCGACCACCCAAATAATCCCTACCAGTCTTTTTGAAGCTTCTCTTTCTGTCCGAGTCGTGTTCGTGTCGTGTTTGTATTTTTGGTGAGGCGAGCGTATGGAAGGGAGGGAATAAGGCGGCGATTAAATAGCATTAAACTTGCCCTCCAGCTTGCCCATCTCCAGGCCCACATCCTCCGTCTTCATCCTCTCGCCATTAGCATCTCTCCGCCCACCAAGCATGCCCCAAACAGCCAAGACTGCAACCGCGAACGACACAATCATGAACGGAATCATGACCCATCGCCCCGCTGCCTCGACCATGCACTGCCGCGAGTAATCTTCTTTTACCATCCTCGCTCCGGGGATGTCCTTGAGCTCGCAGGACCAGGTCTCGAGGTCGAAGCGGCCGAGGTTGTACCGCACTTCTTCCGTATTGGGACGCCCGGCTTTGCGCATCACGTAGCGGAGGAAGAAGTGCGAGGAGGACTTGTGCGTGATGTAGATGGAGACGAGAGAGAAGAGAATGATGATGAAGTTGCTGAGGTGCAGAAACATAGTATTCCGGCGGAAGGAATACGCTTGCGTCTATTTCCAGAGGTCAGCATCCCCGCTCTGATCAAGATGATATCACGTGATAAATGCTTACCTTCTCGCCCTTCTTCCAATCCTTGCAAATGAACACCAAATGACCAACTGCGACGAAAATACTGATTACGCTAGCGATCATGGCGAGTTTGGCGGGCATGTCATAGAGTTCTTTCGGTAGAGCCGCCAGAGCTGTCGGATTTGGATCGCCGTCGCCGGTGTCGAACGAAAAGGCCGTGTTGATGTTGTCCTCGATGAAGGTCAGAGTCATAGCTTTGAGCGCGATGACGGCGGTGGACAGCAGGACGAGTTTCGACAGGAGCACTGTAAACAGCATCCGGGTCACTTCGTACCTGCGCTCTGTCGCGACGGGCCGGTTGAAGACGGGTTTGGGTTTGAGGATGCTGGCCACGGATGACAGCGTCACGGAGGGCATCTTGAAGCTGAGATCGGCCTTCTTCATTATGGCGGTAGTATGGGTGTTTGTGGTATTGGTGGTGTTGATGGCGATGGGGGGGAGGGGAGCACTGCTGTCCTACACCCGCCGCCACAACAAGCACCGGAATACTCGACGAAATTATGAGATTAAATGAAGCGTAGAGCGAGCTTGTCGACGGGAAGAGCACAAGAACAACCAGCAGAAACACTAGGGAAGTAAAGAAGGGAATAGTGGGACGGGAGATGAACTCGGTTACGCGAGAGCGGGAGAACATTCGGTCTATGTAGTAATGTGGACGTGAAAGGGTGCGCAAACAGAAATGTGAAATCATAAGAGGTGCGTGGCTATGGAAGAAGCAGATCGCTGAAAGAGCGCGTCTCTAACAGCTTGCGGCCAGTCCCTGCCTGGGAGGTGTCTCCGCGACGCTCGGCGGATAATGCTGTGTTCCCGCATAGCTCGACTGACCTGGTCTTCCTAGTCGCAGAGTCTCGAAGACACGTTCGGCAGATCATGCAACAGGCTTTCGACGACGAATCCAGGGTGGAGAGTGGGCAGCGTAGCGAGGAGAGTACAGTCATGGTGGTGTGAAACGCATGTCGTCTGAGGAGGGTTAGAGCTCGGGCCACGCCTTGCCTGATGCAGAGCTGTACGGAGTTGATATCAGGTTGTCTTATACATAAGTGCCCGCTTAGGCCTGCGTTGTCTCGTACTGGGCGAGGATAGCTGGCGTTAGATATCATACCATTCCACTTATAGCCCGGAAGGTTCCCTCTGGCTCTGTATGGGACAACAGCCCGCTCCATTCATAGATCGCACCGGTCACGTGGACAGACCCCCACCCCCAAAACCTCAGGATCCCACCACCATCTCAAACCTCAGCCCTAAAGGCATGAGGCACGAGGCACCGGAGCCGTGGTTTGGCAGTCTCCCGGTTAATGTTTCCGTGGCTTTGACCAGGCCACGCCCCCACTTGTCAGTGATGCGAGGTCGAGATTGGCGAGCGCAAGACGTCGACCAGGCGCCTGGTACAAGTAGCTTTAACAAACAGTGTTAATGGCATTTGAGGTTACCTGAGAGCCGAAAGGAATGTCGAGGGAAGTAGAGGTACCGAGCATTGTCAGCCTTGCGTCTGCTGAATCGCGCAGAATGCCGGTTTCGTTGGTGACTCGGTACTTTGCGTTCCAGTTTGGGTACTCTCCAGGTTGATATGAAGCCAAAAATTTCTACCTCGGTGAGAAAGAAGCACGTTGCCAGTGACTGCGCCGGGCTTGAAAATGGCCGAGAGCTTTTCCAGTTGTTTTTGAGTTCTGGTTTCAATATCCTTGTTGACCACATCGAGGCAACGGTAACTCTAGGTCTCGATGCGACAAATATAGGATGATTCCAATTATACAGATAAGACCGCTTGAGCTATTACTTGCAAGTCTGTTGAAATATCTTCAGACATTTTAGTTCGATTGCTGGACCGACTCGTTACATGCAGTGCGCTATGTCGATTGAAGAGCATCCATCAAAATGTTCACCAGAGGCACTCTCACAATTGGGGAGCAATCGGCCTGAATCGATTTCGTGCTTGAGAGAAGTCTTTGGACGTGTCTGTGTGGATGGTAGTACTACAAGATTCATGGCCATTATGCGGAGAATAGCGGTTAGAATGCCAGAAGAAAACCGCAAGGAGTGGTCCTTCTGTCGGACTGAAAGACCTTGTTCGCGGTGTGGCAACCGAAGTGACTCGTAGACGTCACCTTGCCGCCCTCTAACCTCTCTATACCTGCCGCAGAAAGACGCCCATCTATGCTTCACGTTACTTCCCCGTGATTGGTGGCGCGAGAGCGAAAATTGAGCCCTGAGAAGTGACGGAAGGGACTCTGAAAGATAATATTCCAAACATACGCATGTCTTTCTATCGCATGTGATTTGAGACTGAGGGGAAAACATGATCAAGTCAACAATTAGCTGTGGGAAAGAAAGGGGAGAAGGAAGATGTGGATGTTCTTGGGTGTATTAATCCAAAGCTCAGGCCACTTTCGGCCTAGGACACTCCGCAACCAATCGCGCGTCACCACAGCGCGTCAACTCAACACCAAACTTCCATCACCACTTTATCCATCAACATCCACACTCCCAACACCCCACCAATCCTCCAACATGGTGGGCACCCACCCCAAAGAAATCGACGTCGCCTTCGCCAGCAACCACGAACTGCGCAAAAGAGTGCATGCTGCCATCGGTAAGCGTTTCTGCGCCTCATAGACAAGGCTCGACATGCTAACACTGCATCTTAGACCAGAACCCGACACAGAGTACGCTCTTCCGGGATATATCTACCTACATTTTGAATCAGACGTCGCAATCCACGACGGAGCCCGCGTCCAAAAAGCGCAAAATCGAGGACAGCAACGGAGCCCAAAATGGGGCCACATCAGGGGGTCTGGGCAGCCTCGTGAACCCGGCGGCTAAGGCGTGGCGGACATACACTGGGGTCAGCTTTTCGATTCCGCAGCGGAAGAAACTCACGCTGGAATTGCTCGATAACAAAAAGGATGGCGGGATAAGGGGCGTGGGCGCCGACGGCAACATTGAATTTTCGATAGCGTGGAAAGACGTCGGTAAATGCCCCCATACACCTCTTATGGTTCTGATGAGAATCAGGAAAGAGGGAAATACTAATATGCATCTCCAGACCAAGTATTCTGTCTCCCCGTCCCCGAAAAGGCCAAACGACAGCACAATTTCGTCATCATACCCACTCACGGCGACGGCGTGAACCCTCTCCCCGACGACTTCAATGGCTCAGCACCCGAGCCCATCGTCTGGACCTTCGAAGAAGCTTCCGGCAAGAATATCGTCGAGGGGGAAGATCCCGGCCCGGCGCCCATGGCCGAAGCAATACACCACTGCCTGATCCAAGCCGGGACCCGCAAATCGGTCATCTTCCCCGACGCGGCCGAATTCGCCAGCGCAATCGTGCAGAACCACCGGAAGGGCGAGAAAGCATACCACGTCAAAGCCCATCGGGGGAGCAAAGAAGGTATTCAACCCCTTCCACAACACACACATACTGCCAGCCCTCTCCTGCACACCAACGAACAAAAGCAAATGCTGACCCCCCATCTAGGATACCTCTTCTTCACCTCAGTAGGCATAATCTACACCTTCAAAAAACCCCTCGCCTACTTCGACTTCAGCACCATAAACAGCATCTCGTACACAGCCGTCCTACGCAACACCTTCAACCTCGTCATCACAACCCCGACCCAGGAAATCGAATTTGGCATGATCGACCAAGCAGACTACCCGGGCATAAACGACTACATCGCCGTGCACCGGCTGCAAGATGCCAGCATGGCAGCTGCTCGCCGCGCGAAGAAACTCAATATTAATCCACCGGCTGAGGGCGAGAATGGCGTGGGGAAGGGAGATGGGGAGGCGGACGATGGGCTGAGCGAGTTGCAGAAGGCGGAGATGGCGCTGCAGGATCAGGAGGATGAGGATGAGGAGGACTATGATCCGGATAAAGAGGAGGAGGGGAGTGAGGGGAGTGGGAGTGGGAGTGGGGATGAGAGTGGAGAGGAGGATGATGGGATGGGGTATGATGATGATGATGACGATGAGGATGAGGATATGGAGGAGGAGTAGGTGTGTTTATTCTTGGGGCCGGGGTTAGGCGAGAGGATTGAGAGCCTTATCGGGGGATCTTGATGTTCAGGTTTGGACATTCGATACCTACTTGGTATAACGTGGTTAGGATACGATTTCAGCTTGTGGTGGACATGTAGAGGAAAGGAAGAGCGAATTCATGGGAAGAGGTGCCCAGGTGCTTGCGTGCAGCTGCACACCTCAGCACCTACTCAAGGAAAACAAAGGATAAGTTATATATTTCCTCTCCAACAAGCGAGCCATCTCCTCCTAATCAACTTTTATCCCACTTCTAAGTCTATCTCATTCTCCCTTTCGCCCCATGAGGTCCATGTTCTCTGTGCTGAGCACTTTCGAGGTTGACTCTTGTATACGATTCCCCCTATGTACCACCGGCGGTCTTCCAATCCCCTTCGTCCTTGGCGGATAAATGCTTCAATCATCAGCCCACCCCATCACTCATCACCCATCGCACAATTATTTCCACGGTTACACGAGAATATTCCCCAATCTGTAAATTACCCAAGTAATATAAGTATTACCCCACACTCCACTCTGATTGGAACCGCTCGGAGATGCAAACCTCGCCACATCTCCAGACACCTTTCAACCTCTACAGTACTCCTCGCTCCACCAATTCCTCTCTCCATTCATAATCATTCCGTCTTCCGTCGACCTAAGCACGTCATCCTTCAACGCATTTTCCAGCGCTTCCCGCGCCTTCTCGCGCGTCCCTCCTCCCTCGCTGAAACGCCGTCTTGAGGCTCAAACACCCCTCTCACCCACAATACCCATAACACCCACCACCTATACCGCCCCGTCTGTCTGGGGCACCGACCCCGGATCTCCGCCTCGCCATCGCATCGCATCACCACAAGACAAGGCTGACGCGCCATGCCGAGCGCCTAGTCCACCACAGCCATGCATCTCCCCACCTGCACTCTTCGAAGCACAGCTTGGCGCGTTGTGCTTGTGCTTGGGGTGTCGTCTATCCTCTTCCTGTTGATCGCTTTGTTTAGCAGGGAGGAGGGGTTACAGTATATACCGCTCCGAGTCGTGGTGCCACATTTGGCGATACCGAGACCGGCGTTTCCGTCGCTGGAGGATGTGTCCAAGGGGTTTGGGTGGGATGGGGAAAAGGGTGGGGACGGAGGCGATGATGATGTGGAGTGGGCAGAGGGAGCACATCCCATCGCCCACCTGATTGCTCGAGCGACGCTCGATTTCAAAAAGACGGTCGCGAAACAGCCACAGTCGCTAAGTGCGGCAGCATCGCAGTACCGTAAGCTTCGCCGACGGCATCCGCCTCCGGGATTCGCGGCGTGGTATGCGTTCGCTGTTGACCAGGGCGCCCTGATACCAGAAGAGTTCTTCGATCAGATATACCATGACCTAGGCCCGTTCTGGGGATTGGATCCAAGGATGCTGGCGAAGCAGGCGCATGCGCAACGGACGCGGATTTCGATCAGGGATGGGAAAATGGTGGGAGGGAGAAATGGGAATGAGAAGTTGGACATGTGGAGGGATATGTTGGGGGTATTGGCACAGTATAGACATGTGACATTACCGGACGTGGATATCCCGCTGAATACGAATGAGGAGCCTGCGTTGATTGTGCCGTGGGAGGATATCGCTACGACTATGGAGTTTACTAGGCCGTTGAAGTTGAAGCCTGGGGAGGTGTTGGATGAGTTCTCGCCTGTGGATGATGACAAGGAGTTTGATAAGAAGTATAAACTCGATGTTACGTGGTTGACGGAGAAATTGCATCGCCCGGCCGTCGCGGTTGGCCTGAGGACGTACTGGTCACTTCTTCAGCCGGCTTGTGCGCCGAATTCGCCGACGAGGAAGGGGAAGCTGATGGCCGATATTTGGCATATGCAGGGTCATACTAGGGAAGAGCATTTAGCTGCTCACCTTCTGCCACCCAGATTTCCGAACGGAAGCGTGGACGGGTATGTCGGTAACTGGTCCCAGGCGATAGATCCGTGCCAATACCCGTATCTTCAGGGCCTCCATGGAGCGTTTGTGAGACCGGAGCAGATCAGTACAAGTCAGAAGATGTTTCCGCTGTTTTCGGGATCCAAAATGAGCATCAATAACGATATTCTCGTTCCGAGGGCAGAAGAGTGGAATGCTACGTACGGCCCATTGGTAGTGGATGACGCCCCGGGGGAGAGTTGGTCGCAACGGGAATCGAAACTCTTCTGGAGAGGTCCCGCGACGGGAGGAACGAATACCAAGATGAACTGGAATCGATTTCATCGACACCGTTTCGTCAGCATGTGCAATGGCTCGCATGTTGAAGCTGCTGAGCAAAGCATCCACGATGTCAATACCAGCACAAGTGGAATTTCTCCAGCAGGAACGTTTCGTCTACATGAGAATGCGGCATACCGTCTGACTGCCAGGAAAGAGCGCCGGCTCGCGGATTGGCTCCATTTGTGGGCCGATGTCGCCTTTACAGACCTGAAGTGTTTCGATGAAGCCAAGGGAAAAAGCTGTCCCTACAACTCTGCGTTCTACTCTCTGGCCAGGCCAGAATCGGCCGAAGGCGTGGCGAAGTCTAAATACACCGCAATTCTTGATGGGGGCAGTGAAGATGGCAGGGAGTTTGTAAAATGCTTACAAAGTGGCTCCGTTGCCTTGAGAGCAAGCGTGTCTCAGAGCTGGTATGACGCGAGACTCTGGCCGTGGATGCACTTTGTTCCTATGGATAACACATTCGTTGATTTGTATGGCATCATGGAGTATTTCGTAGGAAGTGGCAATGGAGAGGAGAAGGAGGCGCACAAAGGCCATGACGATCAGGCTAGGCGTATTGCTACCGCTGGAAGAGAATGGGCACTGAAAGCGTTGAGGAGAGAAGATATGCTGGTCTACGTGTATCGCTTGGTGTTGGAGTACAGACGAGTTCTGGATGTGAAGAGGGAAAGATTAGGATATGCTGGTGATCTGATGGATGAGGAAGGGGGAGGGTGAGACTGTGAAAGCGTGCCGGACTCTACCTTCTTCCTTCCTCACCATGAAGGTGACGACACACTTCCACCACTACCATCCTCCATACTGCAACACTCTTTCTCTCATTCTCCATAATCCCTCCTAACCAAACCAGTATATGCTCACAGCCCTGCTCATTTCTGCTATTCTCATCATCTTCCCCATTATTGCAGTCCAGACGTCTCGCATCACACCAAGCGAAGAGGAAATCGACCCCAACCTCAAGCCCAACCTCTCTACCTATGGCATTTCACCGCCGTCGCTTCGGCTGGCGTGTTCGCTGGGAGCGAGCCAAAAATCGCTTCGGCTTCAAAACGCGCATCAAGCTACCTCGTGTCTAAGGACGGCACCTCAGGTCGATGGCGAGGAGAAGGCCGGGGGACTCTGGAAGGCACCGAAAGCCCAACGGAAACCATGGGAGCCACCCTTTCCAACCCGAACAGCGAGTCCCCGGTCGGAGTATCGGACCCTGCCGCCTATGGATCAAACACTTCCACCGTCTGGACCCCCTCTACATTCACCGGATCCGCTTTTGTCACCCAAATCTTATTTTCATGAACCGCAAGTGGCCCCCACTGCCACTGCCGTGACCGAGCCAGTAAGGGTCCCGACGCCTCAATCTATACCTACCGTCCAACAGCCCGACCCTCTTCCTGTCCCGGTTTCTCCTAAATATTCAGCCGACCAAGCACTTGTATCCAGCTTGAATCTCCCTTTGGAAAACAGAGACGATACTCACACCGGTGTCCTTTCCACATCCCGTTCAACCTCGAGGCGACAATCCGGAAATTCGATCGTCAACGCACTGAAAATCACAGCCTTGGTCCTAGGAGTGTTGGTAGGCATCTTTGCCTTCGCCGTCTTGGTTGCACATTGCCTGGCATGGTTCATTGTCTACAAGACGGAAGCAAGGCTTGGAGAAGTAAGGAAGGGGCTACTAAGAGGAGGGGAGATGAAAGTCTGCTTGTGTGCGCGATGAGGAGAGGATGGGACGGAAGACGACGTCCGGTGCATGTTCTTTGAAAGCCGGAGACCAGGTTGCGAGCAACACCCTCCACTCAGAATTGAAATCTTTACACTTTTCAATCTTGCAGCTCGCGTTTCAAACATTAATGAGACCGAGTTATATTGTTGAGGTCCAAATTGACTTGTGGGGATCGCAACGCCACTTCCGTCATGACCTCACCACAGCGCTTATCGATAAGCTTTATGCATCCCTCCAGCGATCACCACACCATCCGAGAGACCTTGTGACGATCCATTGCTCTTGGATCGAACCTTCTGGCCGCCCGATCCGTCTGAATCGTGTCAAACCTTTACACCGCCGACTTTCTCCATGAAACATCAAACTTACGGCCCCGTCCGACTTGCCTGTAAGA
Organism: Amniculicola lignicola CBS 123094; assembly: GCA_010015725.1. Classification (NCBI taxonomy): domain Eukaryota; kingdom Fungi; phylum Ascomycota; class Dothideomycetes; order Pleosporales; family Amniculicolaceae; genus Amniculicola; species Amniculicola lignicola. The sequence goes on along the minus strand of ML977646.1, from coordinate 83,314 downwards.
AGCTTGGCTCGTGACGGCGTGATGTGCTACGAGGAACGTGCTTGGGTGTTGCGCGTTCCCCGCGGGGAGGCATGTGGAATGCCATCATTATTGTTTAGTGCGGCTGAGGCACGTCGGTATAAAGATGGACAGACGCCTTTCCCGCGCTCGGGCGGTTTTGTTATACGCCACTGTCGTAGGCGGACGTTGCTCCTCCTCAGCTCATGCACTGCACCCCGAAGACGGGCTATTTCATCACCGACGAGGGCAGTCTTTTGCCCACTTCGCGTGTCCAACTTTTTTGTTTCTTGCTCTTGATCTTGCCGCTTTGGTACTTGGGTACTTCTGAACGGCAGCTAGACGGGTCCCTGCTTCTTCTAATATTATTTTTCCCCAGGATTTGTCGTAGTTGAGGCAGTGGTTCATTATGGCGCGCCTTCCTGGATCTAGCATTCTTCCTCTCCATAACAAGGAGAAGTCGACAAATGGCAACTCCCGCAAGCCCATACACAAACGCCCACAGACAACATTTACGAGCAAATGGCGGAACGAGTTGGTAGCCATGGCCGCAGAATTTGCGGGAACCTTCATGTTCCTCTTCTTCGCGTTTGGAGGCACCCAAGTTGCGAACACAGCCGCACAATACAGTGATGCCGCAACAGCTGGCCAGGAAAATGGAAGTATCACGCAAGCACCGAATACGAGCGTCTTGCTGTACATCGCCTTGAGCTTCGGCTTCAGTCTGATGGTGAACGTATGGGTATTCTTCCGCGTGAGCGGCGGCCTATTCAACCCTGCCGTAGGAACCCTCCTTCCCTTTCTCCTCCCACCCATCTGACAAAAGCCCTCCAGGTAACCCTCGGCCTGTACCTCATCGGCGCCATATCCCCCGTCCGCGCCATCCTCTGCTTCACAGCCCAAATGCTGGCCGGCATGTGTTCCGCCGCTGTCGTCTCCGCCATCCTCCCCGGCCCGCTCTCTGTCTCCACAACACTGGGTACCGGCACGTCCATTGCGCAAGGCGTCTTCCTCGAAATGTTCCTGACGTCGCTCCTCGTCTTCACCATCTTCATGCTCGCTGCTGAGAAACATAAAGCGACGTACCTGGCGCCGATTGGGATCGGCATGGCGTTGTTTGTCGCGGAACTTGTTGGTGTGTTTTATACGGGTGGAAGTCTAAACCCGGCGAGAAGCTTCGGACCGTGTGTAGCGACGAGGACCTTTCCACGATACCACTACATCTACTGGTTTGGGCCGTTTATGGGGACCTTGTTAGCTTTTGGCATGTATCGGATCGTGAAGACGGTCGAGTATCAGACGGTGAATCCGGGGCAGGATTTCGATGACCATGAGGTATGCTTGTTCTTCCGAAGCACCCCCAGTTCCCATCGCCGCTCTCTCCTCTTTGCCCTTTAAACTTATCCCTCTATCACTACCCTTCCTTCCGTCCAACCTTCACCCAAACACAACCTAACAAACCCTCCCCCAGGCTGTTCTATTCAAACCCCCCACCAACCCCTCCACGGCAGAAGAAGTCCAAAGACCAAACGTTGCGGCTATCGTGGCGGAAGAAGCGGTTCGGATGGCGAGCAGAAGTAGTGGGAGTGGGAGTGGACAAATGGATAATATTGAGAGGAGGATGTCGCCGGAGAGTTCGGGGAGGAAGAACCCGGTGGAGGAGAGGCTGGATGATGGGGGGAGGAAAGCGCATGGGATGGCGCATGGGGTTAGGGAGTAGGGGTGTGGGGGGTATGCTTGATGTGATGGATTCCCTTGGTTGCGTACGACGGGGTTGCGTTTCTTTATGTCCTGGCGCTTGATACCCCGACAGACTAGGCATGTGTGAGCGGGGGTATTCGTTCTTGGATCTGTCGTTAGCGAGTTTTGGTTGGTAGTTCTTGATGGGGCATAGTTTATGTGAGACATATGCGTCTGGTGCAGTGGGTTGTTGGCGTAATACTAATAATGACGGCATACGAGGGTGTGAATTTGGAAATTACTTCTCAGGTTCGTTGGGATGAGAAGAGCATGAGAAACCATAGATATTGGAGTGGTTACTTGGTAGATATGTACCCGGGTAACTTTATTGTGATATACGGTTTTCCGAACTGGTACTGTGCTTATATCTGCTCCTTCTTAGGCTTCAAATCGGTCAAGGTCGTTGTTCGAAAGCAATTTCTTTTATACCTTACTGCGTATCCCTTACAATCCCAAACAAACAAACGACACTAAGACGTATCCAACCACCACCATCACCACCACAAAACA